>VZRZ01007927.1:332361-607906 GCA_013398175.1 Climacteris rufus
GCCGCTCACCGGGGATCCGCGCCCGGCAGCGGCGCCTGCGTGCCCGGCCACCCCCCGCCGGTGCGGATGGGTGCGGAGCGCCAGCCGCTCCAGCCGCCCGCCCCGAGGTGGGGCGTCCCCGGAGAGGCCACACGCAGGTACCGGCCCGCGCGAAGGGGGAACCTTCAATAGCATCCTTCAGCCGGGGGTTTGCTGATCCATCCCCTCGGATAAAGGAAAAATACATCCGTCTTCCCCAGCGCACCTGGCACAAGCCAACTTAGTGAATGGAGCTTGCAGCGCTCGGCCTCAATGCTGGGGCACCGCCGTCTCCTCAAATGGTCCTGCGAGGACAAACAGAATGGTCAGACATGGGTGAGAAGCGTTCGCCACCCTCAGCTGGAAGTCAACAACTCTTACTTCATGTTTCTTAGAGGATTGGAAAGTAATTTACATCTATGACAGTGTCCCCCATCATTCCAGACAACATAAATATTGTTTTGGGCTTGTTTATACACGTAGTTGTTCAGGAGGAGCTATTCCTGACTAATTTCATGACTAACTTCCAGAATAAGACTGAGTTGTTCCGGTTTACTTTAACACCGTGAGTTTTAATTAAAGACGAAAATAGGGCACACCTATTCTGGAAGAGGGATGTTTAGAGAATTATTGTTGAATAACTTCTGTGTAGATGAGCCAAGAATCAACAGACACCTAACCTGGCTGCCCATTTCCCTCCAGGGTGATGTACAAGTTGCTTGCTTAGCAGATACTATCACTCTAGAACGACACAAAGAATATATGATGACAGTTGTGACACACACTCTCTGCTTTGATTTGCCTGACATTTTTAGGGGACATTTTGTTGGCTGTCCTTGTGGTATTTTCTCTGAACATGGGAGACATTGTATGTGACTGACATTTAGTACAACAGCATGAGTTCTCAGCTTGTTCCAACAACTGTGGTGATCTCCATGTGCTGTGAGCATCCTCTTGTCCCAGGAGCACAGATTATCTGGGTAATAAAGTTGCCATCTGAGATTCCTATTGCAGTAGTAACACAAGAATATGAAACAGAGCTGGTTTTCAAGCAAGGGTATTTTATATGTGCCCAGGAAATCCTGAAGCCCGTGACAAGTATGCAGAAATCTCCACATATGGTAGGAATAGTTCATGGTGCACCAAGCTCACAGAAGAATCTGGACAGAAAAAAACCCCACATCTTCTTCCCCACTGCTGGAAGCGCTGCTTAGCGGCACGGGGTGCTTGGACACAGAAGGAGAAGCAGCATGTGAGGAATGTAGCATGGCCAGTATTGCCCACATGTTGTGGGCCCCAACTTCGTGAGGTGTGGAGGACCAGTTTGGATCCGTTCTTCTGTCACTGCAGGCTGTTTGCATGAGTCATCTGGATTTGTCTTGGTAGGCTGGAATAACAGAGACGCTGGGTCTCTCCAGCTTATGTTTGCTCCCCCATTAATCACAGGACAAGTCTTCAGCTCTGAGTTTTTAACAAGAAAATACAAGTGTTGCTGCTGCTTATATAAGGACATCCAGTGTCACAACTCCAGCATGTTTGTATTAATTCTGAAAGCTATATAGGAGTTATTCTTTCAAACAGTTTTCCTGTGCTTCTAGTTTTCCTTTATAATGTGTCATCCAGCCTAGCTAAAGTTCTTTCATTTTATCTTGTGGAGGGTCTTGATTATTCATCTGTTGAACATGTTTAGTCTTCCTTTCCCAGGCAGAATCCCCATTTCAGGGCATTTCTTCTTTAGGAGTGTTCAAATAAGCTTTCATAAGACAATGGTCAGTACCACAGCCAAATGCCACATATCATGCCACTTCTGCAAGGTATGATACGGCCAAGATTCAGATCACAGGTATAAGATCTCATGACTACTTTGTCATGGTGTGGTGCAATCTTATCCCCATGACTTGTTTCAGGAGCAAAATCCTTATAATTTTGTAAGGGAGGGAAAGGAAGAGCGAGAGAAATCACCAAACACCATCTTTATTCTCTCATAATGGTTACCAACTAGAGCTACTCTGTTTCAAAGTTGTGTTAGTAGTACATGTTGTATAACCATTCCCTATGACCTAAACCTGTCCTTTAAATCCATCCACAGATGTGGCTCTTCAGCTTTTTCTCACACTCCTTTATCACAGAGGGATTTCTTTTTCATGGGATCTGAGTCCTATTAGATTCTTTTTTCCCATTTAACAGTAGGAGGAAAATATGAAGATCACATCTTTGTATAAAGAGCACACAGTCAGTGGATTCTGGGAAAATTCTAACACGCTTGACCTCTTGCATCACTAATCCCTAGTAGCATTGTTAGTCATTTCATCCCCTAGTAGGTTAGAAGCCCAGCACAATACATTGGAAGCTGTGATCTTCCAAAGGACAGTCACTTCTGACTGACAGTTTTGAAGACAAGCTCTGGGAGAGCTGGGGGAGAGAGAATTTTTTCAAGTCTGGAATAAGTTGGTACCCACCTCTTTGCCTCAGATGAACAATTCTTTTCCATTTTAGCTGAGACATGACAATCCTTAAACACCCATCAGCTCCAGAAAGTAGCATCCATCTGAAGTGGAAGTAGAAAAAAATGTCCATACATGAGAAGTCAGTAATTTTAAGCCAGACTTTTATAAAGACACATAGACTGAGGGATTTCAAACTGTGTCATAGGTCCAATGAGAAATTAGCAATCAAGTTGTCTTGACTCTATTTCAGCAGCAAGGTGAGGATTATTTTCTAGAAATGTAACCATACTTTTGCACACTGACTCAACGAATTAAGATACTGATTTAAAGTATCAATTGTAAGAGATAGTGTTTAAATTTTAATCACTATCATTAGAGAAACATTGTTCTAGCTACAGGAAGTCCGTCCTTCTCGCATTAGTGTTAGCCCCTGGAAGTTCTGGCTTCACATGTAATAAATATAAGTTTGACAGTATCTTGGAAGTAAGGAGGAATTAGGGAAGGCTCTTGAGTACCATAATGACTGGATGGAAAATATGTGCAACGAGGTTAGTCTGGATATTGGTGCTGCTCTAACTGATGATTATCCTGATTTCTGCTTTTAAGAGAGATGTGTAATTGTTTCAGTTTACTTCCCTTCAATATAAAAATTACTGGGTATTCTTGACATCTGTGTATCTAGGTCTGTTGCCTAGGCAATTGTCTCTATAACATCATTGTCTACAAGGTTAAAACCACTGTGTACTAGTCTATGTTGACAGTGTGTCTTGAGGAGATGCTCCATAATGCAATCAATGTTCTCTTACAGCTCACAGTCACAACACTGACAACAAGCACCTCAAATTTTCAAAAGAAGTAGATGAATCTACATTTGACTAAAATAAAGTCGATACCAAGTGCTGTATACTAGCCGTGGACAAGCAATACAATTTATCAGTACTCTACATGTCATTTGGTTCCATCATATCCAAGAGAGAAAATTTACCCCAGTGTAAGGAGCCTACACAAAGAACCACATAGAAATTTAGATCCCCATCAAGGGGCACTGTCTGAGGATTTTTTTGACAAAAGGTTTCCCACTCTTATTCTACCTCAGTACACAAAAGCAAGATAAATAAAAGGGTTGTACCAAGTAACAATTCTTTGTATCATTGAAATGCTTTCTGGCTATGTTTACAAGGAGATGGAAAGTTCAGATGGCAAAACAGAGACACAAACTCCATCGCTTAATGTATCCTCTCCTTTCATCACACGTGATCTTCATGGATGCACTGCGAGCACTTCAACCTGTTGATCATCAGCCTCTCTGGAGCGTCGTGTGTTTTCCCTGGCATACATCTGTTGGGCTTTTGGCTTGGCTAATTATACAGGTTCTGGATTTGGTTCTGAAGCTTCTAGCGGAATTTATACACACTGTTAACAATCCTCTGCCTGGTTTAGAAAGCAAAGCAAAATAAACAGTTCTACAGGGACTCATGGAATGGATGATACCAAAATGAATTGTGTTGCAATAAAATGCAAGCAATGGCATCTGGAATACAGAAGAGGGAAAGGTTAGCTGCAAATTCCAAAATGCTGAATCAACGTGGAAAACAGTAACAACTGGTGCCATGAACAGTTATACAGAACTTGACTGACATTTGGAAAGTCAACAAATAGTAAAAGAGAAGAACACAAGTGAGAGAAAATAACCTTGAGCCCTGGAAATGGTGATAGCTCCTGCCAAAACTGGCCTGCTTACAACAGGTTTCAATATAAAGAAGCATAACTGTGGTCGTCTAAAGCTGCAAATTAATATTTGCATTCAGATTAAGTCTCTGGTGCAAAACTGATCCACAAGTCATGCCTGTAATCCCTGACAGCATGCAGACTCAAGAGAAATAATGCAAAGGACTTCCATATATGTCGCCATTCCCATATTGCTGAGAAGAAGCCTAACCCAAATTTCCTCCACTGCAGTTTTAGATTTCTTGAGAGGCATGTACTTTCATCAGACTACTCCAGTAAGCACACAGGTGAAGACCAGATAAGAATTAAGTTTGGATACAAGTAGAGTGAAGCCACCATAAGTATAAATCAAAACACCAGAGATGGAAAGAGTTATCCCAAACTGAAAAGTATAGTCAGAAAGTCACAGAGCCAGAAGTTTGAAAACCAAAGTCCCTATTGTGAGTCAAGTCAGGACTGGGACAAGGTGAGGTATAGGAGCATAACACAAAGGAAGCAGGAACCAGGAATCAAGACTAAGCAAACAAGAATGAAAGGCAACAGAGTCAGAAGCAAAACTACAGCCAAATGGCACTGCAGGCTGCCAAGAGCAACTGGTGGAGTTGCCTGACACATCTGCTATTAGAGGAAATTAGCCAAGCTTTAGCTCCTGCACAGCTGGGCCACAGTCCCAGTTGCCCTATTGCATCCAGCTGCAGGGCCAGTAGCCCAAGCAAAGCCCAACAGTGTGGTTAAATATGCATTGACTTAAAACTTGATCTGCAGGAGTAGCTTGTCCCTATAAGTTTACTGGTGCAAGCAGGAGGTTTAACTCAGTTCATGTATCCAGTAGAGCACTGCACTGATTTGCCTAAATGCGTTTAAAATTATAGCTTTAATTAAGCACTGCAAGTTTGTGCAGTGAAAATGATTTACTGTAAAAAAAAAAAAATAGCTGTATCTGAAGGCAGGCAACAATGCCAAGGTTCCCAGCAGTGGAAAGACATCCCCTCATCTCCCCCTACTGGTGTGCACGTTCCCGAGCCTCTGCTGACTGACGAGGAGCAGCTATGTCCTCTGCTCTGCCTATGCCAATACTTTGTAAAACTGAAAGAAAGGACCCTTGGGAGCAGCTTCCAGCATCGAACTGTTCTCAAGATGTTGGCAACAGCCTAAAAACACAGTCCTGCTATAAAGTATTAGTCATTTGCTCCCCGAGAGTTCATCCTGCAGGCTTTGGTTGTTAATTAGATATTGCTTTTAATGGGAGACTACAGAATACAGATTTTGCAATGGGCTTTAAAATGTTATCCCAGTGAATATTAAAATCTTCCAGAAAATATAAATTAAGAGAGGAATAGAAGGAAAGCTCATCACTTTTAAAAGATGTTCTTGCAGTAGCAACCATCATGAAAGCCTGGTGAGAGAAAGGAACAATATTTGAAAGAAATGAGAACAGCAAAATAACAAGATATATGTTTATTTTGTATTATAAGCATCTAATACATAGCTGATTTAACTCTGCTGTGTTATTGAAAACTACTAGTGACAGAAGCAGCTGAACAGATAATGAAGTAAGACATGATACTCAGAATGTTTAATACCCAGGATGCTTTTCTGCCTCTTTTTCAGGAACAATGCTGATGACAGAGACAAAAGAACAAAGAGAAATGTGTGTAATTACTTTTGCAAGAGTAAGCCTTATTTGTTTTCATAGAGATGCCATGATTTATTATTTATTTTTGTTGTCTTTATGGCCTGAAAACAGTATAGCTTTAATCCCTGCCACTCTAAAGGTAACATGCATGGAACACATCCTGGAGAAAATGATTTATTCAAGTGCCATCAGTGCCAGCTGAAGGCTCAGTGGTAACAGACCATAACTGGTGCTAAGAACGAGACAATTAATCACAATAAGTTCATACTCAAGGAACAAACATTGAAAACTTTAATTTAGTTGCCAAAACTCTCAGAATATAAAGTGTCTTGTGATGTATTATTTAAAGAAGCGTAGTGAATATGAAAAGGAACAATGGACTAGAAAGTGTTTTCCAAACTGACCTCCTGTGCTATGTCTTCTCCCAGGAACTTTGGATTGGATAAAAAAGGACAGAACAAGCTGTTCTCTGAATGTGTGTTTGTAAAACTCCCAAATATTTACAAAGAAAAACACTGAAACCTAGAGATTACCATACAGTTTAAGGAGCTCTAATTAATATAACTGCAAAATTGAATTAGATGTAAATAACTTATTCAGGTTGGCTTAGTGGTAAAACTACAAAAAATATCTTCAATTAGTTTTCAGACTGACCATAATTTATACATTGAAAATCCAGATTCTCACTTACCCCAAGGCTGTAAACTGCTGTAAGATGCAGAGTTGCTTTATAATGGTTATAAGTTACACTTACACTCACTTAAAATACATTTTATATTCCCAGGGTGATGTAGAGCAGCCCTAATGTAAGGGAAACCAGGTTTCTAATTGACTACAAATATTCTCAACCAAAGATGCAAATTCAGTGCTGCTGTCTTAACCAAGTGCTGCAAAGGGACTTTGTCTCCGTAGCAGTGCCTTACTGGTCCCACAAGGCTTTCTTGCAGGGCAGCTTGCAAGATTAAGTATTATTATCTTTAAAAAAACCCAGAAATATTGACAATCTCCTCCCTTCTCCCCCATGCACCTATGTAATTCAAAAACATCAGCCTCGGGCATGCCACAGAATATCCTTTCAATCATATTTTAATCAAATTGCTTTTCATCAGCTCCTCAAATTTTATGTAAGAAGCACATGAGCTGCTTTAATCTTTCCTCCTCCTCCCTTACTTCTTATAAGAAAGTTTCAGTGCTCTGTGCTTACTCAAAGAATAGCACAGCAACAGACACATAAATCTTTTGAATTGCTAAAAAAGCGCTACCCAGAGCTTGAATTGGCTCTAGATGATGACAATCAAGTACACAGGACTGGAGAACACAGTTAGAAAACACTTAGATAATAAATTTTCCCTTTAAAGGATCCTTATCAGCAGAGACACAAGTGTTACTTATGTGTTAGAAATGATGAAAGCATCTGGGAATGCTCATGCAGGAATTAAGGCTTCACCCCTTAAAAAGGTGGCAGGATCAATAGCCCAGCTGAAGTGCATCTACACCAGTGCATGTGGCATAGGAAACTAAGGGGAGGAGCTGGAAACCACGGTGCAGCAGGAAAACTATGACACAGTTGCCATCATGGCAACAGGATGGGTTGATTCGCATAACTGGAGTGTAGCAATGGATGTAGGGATAGGCAAGAAGGAGAGCTACTGGGGCAGCCCTGTATGTTAGGGAGTGCTTTAATTGTCTAGAGCTTAGTGATGGTGGGAGTGTCAATCTCCTGGAGGTAGTAAGGGTCTGCAGATGGGTCTGGACAGGTTGGATCAATGGCTGAGGCCAGTTGTATGAGGTTCAACAAGGCAAAGAGGTGGGGTTTCAAGCCGTGGAACAGGCTGCCTGGGGAAGCAGTTGAATCACAATCCCTGGAGGAATTTAGAAGACGTGTAGATGGGGCACTTAGGGACAGGGTGTAGTGATGGACTTGGTGGGCTGGGTTACTGGTTGGACTTGATGACCTTAAAGGTCTTTTACAACCTAAATGATTTTATGATTCTTATTGGTACAGAACACATCCATTCTATAAATAGATATGTTCTGTAGAATGGGACAATTTCATCATCTTGACTTTAATGGTTTGTGAAGATAATTGAAACTTTAAGCAAGGAGCACACATTACCACTATTGAAAACTATTAAGATGTTGCTTACTGAGTGCAAGCAAACACTTTTAAGTTACTCTTGCTATCTTAGCTTTGCCAATAAAGCCAGCACTTGTGTTAGTTCCTTTATATGACACTGCTTTCTGCCTAAGAAGGAAATATTTCTCTAACTCTTCTGGAGTTCACAGCTATCCCAAGAGTAATGACTTCTTGCTGGTTGCCTTCCAAAGGATGTTGTCAGCCCCTCAGTAGTTCATTTCGGGTGAAAATAATCCTTGTGCCAAGGCAAGGCCAAGATCATATTCCAAATAAGTCCCATTAAAATCTTCAGATAAGGCATAAATGACATTTAAGTACTACAGTGCTGGCCTTCTGCTCAGTAGTGATTTAATCTAATATCTGCAAAAATGGGTTTGCTCTGAATGAAAAATTGACAAATGCTCATCCTAACCTCAGAGTGGGGTTGGTGAGACTTCCAAAATTGAATAGCCCAGGACACACATGCTCTGCTAGATTCTCAGGAGTTTTCCACTTAAATATATCAGCTGGGAGAGGGCTGATGACAACTATACCAGTGAAGGAACTGGATGCCATTACAATACATCGGTCTCTGGATATCTGAAGGCTGGGAGCAGCCCTGACACCGTGACTTGTGCCAAACACAACAGCCACAGAGAGTACTAGAACCATGCACTTGTGTCAGGATCCCCCCAGACGGGAAAGAGTGGCACATCATTTCATCTGTGTAGCTACCTATTTTAGTCATGGAGCTTACAGGAAGAGGAAGGCAAGGGAGATGAGACAGAGGAAAGTTATTGCTGCTATGCAGATGTACAATTAAATGGTGTCTAGCAGATGGTAGATGACCTGACCTCCATCACTTCACTGAAATGCTTTCCTTTTGCCTTCTTCCTGTCCAGACTTAGCTTGAGCTGTCACTTTTTATTCTTGCTCCAATTTCTTTTAGTCATTGGGTCAGCTGGGAAAAAAAAAAAGTGTTGTTCACTGGAAAGAAACAAGACAAATGCATGCTTCCAACACCATATAATTAGAGTGCAAAGCAAAGCCACAGATAAAATATAGATGCATGTAAAATATGGGAACCAGACCTTCTGCCTTACTAATGCAATTATTCATATGCATGGCAACACAAATATGCTGTGGAAGGGAATCTGTGTCAGTGATAATGTTTGTTCAGATATTCACTTGCATATTCATGGGCTCAGATGGAGAATAGGCAGCAGGGAATGATTGGTTCACCTCCTTCCATTTCTGTGTCACCAATTTTTTCTTCCTTTGTTTTCCCTTCTTTTCTCTTTTTAGTTTGGATTTTTTAATTCCCCCTCCTCCCTCATTTCGCAAGTACCTGGAACAATATTTCAGAGAAGTTTTATAACAGCATGTCTCCCCTTAAGGAAGGAGATTGCACCTTGCAGTAACCACACACATTCTCCTCCTAAAAGAACCTTTGCATTAAACCTACTGTTCCCACTTTCCCTCCCCTCCTCCCTCACTTCTTCTTTTCCCCCTCATCTTCTTAGTTCTGTCGTAGCCCATGGTGGGCAGTGATAGGGAGGGATGGATAAAACACTGTTGTGACATTTTCCAGTCATTCTTTCCCAGGAATAAACCATTTCACAGACTCCCTGCATATACTCTCACAGTGTCCAGAAGCACTTTCTAAAGTATTCTGGAGATTATTAATTTTAAACTCCATTATTTTAAGTGGTCACCAATTTCTCCCCATCAGAGTGTGTACTTTGAATGGCTTTATGCTTTCTCTGGCCACTGTCTTTGAACTATTTACATAAATAAATTAGGGTAAACTCTGTCACTCACAAACAGAGATGAGCTTCGTAAATCTATATTTTTTCCTATGAAAAAAAAAGAAGAAATTGCTAATACTTCTCTAAATATATAGTCACTGCCAACAGTAACACACATAGCAGCCAGCTTCCATCTGCATTGAGATTTCCCAGACAAGCTGTACAATATCACTCCAGAAACAGCCTTGGCAATAATCAAAAGATTGGTGGTGGGGAGACACTGCAGAGACAATGGATAAAGTTAATCAGGAAGGCCAATGAAATAAATATTAGCACAAAACTGATGAAGAAGAAACTGCTGACATAGTAGGGACAGACACCAGCCTTTTACTCTGCAGTTCTTAATATTCTGCAGATCATTCATATAAAATATTCACAGTCTATGAAGAGCATATAGGAAAACTTGTATGAAGTAATGCTAAAAACATTACACTGACTTTCTGCTAAGAGCAAGCTGATTTTCCAAATGGGGGAGGAAGAAGAAAGAATACTAACACCCTTCTGTCCACCCTACTTGCCAACTGCAGAGCATCATTTCCTTTCATTGTGCAGATGAGCTATATAAGTAATAAACAACAAGAAGTTTCACATTTCACATTCAAAGAGGCAGAGCCTGGAACCTGAAGTCAGCAAAAATTCAAATTGGAAACAAGACATATTTTTTAACACTGTGAGTTATTAACCAGTGGGATTGCTTGCTGGGACACTTGCAGATTTTAAGTCAGGGTGTCTATAAAAAGATGCTGTCTGCTTCAGTTGCAAGATGCTGAAGTCAGTGTAGAAACCATTGCCCCTGTTATGCAGAAAGTTAGCCTAGATGGTCCCAAGAGCTCTAGTGACTAGGAAATATACTCAGAAACACAGCCAAGTGTAAAACACAATTTGTACAAATACTGGTAATGCACACCATTTATGAATTCACTTTTGCTGAGAATGGCAAGCACTCAAACTTAGAGTTAGCTTTCCATGGGTGCAGGGTTCATACTGAAGGACAGAATGTATACAAGTGAAAGAAAGTGTGGCTTCAAGTGCAACCAAACCAAAACTTCAAATAAATGTGAACCTTCTGTTGGCACATTTTTTTGTTCATGTATTAATTTTTTAAAAATCTGTTCTTTTTAATAGCCTGAAAATGAAGAGCTGTATTCCAGAAAAAATAACTCAGTGACCAGCTACAGCTAGAGAATGAAAGGATAGCAGCTCAGGGAAGTCACCTTACACTGAACAACACGATGCTATTGAGACTACCAAGGCACTGCAATCTGCATTTCTTCTGAGACACCTATATGTCTTCATCATTTAATTTGTATAATCCATGGTAAACCTGAACATAATTACAGTTCTGTCAGTCTTAGCCTCCTGCAAAACAAAATCCTTGTCCCAGAGCATAAAGGGAAACACTCCATTCTGCTCTCACCAGCCATCGCCAGAAAGAAACTTCAGCCCCCGCTGATGGAGCTTTCCCTTGGCGCACTGTTCACCAAGACTAGGCAGCAAGAATGCAGTGAAGCAGTTTCCACAAGCTCATGCCTTGTTGGTTTGCATAAAAGTTTGGCTTTCATCCAAAGAGCTAGAATCCATGGCAGCTTCTCATTCCTAGGAATCATATATTTGAATGCCGAATGCTCTGCCATCTCCAATTAATTCGGAAAGTTCTTTATGACATTTTATGCTAGAAAATTTATCAAGTCAGCCTGCTGACTATGCAAGTCTTTTTTTCTAAATATTCCACACTGAGTATCTCTAAGTAAAAGATGCCATGCATGAAAGCACAGCACTGTTCTTCTTAGAAGTTCAGTGACAAAGTCTCTTTCTTGACTGCTTCATGGCACTGACACTTAGGACATCTCTCTGGTGATACTAGTACAAGTTGTTGGTCATAGTCCATTATGACTTTGCTTAACTTTATCCACCTATTCATTTGATTGTCAGACGTCACCAATCAGACTAGCTAGATGGAATATTTTAGCCAGAACTTTGCCCTAAATTCCACCTTGTTTACAGTTTTATCAGGAAAGAAAAAAAAGGAAGGCAACATTCAAGCCATTAAAGTCAGTGGTTTTACCTTACTCCTCAATTAGTGCATTTCTTTCAGTGAAGCTCCACAATCTTCCACAAGAGCTAAATATGTCTCCCAGGGTATTTTTACTGCTGGGAATAGTCCTTGTGCAATTCAGAGCTCCCTGAGCCACCAGTGAAGTAAGGTACCATGGTGGTTTCTGAGACACTAGACCTGAGGTCCCCAGAACTGCATTTCCAGACAGTAAAACAAATCTGAACCAGCTGGGGACATCACATCCTGCCTGCAAAGTCCTCCTGCAGTAGTGAGCTAGTTGTTTGTCATTTTGCAATACAAACTCTGCTCTAGTAGTCCTACATTTTTGATTTTGAGAATTGAGAAGGCAAGCCTGGAGCTTACTGCTTTTTCAAAATGTAACACATGCCAGATGCGTATTTGTCCACCACATGGTTATGTAAGAGTGGATCAACAAGTCTCTCTGCTTCTTCTTTCCCATGGCACAGCAGACGATTTAAATCCCAGCCTGCAATGTTTGCTGTGTGCTGATGTCTTTCCACATGAAAGCTTTGAGATGTCATAGGCCACAGGATCACAGATAGGCAGCTATCTATCAGTGCTGCAGGATTTTCTAGTCTATGGCTAGATATTAAATAGCTATAAGAAGGAAGAGACCCCAAGCAGTCTTTCCTTAAAGCTGAACTCCTCCATCCTGAAAACTGCAGACTAGGATTCTGTCAGAACTGATGCCCCCATCAAGAAATTCAACAGAATTTTAGGAAATTGTGACCTATGAATAAACAAAAGTTACAGAAAAAGAGGCATACATCCTTTGATTTTACTGATTTCTTCTCTTTCCTCTCTCATCCCCCCCGTTTTTAAATCTAGATGATCAAAGCAATATGTATTGTAACAGTACAGGAAAAAGAAAGCCCTTCACTGTCAGTCGTTCAGGCCCACACACTAATGCTGAGGTACCATTTTGATGTCCTGTTCTGGCAGCTGTGTAATTATATCTCAAATAGCATAATTAGATTCACTGTGCACACACTCACTGAACAAGAGATGAACAACTGCAGTGGCTTTCAAGATAAGATTTTTATACCGATGCTCTTTCTGCTGCTGTACGAAAATTCTTGTAGTGAAGTCAGTGAATCACAGTAATATGTAAGTGTTGACAGCTATTTATGTTAGGTCCTTTTGAATTTGTAAACAGAATATGACAGAACTAAAGCAAACACCAAGAGGTTATTTTGCACTCTGCTGAACTACATGAAGTGATATAAAGACATTTCAGAAAAGTTTTACAGAACTGGGGGAAAACACTGCACAGCAAAAATTCATGATTGTTTTGGAGGAAAAAACCTTAACCTGGTTCCCACAGTGAAAGTTCTTCCTTGTAACATCATGCTGGTTCACGTGAGCTTCCCCTGTGTATAAAGCAGATGATTACCAAACCAGGCATGCTCAGCGTGTGTCCGTGCACACGGACAGCGGGGTGTGGTGCCAAGCACAGTCTCCAAAGGAGCTACTCATGCTGCTGTGGCCAGTGGTGTCTAAGGACCCAGCACACACATACACACACACACACAAACTCAAAAAGGGTGTGCAAGCTCTGCTCTAGCCACAGACAGGATATAGCCCACAGAGCATTTCAGCAGCCAGCCACATCCTCCTCCACTGTTTCTGTTTTAGATTTTATGGGAGTCCCCAGGATCCACATGGAGCAAAACTCCCTCATTCTTCATACTGCTCTTTCCCTTAACCTCCCACTCTCATCCCACTAAAAATCACCAAAGAGAGAAAAATAAATGAGGACCTGTGTATAAGAATGTCAAAAACTTGCTTGGTGAAGCTATAAACAAAATAGATTTGGAGTTAAAATTCACAAGAAATCTCTGCTCTGTGTCCCAGTTCAAGTTTTCAAAGAATTGACTGGGAGGTATTCAAGATTGGGGGTCTTTATTTGTTTGGTTGGTTTTTTTCCTCCTGCCTTGCCTTGCCTTACCACACTTCTATTTCTGAACACGTTTCAAGGCAAAGTACTTTCATTCAATCAAGCCCAGTTCCCATTTTGATAGTGCAATTACTTCAAGTGTGGCTCAGGCTGACCCGAGATATGCTCAGTCTGATCTTGGGATATTGTTAAGCAGTAGACATGATAGGCATAAACAGATTAACATGAGAACTAACCAGTCTGACAGCATGGATGTCTTCACTGCTTCAATTCTCATTGCACAGTATGCCTTTCCATCTCCAAGAGCTTTTGTTTACTCGATTCTTAAAGTGAAACAATATGAAACCAGGAAGAAGGGGCAGTGATCATGTAAGTTCTGACAAGCGAAAAAATGCATTATTTTTTTTGCACACAGTCATCTTATAATTTATCTATGCAGTATTCTGATTTACTTATACTACTATAAATCAAGGGTAACTCAGCCAGCATGAATTCCTCAAAAATGATCTATTTGATGTTTTCTCAGCACAGAGGGGGTCATAATACTTTGTGTGAATATCTCCTGTCAATTCTGCCCTCCCCCCAAGAAAGCACATTTCCTGCTAGCTATAGGAGAATGCTTGAAAGTGCGATCACTCTGGGTTAAGAACTTCTAAATGTATTATTGCTTAAAGCATTAACATTTTTCAAGCCAATTTCAACATTTTGAATGCTCTGAGTTGGCAACAGTAAGCAAGTTGGAATAAATGAGGTGTAAATGCTAAGTAAGGCCAAAGAAATATACACTGCATGAAGAGCATCATATATGGATCTGTTGTCCATGGTTCTGTTGACTGACCTCTAGATAATATCTGGAATGCCACTTACCAAATGTTGCTTCATCAACCTCTATCCTAATGCCAAAATCAATACTCCTAACATGACCTGTTATATGTTATTTAGAGGTGAACTGATCACAAAAAACCTGATGAAAACTGGAAATATTGAGGGAACAAACAATATTTTTCAGGAAAAAATTATAAGACATGGAAAAATTTACTTATTCGGGCAGCTGAGCACAGCAGATGGCAAGATCTTCAGGGAAATAAACACAAAGTTTGGGAAAGCAAGAGTATGTTCTAGCAGTTGCCAGTGATCTCATGAAGCAGGAAAATCAGTCAAAAATTAAATAGACACTCAGTAGCACCAGTGTTTTGTCAACATTTAGTAAAGAACGGGGACTTGGCAGCCAGAAAGGATAGGACAGAGGAAACTGACTGGTTTCGAGGGCCAGTGTTTGCAAAAATAATTGTCAGGATCAGATGGCATTATAAATTTAGCAGTCAGGAGGTTTCAATGGAGATTTACCGTTTGTACATCAAAGAGTGTGCAGCTATAAAGCTAAACCAATCATAGAATCATAGAATCATTAAGGTTGGAAAATACATCCCAAACCATTGAGTCCAACCTTTGACCAAATGTCACCATCTGAACTGAACCATAGCAACAAGTGCCTTATCCAATTGTCTCTTCAGCACTTCCAGGGCTGGTGACTCCACCACCTTCCTGGGCATCCTGTTCCAAAGCTTAACCACCCTTTCACAGAAAAAATTCTGCCTGATGTCCAAACCGGACCTCCCCTGGTGCAGCTTGAGACTATGTCCTTGTTCTGTCACCAGCTGCCTGGGAAAAGAGGCCAATCCCCATCTGGCTACAACCTCCAAGGTGGCTGTAGAGAGCAAATGTGAATTACAGTCCACTCCCAGGATAGTGACTGCCAAGTGATGAAACAAACCATGAGTAAGAGCTGAATGTATTGCATGATAGAGCAAATAATATTCTCCCAAGGGCATATTTTTATCAATTAACATGGTTCATAAATATTCTCCTTGATTAATATAATCTCTAAACATAAGATGAAGTTTAGAAATACTACTACTGAGTGTCCATAAATCCATGTTATTCCACAGAAGGCCCACAACCATCTCTTTGAGGTAAAGACTGCACAATATCTCACCTAGGATTTATCCTTTCTCCTTTCATGGCTATTCAGACTTCACATTCCACATATATGGGATAAATAAGGAAGACAAAATTTGGCCTATTATGTCAGATTTAATTTTAAACCACAAAATTTTACATGTCCAGAATTATCACTGTTCTGCTTGCATTTCAGATTTAAATATTTACTCAAGTACTCTTTATACATGGGATTCTTTCTTAGCCTTCATTTTAAATTACTACCAGCTATCCAGCTGCCTAAACTTGACAAAAGGATAGCTATGGATGCAAGGAAAAGTGATGATGGAGACCAATTACACATGCTTTCTGTATATAGATTTTTGAGGTGTAATCATTGTGGAACTAAGATCAGCTGATCATTCTTTATAACCATAAAACTTCTGTAATATCTGCCTCATGATCAAGTATAAATTTAAAAGGAAAAGGCTGGGTATACAAACAAATTGGACAAAATCTTTCCCATGTATCTCTGCCTGTGTCTGATATTTATGTCTGCCTCTATATCTGCCTGTGGCAGATGAGATTAAGTGCTCTTCATTGTAAAATTAACTTACATCCTTTCTTTTAAGTTAGAATTTACACATTCAGCACTAATTCTGTGCTAATGATGTGGGTGAATTCCTTGTCTACCGATGTCAGAGGTTTTCCCTGAAAGGGGAAAGGATTTTATGCAGCATTTGAAAAGAGCTGAATCAAGCAAAAGGATGCATGATATATGTATGCACGTGGGTATCTTAGGCTTAGATCTAGGTACAATAGGACCGTAACCAAACAATAGTAATTCATAAGTTTTAGCAGGGATTGAGGACAATTTGTAGCATTTTTGTAATTTACGTCAGTTTGTAATCTGGTTTTAGGTATTCCAGAAGCATAATACTAAGTCCTGCATAAAATAATCCTTTAAATTTTTGATGATTTTTATATTAGTTGGATGTTCCAGCAGTTTAGTAAATTTCACCAGTCTTAGACTCTCAAGTACTTAAAAACATTAAGGCATGCCATCTACTTTAAAACTTTGGGCCATGAGTAATCAAGACATACTGTTGTTCATCTACTCTAGCATTTTGCTATTAAGACAGGCAAAAAAAGTACACAAAGGTCAATTTCTGAGATATGTCTCCAGAAAAAAATTCTTACCAAAATTTACTAATTTGAAATATATTGGTTCTCTGAAACTTGAGAGTTGATTATGTACTTCCTGTGCTTTTAATAACTCTGGATACATTTGTTTTTGAAGTATTTTAAAAGATTCTCTTTTGTATCCAGATAAAGAGACTGACCCCAAATGTAGCTTCCACTACTGAAACCAATTATCTAAATATTTGTATGGAAAGAGCAGTCTTTCCATCAGTTCTAACTTTACAGTTGTTCAGTTATAATAAAGCCTGCTCATCCCTTGGCCAAATGTCTTACCTGAATGCAATCAACATTTTCTTTACTGAATTTTAATTTTTCAATAAAAGAGCATTCCTAACCCTTCCCCCAAATTACGTATATTATGTAGAATGTTTTCCAAAAAAAGCTTCTGTACCCAGTTCTTAACTCAGCAGACTCAAATCTCTTTCAGAAATTATTTGCAATAATCCAATCAACCACATACCCGGTCTCACTAATGTCTATTACCAGATAAATAAAAAAACCCAAACCTGTAGAAAGGCTTATGCCTCAGCCAGTGTGCCTACAGACTTAATACATCCGTGGAACTGAATGGATATTAATGTCTTTCCCACAAGAATCTGCAACAACCTGAGAAAATTCCAAGGCAATAAAAAAAAAAAATCTCACTCCCACTGATTCAATGGGAGGGACTTTGAGACACTCCCCATCTCTTCTGTGCATTCAAAGCCTTGCAGCATAAGACCTATGAGTCATTGAGCAGGGATCTCATCTTTATGTTCATCTTAGTGGCAATAAATTGCTTTCATTTTTCATAAACAGATTAGTACATACCTATAAACATATTCACATACACAATTCTGGCGTATAAAATAGGAGATAAATAAATAACCTGTGCTGTCAAATATATGGGAAGTAAGTCTGAAGTGTTTCAGGGTAAGAATATTTCTATTTTCCTAGCTTGGTGGCAATTTTCCTTGCATTTAGCACCAATTTTACGGTTTTAAATCATGCCATAATTGTCTTGACAATACACACCTTATTTACAAGGAAATCACTTTTACAGTTCAGTGTGTTTCTGGTCAAATGATTCAATTAGGATAGACAGAATATACACAGTGTGGAGATAACACCTCATCTTAACAATTAAATTCAGCATTACTTAACATTTGAACTCCTAGGAACACAGTTCTGTTCTTCTCTGGTTTGCAATCCAATCACATTCAAAGTAAACACATACAGGAGTAAGTTTATAGCCTCCTCATCCTTCCCCTTTAAACTTTTGATTAAATGTCTGTCGCCTTAGGTTTTATCCATTACATTTTTTGAATTCTGTATTGCCTGGTGTGTATGCTTCATAGCCTGTTAGCTGCTGTTCTCTAGAGACAACAGTGCCTCTCTGAGCTTGCTCTTCAAGGACACTTAGAGTGCCCAGGCCCAAGCTTCTAAAGGGGTGGGGGGAGCAAGCTAAGGGAGCTAGGGGGAAATTGCAAAGTTTTAACTGGTGAATTTATGCTGATAGGCAAATGGGCCAAACCTATAAAGGTGTGGAGAACTCCTGACTCATCGTCCATTTTGGGTGATGCCTCTGGGGGGCTTTGTCTGCCCCAAATGTACCTTTGAAGGCCTTTCAAATAAATATCCACCTTTTATTCCCTTACTCCCGACTAGTCTCAGGTTTTGCGCTAGCCTTTTCAGGCAACATGTCCATGTAACGTTTTTGATGAAAGACACATCAAAATATAACATTTTAACAAAGCAGTTCTACATCATTTCCTGTCCCAAATCTACATAAAGGTCCAGATTCATGGGTATAATGAGAGGGATGTTTGTGGCAGAAGGTCTGCACTGTATATTGCCTCCTGAGGGAAAATGCAGTACATGTTGATGGCAGTGTAAGCCAACCATAGCAGGAAGCAAATGTACCTTTTCAATGTGAATGTCAAAATTACTTTTCATTTTCAGCCAAGAGTGTCAAACACAAGTTCTGAAAATAAATCAATTTACAATTCAGGCAGTTTTGCTTTCATATACTCTATCACAAAAAGTACTGTGTTTGTTTGCACTTAGATTTCATCTCAAGTTTATTTGTGGGTGTATAACAAAGGTGAGGTTTTTTTCACATCTGCAACCCATTTGAATTTGTAATAAAGAAAGCTTATTTTTTTTTAACAGGTCACAGAATTATTAAGGTTGGCAAAGACCTTCAAGATTATCAAATCCAACCTTCAACTGAATACCACCATGCCCACTAAACCATATTGCAAAGTACCATATCTACTCATTTTTTGAACGCTTCCAGGGATCGTGAATCCACAGCTTCCCTGGGGAGCCTGTTCCAATGCTTAACCTTTCTTTCCATGGTCCAGGAGTTCTGTCTGACTACAGACAGTTAAACCAAAACTGCTAGCAGATGATCGTTCTGGCAACCATGAGGGCATGGTTATGAAGAATTCAACTTTTTTTGTAAATCTGTATAAGTTACTAATTTTCCTCTGGGTCATGTCTGAAACAAAAATTCATAGCTGTGTTTCCCAATTCAAAGCTATTGTAGAAAAAAAAAAACACAAAAGGACATGCTGAGAAATCATTATTTTTAAAAAAAAGAAATTGTGAACTATTTCAGCGAATATGTTGACATGCCTGGTAGCCTTTTTCACAAATTAGGGAAGCAAACACCATGACTGTATTCTTTAAAGGTCCTTTCTTCACAGAAAAAATTGTTATTAGAATACAGAGACATAACAAAAAACCAAATTTACTCAGTTGGTAAGTACTGGCCTCCTCTCTTGCCTTCATGTAGAACACAGACAAACCTTGGCTTGCTTTGCCTCATGGGTTAGCTCAGACAGATAGCCACAAAGCTCTCTGGACTGTTACTTCACTCTTTCAGCTACTTGGTTTAGGCAGAAACCAGACCAAATCCAAATACCGTATGTGCAAACATGTAATGGACATCTGATCTTATATTTTGACCAGTAAAGAACAATTTTCAGGGGCAAGACTAAAGCTACAGTGTTGGATCCATATAATAGGAATTCTTTTGCAGTTTCTATTTATAACTACATCAGTATCATAGCAAAGCAGTTAAGCAATTTCTGTTTCTCTAATATACTTTCACATGCTGGTGACTATTTAATGAAAATAGAATGATAAGAAGAATTATCGCCCACTGATTGCTTCTAGTTTAAGCTTGGGGAGGAGGGTGTATAAGCCTTCACTTTCACATTCTGTTCCCTCAGTTAAACACACAAGGCTTGGTCTGTAGATCTGTGTCATGTTAAATATATATATAGCTTGTGAGGTGGCCATAGTGCTGGGATGTGCAAATCCAGCTTTGAAGTCTACACCTCTTCCTGTTTATAAATAGAGTCCTAAATGTTAAATACTGCACCGAAGCAGATGGTACCTTACAAATAAAGCCATTAAATAGCTTTAATTTTACTGTTTCCATTATTGTACGTGCAGGTAGGAAACGCTTGCACATTTATGTGGATTGAATGTGCAAATTATGTCTCATCCTCATGCTTCCAACAAGTCACTGATGTTGGAAAATCTGTGTTTTCCTTAGCACAAAAGGGCACATCACCCTATTAGGCTCAGCATACGGCCTTTAAGTTTACACAGAGATAGCCAGGGTCACACATGCAGTGGTTCCTGTGGCTGGGGACAGCCCAGGAGAAAGCTGTGCTCCCTGCCCCAGCTGGGCACAGGCTCTGCAGCCCCACTGTCCTGATGTAGTCCTGAGCTGCCCTGCACCATCTGCATGGCCCAAGATTAGGACTTTACAATTAAGACTTAAACAAACTAGCAAAAGCTACTGGGAAAAATTAGCAAGTGTCTGAAGAGATCTTTATGCATCAGCTGCAAACAGATTCAGTAGAAAAATGACAAGACTGATAAAATAACTGTGGGGCATGAAAAAGTTAATTCTGAAGTCCAGAGGTCCCTTAATAGCTGGAGACTGGAAAGGCAAAGGAGCAGAGAGGTGGAAAGACTTTTGGAACCACACCTGCCAAAACTGCAGAAGTGACACCAAAGATTCTGTAACCAAACTGAACTGACAGACACAAGCTCTGATGATCAAACCACGGGGGAATGTTAATGGTGCTTGAACCTCAGTGAGCTATTGTAAACAAAGATGATGACTTGCAAGCACATTGTCCAACTAAAAAAGGCAGAGTGTGAGAGACAGGTACTTCTAGACCAGTCAGACTGGATCCCAAGAAGCTACTGTGCTGATTTACTTGTGAAGAGAGCTGGGTAAAACAATGTACCATAATAAGAGTTCAACAGCCTATACTGGAACAATCTTGGGAAGCTAAATTCCCTTTCTTTTCCTGGGAGATTCCACAGTATGATTGTTTCTTTCTCACTTGAAGTCTGCTTGATATATTCCACATTCTCTCTTAGGAAATAAGGTTTTATTTATGCTGTTCCTTTCCCATATATTCAAGAAATTCTGATTTTATGCACTGAGTTTCACTGACAGTGGTTTCTGGTACCTTCTGTGCTGCAGGTACAATTTGTTCAGTACTCTCTGTGTTGTCCTCAGACATCACTGGGCAACACAGTAAAGTTGTGATGCCTGTGTGTCTCACAGGCCTGACTGAAAACTCCAATCTCCCCCTAAAAGCACAAATCTAATCCTCAATTCGATAATGCAATTTTGTCAAAAGAATGTATTTTGTTTGGAGTAAGCCCTGCAATACCTTCTTATTTTTAAGCATTCAAACTATGTCTAGTTGCTAATGAAACACTTGTCCCCATTAGTCTCCCCGTAGTTTCAGTAGTGTAATTATATATCCATCTTTCGCAGCAGAGCTCATTTGTGAAAGCCTTGCATAAAAAATGTCAACTACATAACTAGAAAATAAAAGAAATCCCATGATCATTGAGGTGACTAGCACTGGTAACAAATATAAAAGCACTGTGAAGGTGAGTGATTCCCAAACAAACAATAGCTTTTTAGTGGGACTACCTGGGTAAGCATTACAAATAATTAAAAAATCAGAAGAACCTGAGACTAGGTCATGAATAATTGTTTAACCAAAACAGAGCTAATTAAATATTTTAAAAGAACTGTTTGACCTGGAAAACACTATACAGAGAGTAATTGTTACAGAAACTCTGTAAATTGGGAGATATTTTGGAGTTACAGTAGGTGTGGGATGTGTAAAGATAGAAATGCTTCTGCTTTATATGGAGGATGAGCAATGCACTAAAGTTGCACAGGGATGTGCTGATAAAGTTCTTAAAATCAAAGATCTTTGTTGCACCATTACCAAAAACATTCAGCAGAGAACATAGTTCTGGAAAGCTGCATTTCAAGCATCAGACAACAGTATTTGCTTTGAGACGCATCATTTTCAGTGAGATATTGAATACGTTACATATACAGAGTTACCCCTAATTGTGTTGGGATTATAACAATAGATGACTTTATGCATTTTAATTGGCCATAACAATCATTAACTAGATTTGTAGCAGTTGGTGTTTTCCATGAAATGAAGATGATCAGGTCAGTAATGAAGGGTTTGCCATGTGTTTGAAGCTGGGATTCTATTTGCTTTATCAGAACATTCATGCTCACACCATATGTGTTTTCCCTTTCTCTAGCAACTCTGGCCACTCTGCCAACTGAGCATTGCGTCAAAGGGGCTGAAGTTGGAAAAAGACTTCAACTCTTTTTTGGTTTTAATTTTTTAAAAAACAAGCTTCCAAATTTTGCTGCATTAATTAAAAATATTTCTGATCATTGGGCTAAATGCTGCAAGTAATTTTGCCACATCTGAGCAATGAGATGACAGCAGGACATTCTGTGTAGGGCACAGAATTACAGTCCAAGGCAGAACTAAATCAATCCCTCTGTCAGTTTTGGTACTACTTTCTTAGCACTATTCTTCTAGTTACCACAGGAAGTCATACACACAAGTCATAATGTAGAACTCAGTTCAGCAGACAAAGGTTCCCTCATAAGGAATTTGTGTACTGATAACAATGATTTACCAGGATATAAATCTGGGGTGTTATAAATCTAAATTGTAATTGCCAATCTGGAGAAAATGACCAAACATATGACATGTCATTCCTCATCAGAGCAGCACAGGGAACACTGAAGGGTTAATTCACATGGCTACGGTATCACAGTACCTTGTTACATAGGGAGACTGAGAGATTCTTTGAAATTCTGGAGGAAAAAAAGCCTTGTCAATGCTGTACAACTCGACCTTCAACTTTGAGCACTCTTGGAGAAGTTTGCTTACAACTGTGTTTGCAATCAAACTGCATAAAGGATTGTTCTGGGCTTAATCCCTTGCCTCTGGCCTTAATTAATCTATAGTGTATAGTTACCGATCACAGCATTGATTTTCTCCCACAGCTTTCTAATATAATGTATCTTCAGACTCTCAGGCACAATATCAAATAGAGTTCCATTCCGGTCTGTTCATTGGCATGTTGTTGAAATCAGTGAAAGATAAGTCTAAGCTTGAAGAAATACAATGGTGACAGAAATGCAGTAAAAACTTTGTATACAAAACCCCTTTATATGTACGGTATATAACCTGCACAGCAGATGAGTTTTAGTCACTTTTATCCATTTAACGCTTAATGGCCATGCAAAATTGATGTAACTATATATATTTACCATTTGCTGGGTTCGTGTTAAACCTTGAAGCAGGGGGAATGTGTACCTAATATAACTACTCAGAGCTGCTTTTGAATCTTTGAGGAAGGTCAGCCATGCATTAAAATGTACAATGCTGAGGAATTAACTTTCATATTTAAGGATGAATACTTGCTGAAAACTGACCTTCTGGGAAGTAACTACTTAAATATCATCTGTCCACCCTGTACCTGATATTTAACTTGTACCACACATTTTCATGGTCAGTTTTCTGTACCTAAATTAAGGAGCAGGAAGCAGAAGTCCAACAGATGAAAAACGGTTTTCCTTCAGTTTTTCTACCATTGCTCATTCTAAAACCCACTACCTACTACTACCTGTTACCAAGTTATTAAATAGCTACTTTGGTTCATTTTGAAAGAGTCCTCTAAGCTGCAAATGGAACTGACCCCAGAAGTGGGGAAAAATATTCCATCCACTCTATCAACACTGTTGTAGCACTGGAAAATGCATCCATCCCTAGTGGCTCACCATCACAGGAAGGAATTCTGAAGTCCTTCCTGAAAAAATGACAAAATTACTCCAGTTTATAGCACAACTTTAATAATCATGGTGTCCACAGGAAATCTGGTATTTAATCCCAATTCAGGCGGGCATTTTTAATCTGACTCAGAGTTTCCTGATGCTAAACACAGCTCTCATTCTACAAGAAGACTTACTTTAGAACTGCAAGAATCTAACAGATGCTTAAGAAAAGAGTGATTTTGACAGGACAGTCTCTCCATCTCATCACAAATGCCAGTGCATAGGCAAAATGAGAATCCATGTGCTGGCATAAATGGGAGTCCCGTCAGATGGTAAAGGTCAAGAAAATGCCACGGAAAATTAACAAGTTTTCATTGTTACGAACAGCTTACATTATGGAAAAATGTAAAGTTTGGGGAAAAGGGACATAAAGGCTGCTCCACTATTCACTGTTTGCCAGTGGCCATTAGCACTTATCTAAGGAAGAAATGTGAGACAAACAGTAATTTTTTAAAATATTCAACCACCTTCCTAACCATATTTCTAACCACCTTCCCAAGCTGAAAACTTTTAATGGCCACTGACTGACCAGTCTCCCAACAGAAATTCAAGTCCTTACTTGAGCATTCTTAGTTCTTTGTCTTCATAACGTCATGAATTAACAAGCTGCATGAATTAACACTGCATTGCCTGCACAACTCCCTCCTTTTTGTGTATTTTGAAGTCACATCATAGTGTGAGTGTAGAAGAAGCCTTATACTGTACCAAATAGTGAGTAATCACTGCCTACGTGCTTTCTCTGAACCCTCCGTCATTTTACAGACCTGTGTCATACCTCCATTAGTCACTTCTTTTTCATAATGAAGACAACTGTGCCACAACTGTTAATGAGGTTGGTTTTCCCTTTTTTAATCCCCTTATCACATCAATGTATTTCCAAATGAAAGAAAATTTCCAACAGAATAAAGATGTTTGTAAATGCAAGCCAGGCTCCTGGACCCACCCTGCTCCTTGCAAAATAAGGTGATACTTCTATCGTATCTTCCAGATAAATCACAACTTGCATATGACTCCCTAAATAACCTCATTAATCTTTTAGATATTAGAACTGTGTCTGTCTTTTCATCAAGAGAGAAGGAGAGTCAAAGGAGATTGTCTGTGGTTCACATGTGAGCCAGGTGTGCACAGTCTTGTTTTACAACAGGACAGGGATTACAGAAGAAACTGTGGTCAAGGAATTCTGCATGCAAAGCATCTGAATGCACTGGTCAGTCTCATGGTCTGCAGGCATCAAAGAGCAGTCAGTCACTTTGTACTTGGGAGGAGGGTCACTGCTAAACTGCAACACTAAATTTATACTACAAAAGCAAGATTTCTGTAGTAAATGTTTCTATATGTATTTCAAGAGAGATTGTAAAATACTGCTACAAAGAGCTCCACACCCCAAAGTTGCCTAACTCCTACTAGAATCAGTAAGATCTATGCAGAAAAACCACCATCACAGCAAGGAAAGATGTCTGGGAACACTTTTTTAATCTTTGTCTTTAAGCCATTATAATTTCTCAGTAATAGATGATAATAATTGTCATCCTTTCTTAATTGCTTTTGGAAATTTCACTCAGTCCCTGAGTCAGCATCTCTGCATCCCTGTCCTTCAAAATTTGATGCTACTTTGTCCTGAAAATGTCAGCCTTTGTATAAATAGACTAAAATCTCCCTGTCTCCTATTGGAACCAGAGCATTTCCCAGACAGCAGGTCTGCAAGGACAAAGACTGTGTGTTCAGACTCACACCCTCGTCCTGGCCTTCGGCACCCTGACTCCCTGCAAAGGATACCCACATGCAGTTGGCAGGCAGGAGCCGACAGGAGCTTGGTGACAGAGGCAGGACTGCAGGGTGTGTCATGGAGCTACCCTGCTCCAACACAGCCAAAGACAGGCAGTGCTAGCAGAACTGAAATTATGTGGTCAAATCTTGAGATACGGGGGTGGGATTTTGCCATCACCCTCTCCAAATCATGAATTATTTTCCCTGTTTCTTGGAAGATGTACAGTAATATAAACAAGCATGGACTAGCAGTAATATAAGGTATCTTCTTCTTTGTTTGGGTTCTTTTCCCTTGTCTTATAAACAGTGTTACATGCTTTGGGACAATTTTGTGCAACACTATAAGTTCAGATTCCATGATCAGCTGAGAAAAAATATGTTAAAAATGACATGATTCTATGCTTTGTTGACAAGTAATTTCATAAAAACAAACTTATGATTTATTTGTATACTCTTTTGAATTTCAGTTTAATACATTGCATAAATCTAAGAGCACCACTAATGGCATTTTCATGCCTCACCAGTATTCCAGAGTACACTGGAATTCCTGTTCTATTTCCTAAAACCATTCTAAGATCTTGATGTTAACATTTTATTGAAAAAAGCAGTTAGTAAACCAAATGTTGACCTGACAAGAGTAGAACTTTTGTTCTGCAGCTCAAACTTACAGTGGTACATTTTCAGTTAGGCATTATCAACATATGGCTATTGGAAGTGTTTTACCTGGATTTCTAATCCTTTATATGTATCTGCTTGGTTGTGGACAGGAAGAACTCAGCAAAGAGCTCCAGGGAACAGAGCCCCACTGTATTATTTTACAATCAGTTGAGAACATAGATACTTTGAAGAATCTGAGTCTGTTCCACAGAAAATACACAGGAGTGAGTTGTTGAGAGCGATGAGAAGAAAAACACTGAAAATTTTATTTCAAGACTTAAACTAATTGCTTTATTTTGTCAATGCTTTCTGCTCAATCAATGCACTGTGTCATCAGGCCGAGCATCAGAACGGACTTGAGTATCGTATTGATCCATATTCTTCTGGTGGTTCACACTGCTGTAATCCAGATAGGCAACTAGGGAAGTAATTTTTCAGTCAAATCTGTGTTGAACCTGGCTCTGTGCCAGAGAAAATCAGGCTAAACTTTTAAATATCCAGTTGGTCAATTATGAGGAAAAAATAATTGTACCAGGGAAATCAAAATTAAAGCCTTTTGACATTGTGCACAGTGTTGTAAGTGCTGGAGTAAGAAGTGTTGTGCCTGTGCATGGCAACTCACTGCCTCTTGTATTGACAAGGGCAAGTATATTTCATTAGGTTTTTGCATCTCAGTAGCTTGTGAAGTATACCTTACAGTTTTTTAGGATGCTTGACACTATGCTGAAGAACTGGCAGCCCAATCAGTTGCCATGTTACAGGCCTCTGCTAAGACTACCATGAACATGTGCCCATACAAAAACTGGATCATCCTATGCAGGATTTCTTATACACTTTTTATTTGAATTTATACCTAATTTAAAATTGCATTCCTGTCTATTTTCATTGAAGTCAAAATGTTTCACTGTATTTCATAAAATAGATCTGAACTCTGTAAGGAGATTTTTCTTCTGTGAGTGTAAGAGGTACATTAGGCCCATTTTCTACTGAAAGTGTGCGTTTCCTCTGAATGTTACTGAAAGATGAAATCATGCATGTTTTGAACAGTGAAGCAGAAAAACTGTATGACTATTCTAGGCAAATTTCAACATAAATAGGCAATACACAATAGCAGTATAAGTGAGGTTATTTATAGAGGGATATTGTGTTATGCAGATAGGCTGCAATGAGACAGTAATAGAACAAATTCTCAGTTCAACATATTTGATAAAGTTGTTCAAACTCTCTGTTTTCAATGGAAAACTTTCTACTCCCTCTTTGGAGCATATATTTACTGTATTTTCTTTTGTATTAGTATGTACTGGTCCACATGTTTGGTGCTTTGAAATGCACAAAAATAAATAGCTTTATTAGATTAGAAAGCATTTTTTTTCTGCATAGAGTGCTTTCTGTTTCTAAAACTGTTTCTTTTTTTTTTTTTTTCTGGAGGACAGAGATTTCCAAACAGAAACTTACTGGGGGAAAAAGAAACCTTTCCAGCTCCCAGCGTTGATATAGCCCTAGCTACAGCATTCCATTTTTTCAGCATTCACTCATAGAGTTGGTCCTCTGATAACCTTTAATTTTTCTGCAGTACCTCTAAATATGAAAACTGAAAACTTGAGTAAAAGGCACCCAACATACTGAGGTTGGCTTAAAAATGTGACAATTCTTGAACTTTGGAAGGGTTTTTTAATATTTGTTTTGGACGTAAAACCTTTGGGGTTTCCATTCTTTGATAACCACAATGAGCAGAAACATTACTTTGTTTCCATAAATGAAAAATGAGACTTCCAGCTAATTATACAGATACACAGATCCGGAAGACTTGTAGGTGAAATGCAGGACTTGGGAAAAGGAAACATAAAAAAAGGTGTGTCATGATGACTGGATCATTTCTGAGAGCTGCAAAGCAGGGCAAGGGGAAAGGCAAGGAGGGGTGATGGGCGAAAAAGGAAAAAAGAAAGGGAAAATACATAATAGGGCATTGAAGACTGATGAATAGAAATGTATAAGATGTATGTTTTCATATTCTGAGTTGTTGATTAGTGTCAGTGATGACAGAGTTATTGATGGCACCTCCAGATTTTTGGTACTATTGGCAGCGAGGGTGTTTTCATAAATTTTTATCCTATTTCGCTAGATATTCTTCTTGTTATTCAAGAGAGCAAGTCCAGCCTTTTTTAAATGTAAACTGCATAAAGGACCCAATTGGGTTTTTTGTGAATCTCTATGAGAAGCAGCTGTACGTAGCTGCTCAGGGATATTTTAGTACCATACAGGCAAGATGGCATATTAGTTCTAGTAGTGTTAGATGATCCTTGCTAAGAAAAGTTCCATACGACAAAAATGAAAGCACAAACTTTTTATAACAACATGACACAATTCTTCAAGTTGTAGCAGTAGTTCTGTTCTGTGGTTTTGGGTTTAATTTTTTTCTTTTTTCCCTTAATGTTTGTTTAGTCCTAGATTATTTTTATGCTAAGAAACCACAGAAGGCTACGTAGAATCTGTTGCATTCATGGTGTCTGGGCTAAAAGCATTCATCTAAAAATATCAGAGGATTATGGGTTACAGTAGGCAAGTTTCAGAGCTGCCTAAAGTTAAATAAACATTTTGCATTTGTTTACTAAAATAACATAACAAACCAGACCATATCAACTTCCTTGAACTTATAGCAAATTAAAACTAAACTTGATATACATATGGAACAGTTTGGGTTATAACTGTAAGAGCATATATTTTGTATAGTGCTGGAAATTGATTATATTTAATTCCATGTAATTTTTAGAGCTAAACATAGAGCTTTTAGAAGAGGTTGGTTTGAAAGCACTGGAGAATGATGTTCATCAGGTAGGCACAACACCAACTGTACAGACAACATCTGTGGAAGACCCATGGTCAGACTAAAACTGAAAGTTTGCCATCAGACCCACTCACTGAGGCTGACAATAAGCACCTACATTAGCAGTGCTAATGGGTTTTATGTGTGCACAGTTTTCTGTGGAAGTCCACTCATTTTTTAGAAAGCCAAAAGCAACTTAAAAAAAAAAAAAAAAAAAGGACAACAGTTTCTCTGTGATTTTAACTGGAACAAATACAAAATTAACATGTGCAACCTGCTTCTGGACTTTTGTTCTCAGTCTCCTCATCCTTACTCCCACTGTCTGCATTTTTCTTGGACATCTTTAAAAAGCTGACTGCAGAGTCCTCAATGGTAAACCCAGCAGGATTTTCACATGGCAAGAAAGTTAAAGGAGCTCTCCTCTACAGACAGGGAATGAGGTGAACTTCCATGATGGACTGAATCCAATGCACATGAATCACCTCAAGATTTCTGCAGCAGCAGCACTACCTGCTTTGGCTTTTCCCCACACTGATCTTTGCAGAGCCTTCTTCCACTCTGTGCAGGCAGCAGTCACCTGATGAAACTTCTCCTAAACTTACACTCAGGTTTCCTTCACAATGTAAAAGTTAAAGGCCTGTATTTCTTTACAGCAAGAGCTCACAAAGATTATGCACTAGTTCAGTAATGCTCATTCAGGCACATTCTGCTCACATATGCAAGAAGAAAAATATAAGCACACTGCTTTTGCTATGGATGTGGAAAGGTAGAATAAGATTCATTATTAATAAACATCTTTCTTAAAAGACATCTAGCATCAGAATGACAAATTGGACATATAAAATGAGGGTGGTTGCTACACATGCTTCCTCTGTCTGCATGTGCCTCTCTCATATCATCACTTCTCTCACTGTAGACAGACAGTGAAGACATTGACTTTTAAAAATATTTCCTCAAAGACGATCTTTGCAAAAGTCAAAAGTAAACTCATTATTTAAATCTCTTTCTTGGATGTGGTGAGAATGTTGTCATATGGAAACTAAAGACCAAAATGCTTATGGGGTGATCAAGAACAGAAAGGATTAAATGAAATTCTAAAATCCCTAAGTCCATGAAAAAAACAATCTACTCTGGAGCTTTCAGGTTATGTACAATGACACTTTCCCAGAATTTTTGCCAATTTCTATGATAAAGGCTGAAAAATGGTTTTTGTATCTCTCTCCCCTTCCAAAGGGCTTTATTATGGCAGTTCTCTTGCCAGTTTCACCCATTGCATACCTATTAGAAAGAGAAATAGAAACTTCTAAATTGCTTTTACAGCCATAACCCCTCATAAGTATGATCTATATCCCTTTCTCTTTTTAATTAATTCCCATCTGATAAGTTTATTTGAATTAATTTCGACTCCCAAGTACTGTGCTCTTAGGAAGCTAAACCTGTTCTCCTGATATTCATTTCAGCCTAATGCTCCAAACTTGGTGTCAGTCACTTTGCTGCAGGGATTAGATGTCCTATTACATCTCCATGGTATTTTTAAACTCTTTTTCTTAGATCATCACCTCAGCCCAGTTTAAGTGCAGTGGAGTCCTGGACTTCCTATTTATGCCCTAGATGTATCAGACTAATTTTGTGGCTACTTCCTAAATAAAACAAGTTAACATTTCCCAAATATTCCCAAAATAAGCAGGCTTCTACAGAAAACAATAGAAGGAAAGTTAAAAGCAAGATTATGGAACTTGTTTAAAACCACACATGCAAACACACACTCGTATATCCCTTGTTGACATGTGTGTATGTGCTACAAAATGGGTAATTTCAGTGTTTTTAATTTACATGCCTTGTCTAATGTCATGTCACATAATTTTGCTGTGTTATACTTCACAATTTGTCTAATGTTTGTGAAGATGCCACATTGTAGGAGGTGTAAAAAAGTAACTAAGGCAAAAGGGCTCCAAAAAAAAGTGTGAATCGACCAACAAACAAAAACAAGCCAGCCAGCTGAACGAAAAATCTACTTTATACCATCTTTTGTTTACTTTCCCACTGCCTCCTTTCAAACCACAGGCTGTGCTCCAGCTTTGAGAATGTTTCCAAAAGCTCTGAATACTCAAAGCATCAGTGCGCTTTGAAACGGAGCTGTATTCAGGCTGCTCCAGGATAATCCTGCAGCCCATCTCCAGGGCTAATTACCATAACAGAGTGGTGCACAGCATGGGTTTGTTATCCTTGTTTCTAAATGGGCAAGGTTTATCTGTTAACAGCTATCGACTTTTTGTTGGCATTATTGGCCTGCAAGCTTGTGCATACGAGATGCATGTTTAGGTATTGATGTTTGGCTTTAAACCTTGAGAGACTTGGGAACTGAAAGGCCACCCCAAACAACCACATAATGCATCTAGTGGCAAGATCCCTACATGGAGGGTACACTGGATGTTTGCCTCTGGCACACCTGGCCAGGTGCCCCCCCGCACAGTGGGATGAACACAGCTCCAGCATGTGTTCTTCGCTGTCTGCTTTCAAGCTCGACCTTTCACATTCTTGTAATTCATTGCTTGATGTTGAGATCGTATCCTTGGGCACCTAATACATATTTGTCATCAGGCTTTTTAATGGGTAAAGAAAAGATGAATCATCAGTCCCTAAAACAACTGTTTCTTTAAAACATGCCAGAACTGGCATCTTCTGTGTTGGCGGCTTGCATTTGCAAAATGCTGTGACTCCCTGCCTCATTTTATGAGCAAAGCACACAGCACCAAGTAGCAATGGTTCAGGCTCATTGAGAGCTTTCAGTATAGATAGAAGACTTTCTAACTTCCCTTGGTCTAAAAGCATCAATTTGTGCAACATAATGGGTAGATAATGAGGAGAACCTAGTAGGAGCAGAAAGCTTGTATAACCCTTTCATTTGGCATTCCTGCTGCGGTTACAGACTGACTATCTCCAGTTCTGATATTGACAATTTAAGGAGGATAATGCAAATTATGCAAAAAACTTAGAGAAGAGCCATGAGAATTCTTACAGGATTACAAAATGTCCTGCATCAGTGAAGAACTAACAGCCTGGTCTATTTAGCTTATAGTGGAAAAGGTGAAAAAGGAATTTAACCCCTCTCTGTGAGTAATAACATGAGGAGTAAAAGGCCATTTGGATTACTAGACAGGTGAAAAGGGGCAGATGGACTGGTCTAGATGGAAAATAAAGATGTCTTTCTGCAGATGATGAAAACTAAGCACTGGAACAAATTGTCGAGGGCTGTGGTGAATTCTCCATGGTTGGTAGTTTTAGAAAAAGGAACAGGGGAAGGGTGCTTCGGAGGGAAGACAAGCTGGAATCTCTGTTACAACTTATGATGTTGTAATCTACAGATTGTTGTATTTACTTTAAAGAATCAACTATACCTTCGTATGATTCTGTTTAGATTCCTTCTGTGAGTTCAGGTCCTGGTAACTCAGAGGGTTCCTGCCTTTAGATGGTGTTGCAACATTCACGAAAAGGGAGCATTGCTGTAGCCTTGCCTAAAGATTTTCCATGCTATCTATTTAGGTCAACAAAGACAACATACGTGGGGTATTGATCATAGGTCCCATTTTTATTGAAGTGTTTCCCAGTAGCTATATGTATGCACACAGCATTAGCATATGTAAGTCTATCTCATTCATTAAATAAAATCCTGTTAAGAAGTGCTTTTGCAAGCATCTGGATTTTGGTATATACTTTACAGATAAGACAAAACAATTAACAGTATCTTGCCTGAGAAAAGGCCAGAAGGTCAAGGCAGAAGGAGAGCAGACCCCTGAAATAGAAGAGCACCTCTGTTTTTGTGTTTCAGTTTGCATTTTTCATAAGGAAGAAATTTAGTAATTTCTGCACTCCTATGTAGGATGGCTAACCTAGCATTACTAAGGTGTTTGTTATGTGATCCCTTCCTAGAACAGCTTAATGACTGATAAAATTACTTTTTATAGCTTTTAGGTCCATGACTATTACTTCAAGCCATTTGCTGATAGAAGGTTCTCAAACTGAGTTTACAGTCCAATTTAGAAATGCTGTATCTGAATGTATCTTTGATTCAAAGTGTACTGGCAGTATTTTGGTTAGTGCTATTAACCCATTTTCTAAGGACATTGGACATCTGATACAAAAAGAGTTTCTTGTGGTCAAAAATATCTACAAGAGAAAGAATTATCTCAGCGTAAGACGTGTAACTGAGGGAGGAGGCTTTCTTTCACTCAACCCCTTCTTTCACCAAAAATGTGAGGATATAGCAGAGGGAAAGCAGTCCCCTGAAAATGTTTTAATGGGCCCACAAGTAGAACAGCAAAAGCATTACCTCAGAGCAGTTTTTGAATGCACTTGCCATTGCTGTCCTCATTTGGGCACCAAGGCACTGAACATTTGAAGTCTCTTCCTTACTTAGAGCTATTTAAATTTTGCATGTGCACTGCCGTAGTAGTCTTCTTAGTAAAAAGAAAACTCTTAATAAAAGACATTAAAGCTCCAAAGAAAGCAGCAGCAGCAGCACTGGCTTCATTCAGTCACAGGAAACAGCTGGTAGCTGGCTTTTACCAGAGCTGCCAAGAAAAGGTTGATTGCCATATCCAACAGTGAGGATACAGCAGGCAGAGAGCAACAGGGCATGGGGATTTCCAACAGGATGGGGCTGAAGTTCAGCTATATAACAATGATCCAAACATATAAAGCAGCTCAAATCTCAGTGTTTCAGTTTAAGTTAAAAGGCAGGTTAGAGCCCTGCTGGAGTCCAGTTTGAATTTCCAAAAAGTTGAAAGGTATTTCAGTGTGGTGATCATTTTCCTTTCAATAAAGATGTAGTTATTCATCTTCTCTGTTACCTTACAAACCGTGTCTACTTCTATTCATGGTGGAGGATCATGTTACCCCATATAGCTAGCTGATATAAAATAATCTGCTGGACACCTGCAGGTATTAGAATGTTCTTACTTACCAGAAAGTGAGCTGTAATTAACTCTTTTATGCCAGCCAGCAACCATGTAGTTTGTGGAGAGGTTGTCTAAACACTTTAAACCTCTTCTACTCAGTATACATTAGAATGTTGGTGCTTTTTTCCACTAATATCTGTTTTTCTGTATTCAGTGTTCCCTCGTATTTCACAAAACAAAAAAGTTTTACATACTTAAATGTGATGAATCAATCCACCTAAATTTCTGAAAATCTACCCAAACTTCCTGTGGAGTTCAAGATTGATTATATTATATCATGTCAGGTCAGATCCAGCTCTTTCCCTGGCCAGCCAGAAATCATTCCCAAGGAAGAAAAGTGAGTGAGACATGGTCATTCTGTTCCAGATGACACAATACCTGGTAGAGGAGGTTCTTAGCCATGCATCAGGTAGCAGAGTTCTTGTAAAAGAATCATTTCAGAGGCAACACAAGGTCATTTTACACTACCCCAGCCTTGTCTTGGGGACACAAAATGTAACAGAACCCTAACAGAACAGAAGAAGTCAAATTCCTTGAAAAGGACAAACCCTTCAGTACAAAATTACCTCTTGGTCTTTACTTGCTCTTTTGTTGACCAAATTTTCCACAGGTGGTCCTGTCCATCTGTACAGCCATCTCAGTATAAATGACCTTTGGAAAAGGCTCAGCTTGTACATATGTACATGGATCATCCCAGAGACACATCAGCCCCCTATCACTGGGGCCACGTCAGGAAACACTGGACACTTACACTGCTTGGACACTTACACAGGCTTAATGGAATTTTGTCCAAGGTTCAGGCACATGTAAAAACCACATGCTACTGTGTCACCATCTCAGTCCACATAAGCTCTTCTTTTTATGCAGAACTAATCCCACACAATATGTATTCATACTCAATTGCACAGATCCCAACAACTATGCATAATAAGTTGTATATACAGTCCTATGCAGGAATTTCATAAAATTGCAGCATGTACTGCCATCTGTTAAGATTTACCCATGGTTTCTACTGGCAGTCAACCTTTATTTTCAGAAATATAACCTTCTAGGCAGAAGTCACTGTTTCTAAGGTCAAGGCTGAGTAAACTTGAACTCACAGAACCTAAAATTCCTTTGCTAAAGAAAAATGTACCTTAATCAGATGTTGAAAAAAAATGAAGAAAGGCTTTCAAAGTAACCAAAGTAGGTTACTTTGATTTAAAGAATAAATCATTCCATTTATATGAGGAGATAAATGTCAAATTTTCATTTCTCTAGTAGTCTTGTCTCTGCATACAAATCAGTAGCAACTGAAATTACTAAAACTTTCATGTCAAAAATTCAACACCCTTTTCATCATTAAGCAGGACTTCTTCGACCTGGTCCAATTCTGAACTAGACAATAATGCAAAAAACAAGACTCTTGCTTAATATCATTGGGAATTTTAATTCTTGGAGGGAAATAAAACAACAAGCCCTGCAAAACACCTAACAGGCATACTATCAAATATTAAAAAGAATACATACATAAAGAATTAAATGAGGAAGATCACTCCCCTTCAGTTTAAAAATAAATACATTACATATAATATACACTTATTGTCCAAGAGTCTGGGAATCAAGACAGAGTAAGCAACCAAAAACTCCCCAAGCAGTCAAGAGAACATATAAAAATCTTTGGCTTCTTAGGAAGGACCTTTGTTTTTTATTATTTCACTAACAAGCTTTCTTCTGGTATTCAATTTCATGTCTCCTCTTTGAACCTATCCTCTTTTTTTTCTACTGAATTTAAAGTATTCTTTTCTTTAGCAAAGGATTTGTGATAAGAGGTAAGCGAGATATGTGTTTACTCAGAAGAGGAAAAAAAAATAGTATTTTATTAGAACCATAGAATCCATAAAGTTATTTTAAAAGAGCCACATTTGACACATTAGAAGTCAAAACTAGAATAGGATGAAGAGAAATAGTAATTTAGATGTGATAGGTTAATTTCAAAAGCTACCAATAAACTTTTCAGAGGAAGGTTAATTGAATCATTGCTTATGATCCTCAGAGAGGTTGTATCTGGAACAACAGATTTGGCTACAGAGATGGATCTAAGAAGAAAGACAAATTCCTCTAATCTAGTTACTGTGGCATAAACCAGAAGAAACACAGGCGAGTGTTTGATTAACTCTGCTGTAGTCATGTTTTGTCATGGACCAATGGGCATTGTAAATTATACTCATGCTTCCTGTTAAAATTGTGTAGGACACAGTGACTAGGAGAATTTTCAGAAGAATGAAATCTAAGAACCCTGAACTCATTTCAGGGCAAGTGGGACACTTTCTGTTTATCACACTAAGAGTGTCTGGGACTTCACGGAGTACTGAAAAGTGAGGCTTAAACTCCACTCCAAGAAGAAGGAAAAGTTAGAAGGGCAGCTGAAAGCAGCCAAAAAAAATTGTTGCATAATATGGTCCACAGAGTTGTGTGTGATGGAATGGAGAGAGCATTTGGTGCAGAGAGTCTTCAATGAGTATCTCTCCTAGAACTGTTCTTTGACGAGAAGGAAGCACAAATCAGATAAGGACAGGCTTCTGATACAGACCTGGAAAATATTTTTGGAAGTTGAATTGATTAAAGAAGGGTCTGCATGAGAAATCCCAGGTGACAAAAGCAGTGGATCTGTTCATATATATTCTCATTTAAATATCATAATGAAAACATTATCACAGACTCTGATGTGGAGGAGGGGTGAATTATTCAGGATTTGGATCCTTCTGTAGAGGCCAGGCTGAGATGGATGTTTACTCAGAAAGTAATCTGGTAGGTCTCCCAGGATGCATATGTATATTGAGATGTTGGTTGAACATAATTACAAATTTCAAGTGTATTTGCAAAAGTTGACTGCCTCTCTTGCTGTTGAACTTCCTTAGTACCTTTCTGCTATTTTGGTACTGTTAAAGATTTTCTCACAAAGATGAAAGGAGAATGAGCAGTCAGCCCACACTCTACATCATCTGTCCCTGTTGTATCTGTGCTATTATGTTTTATTATATTTGTCTACCTTCTCCTACAAAGTTCTACTGAGGGTCTCTTAAATAAAACTGTGGAAAAAAGGTCCAAAGGGGATGACCCAGAGTTGTCTTCCTGTTTAGTTTTTTTCTAGTGACTAGTAAGCTAGGGTAAGAATCAGGCCCGCTGAAAGTTTCCCCCATTGTTTTATTGATGGGAATGTTTCTTTTCTCTGAAAGAATTTACTCTTTCATCACAGAAGACATAGGGCTCAGTAAGAGAGAGTGGGAGCCATTGAACTGACTTCTAGTTCTACATAACAGCAGCTCAATAAAGTGTGTAAAAGAAAACATTATATACATATTTGTGTGTATATATGCACATATATACAGTGTTCTTTCATTTTATGACTGCTGTCTTTGCCTTAGCTCTACCTGAAGTAATATATGAAAAATATAAATCATAAAGACCTTTTTCCATGGAATATGCAGGCAGAAGTACGCAAAGGGAAGCAGAAGCTCAGAGTCCCCACCAGCACACTGCCTGGAGTTTTGTTCCTGCAAAAGGATGCGGCTCTTTCCACATCCCCCAGCAACCAGCCCCACACCACCACCAGCCCCATATCACCCTGCCTTGCACTCAGCCTCCCCGAAGGGCTGCCCACACATCCCGCAAACCTTGTTCAAGTCCTGCACAGGACACCCAGGACTGGTTTGGAAGCTCATCTTCACAAACAAAACAAACAAAAAAAAATTGCTAGAAATTCACAAGCACTGTAGCTGTATGGCACACTAGCAATAAAAGTTCTGACTGACTCACAAACCAATTTAATCAGTAAATATCTGCTGGGATTTCTTTCCACAGGTAAGTACTGCTCTCTTTTTCATGCACATACACAGTGCAATATTCCAGCCCATTATTTCTTATTTAAATAATTTACCTATTCCCAACACACAGCAAATATTTTTTTCCATTTTCTATCCATGAATTTCACAGTAGATAAGAGAATCAGGGAAGCCATATCTGATGCATGAACCTTGTATATCTTCCAAAATGGCTGATCAAACCTGATCCATAACAATTTCAAACAGCAGAAGATATCATTAAACTATATATTAGTTGTTTATAGCACGTACAGATGTTAACACCACCTGGATTTATGTACTCTGACTTGTGAGATAATTTCTGATGAACAAACATTGAATACAGCTGTGAAATATTGTCACTCTAAACCTACTTACAAGAAAAATATGGGCATTTGTTTGAATAAATCTCACTTTGATCCTGACCCTTTTTTCTACTGCTGGAGAAGTTAAGCTTGTTGATTTTTAATTTGTCACTCAAACATGAACTCAGTTTATTAGAGACAGAAGTAAATTTGGTGTTACAGAGATTATTTAGCTTTGCAATTCTTGTATTAATTCATTCTTAAAACTAATCACATGGTGACATAGTTTTATTTTCTGAAGAAGCTTGATCTCCTATTAGCATATACAGTTACTTCATGAGTCGTTGCCTCGGTAGGAAAAAATGAAGTAGAGAAGCCCTGTAGGTCAGAAGAACTAAAACACTTAGTGCTGCATCCTGTACACTTCAGTTTTGCTGTTAAATGTTGACACATACAGACCAAACCAGAGAGTAACAAATACTGACCTCCACACTCAGGTATTTGATTTTAACACGTACACCTCAAGAAGATGCAAACTGCTAGCAGAAACCTTAACATGAAAACCAGAATATATGAAATAGACATAAAAGTTGAGAACAAATACAAACATGAAATAAAAGCACAACTTACATCTTAGTGCAATCTCTGAGTACTTAGAGCTCAAAGAAGAAGAAAACACACAGCCTCTTTACCTGCTGAAAAGGATGGTTTCTGTTGGTGGCCTCTGCTGTGAACAGTAAGTTGTGCTGTGCCACATGCCTGTACGGTGATGTACAGCCCCACTCTTCATGGTCTTGTCTAATGTGCAGTAGTCAGAGACAGTATTACTGTATTGTCAAATAATATATCTCACATATATAGACTAGCCCAGGATATTTCACTGTGCCATGTCACCAAAGAGCTCAACTCTGTGTAGTAGTGGCAGGATTTCCTAATGCATGCCCTGTATAAATGGCATTGAAGGTGTTACTGAACTGCAAAGAATGAAAGCACATACACATAGATTATCATAGCCATCCTATGTTATACTGCTTGTGTTTCAGCTATTTTGTTCCTTTTCTTTTTATTCTATTTCAGTGAATTAAATAGTTGTCCTTCTCTGTGTTTAGAGAAGTGTATTCATTTACGTTCAGCTCACCTTTCCCTCTTAGAACAAATACGCAGTGACCCAAATACACACATTTACACAACATTTTATAGAGATCACAGCATAATACACAATCCTGAAAGCATTCACTCAGTGTGTAAGAAAGCTTTTCATTTAATCTACTTTGGGGACAGGGGCAGGGGGAAAGAGACACCATGTGCCTCTCCATAAACTAAATTAAATTGCTTTTCATTGACTCAGGTTACTCTGGGCACTGCTCATTCTAATGCAGCCTTATTAAATTCAGGGAAGGCTGCTACGGTGAAGTCTGGGGTAAATGAAGCAGTGTTCAAATGCTACATTTCAGATACATATTTCAGACACTGTCTGTGAAGAATGACATGTAACAGAAACACTGTTTAACTTGCTCTAGGAATGCATCTTAAAGAAGTCTGCTGTCTAATTACAGTAACTCAAGTACATTTAAGCTAGAAAGTTCATTAACATTTCAAGCATACACTACACCATGACTACTGCATATTTCCTGAGATTCCTACAAAACCTTGTGCCCTTGGGAAACTGATGGCTCACAAGGTTGTTAATGAGTGAGAGACCCTTTGCCTCTTGATCACTGGTCTGAATTCTGTTTAATCTGGAAGCAGCAAATAACTGTCAGTATCTGATGGTGTTTATTAATTAATTTGATAACTAGTTTAGATGGAAGCAGGAAAGAATCCCAATTTAAAAAAAAACCTTTGCCTACCTTCCTTGCCCCTTATGAAATCATCTCTGATGTGTCTGGATCAGCATGGCACAGAAAAGTACAGACTCCTACAAGAGACTGGACAGGCAGAACGTCAGTCAGTGGCCATACAGCTTCATCACAGCTTGCCAAGGTGACCATGTCACTCACTGGGTACACAAAAGGTGCAGTACAGAACTACTGACTGCAGGTCAGATTGCAAACTCTCCCTTCTTCCTGAGGACACTACTGTGCATTGGTAAGAGAAATTCCCTTTTATGAATGAGTAAGATAAAGTTACAGGATTTGTTTTAAGGGCTGTGTGGGATGTTTCTGGAAAATATCAAGGCATTCTCACCTCAATACCTAATTTGCTTGTGATGAAGTTTCCCTCTTAAACTTGTTTTTTGGTAGATCTAGTTATAAAACCCCTTTTCTTACAATTTGGCAGATACACAATCCAGATATGGCCCCAAGAGTGGTCCGTCTCCTTGGCATATGGAACTTTTAAATTATTAGGGTAGAAACATCTTGGAGGGGTAACAACAGTGGGACTCCTCTTACTTGGCAGACTGATGAAAAGACTTTCTGTTTCTCCTTCTCTTTCCCCTCCTTCCTTTCCGTACTAAACCTATGTTAATTTAACAAAAAAGTAATATGAATTGCAAAGGAAGAAAAGGCTGAATCAGACAAGGTAATACCAAATGGTTCTCATTATCTTCCTAATGCAGGTCAGTCTACTATTCCTCCTTCACCTGAGTTAAAGCACTTTCCTGATGTCTTGAGTGAATACAGTCTTGTGTCATCTAAAACAAAGAGCATTATTTTATCAAACAGCAGAATCTCCAGGTAAAAAGACTGAATTTTGACTGGAAGTACATAGGCTTCTCTGTGTGTTAGTATCTGCCTCTTTCATTCTGAAGACAGAGACTTTCTTGGGCTAACTCTGAAGTGATGTGTGGATACATGCCAGGATGTTCTCAGGTATCCTGTGATCATCCAGACTAGCGGCAAGCTCATCACAGACCAGGATTTCTATCCATTACATATGCCAAGATTCCCATTAAGTAGAAATCAAGGCACCAAGGAATGGGAAACTGAAAGAATGTTGAGTCTTACTCAACATGCAGCTGGGATGTGGCTAGGTGGAATACACCAATTACACACACATACATATATATATTTATCCAGTCTCCAAAAATGAACAAGTAATTTTTTCTGTCTTTTTCTGTTAATCTGGTAGAGTTTTAAGTAGTGAGGAGGAAATTCTGACTCCACTGGAGACTATGATAAACTTGCCATTGACGTACACAAGAATAACACATTAATTTGGTAAGAGTATAGCTTAGGTTCTCACTCTTCTACCAGTTCTTCCTGGTTTGTCTCTGATCTACAAGGAGGCCACAGTTAACACCACCCACAGCTCTGCAGTCCTCAGATCAAAATATTTTGCTTCTGTTTTCTGACATTATCCTACTGTAGTTAAGTCTAGCAGCTGCCTGCTCAGAAAGACAGAATGGGAATAAGTGTGATAGAATGTAAAACATTGCTAAGTCTTATATGACAACTTTGTGATACTTACTGGTTCTCACCTTTTCATAATTACAGGATTAGTACAGAGAACCATTCCCCACCTAATTTTCCTGCCCCTTCATTTGCCATATGCAAATAGTTACAAAAATCAGCTCATTAAGTAACAGCAGCCCAGCATCAAGACTGATTCCACAGGGATCTGAGACTAAGATGAATTACTATTTTTAATTAATTTGATATGGAATGGAAATTATTGAGAACAAACTCAAGACACTCCAAGTAGGGGAGGGATGGCAAATTATTTAAGGATAAGATCAAAGTGTGTCACAGTAATGAATGAGAGAACCAGACACAATCAGTGAGGCAAAATATGGGTAGCAACTGATATCCCAATAGGACACGGAGTATTTAATCCTTCTTGGTGGCTCCTATTCCTTAGATACAGTTTGTAAGAAACCAGAAAAAAATCAGGTGTGTTAGGGAGGCTTCCTGGTCATTATCTGCCACCCAAAAAATGGTTCTGAATTAGATACATGCTATTGTTATGTCTGTACCAGTGTATCAAGTGTCTAAATAGGAAATGCATTTCAGCACTAGCTCATTACCATTTATATTGTTGAATTGTTAGCATGCTGCTGGGGGTGAATTTGGTGCATAGGAATTAGTGCTCCCCCAGACAATGACACAGCATGGCTCAGCAGTAGGACAATGTCCATTTTCTGTAAGTAGCAAGGACAGATTTTACCAGGAGAAGATCTCAGTCATATAGTTATAAGCTCTGACATGATGTGTCAGATACCATGGCTTTATAATATTTATTAGCATAAAGAGGCGCAGCCCATATGTTTGTATTGTGGCATGCCTTTGGTAGAAAACTGTATAGGCAACAAATCTATCCATATCCCCTCTTTGTAAAATAAAGTTGTTGTTGTGTCTTGGAAGGAGGAACAGATATTGTACAGAAATACTGAGAAAATACTTCAGGCCATACAGACAATAGCCTCACTATATGTGTCACAAGAGCTGCAGAACCCAGCTCTGAAGAAGCATATTAGTGCATGAAGCAAGATGGATGTTTCCCCAGCCAGGAGACATTATCCCAGACATAGATGTCTTTTCATATTTAATTATTCTTTCTGAACACATATTTGCAGCTTCAACAATAATGACAGACGTGTTTCTAAAGTCTCAACCAAAATGACCATATCACTAAGGTGTTTCATTCCCACTCAACACTGGTCATAGGTGAAGCATCACAGTGAAAAATGGGGGCAATCCCTGGCTGAACTGTGAAATGGCCAGAATCTGGCACCCACTGTGTTATTCCCTGAGGAACAAGCCTCCTGTCTTCCTGCCTCATCTCCACAAACCAGAATGCTGACCTTGCTGTTCAGGTTGTTGACCTTCAGGTCATTCTTAAGGCTGTGTTGTTTTGCCTGGTCTCTGAAGGATGAGAGATGCAGTTTATGTTGAGTTTACAAGTTTCCGCTTGTGAGACATAGATTATTTTGATGACAGCTACTTTTGTAATGCATCGGATGTCTAAACCATGCGATGGGCAAGGGTTTTATGTTTCTTTTTATGCTAGTATGTTTAAAAGGTTTATTTTTCCTGTCAAATTTAGCTATCCTTTCAAAAGCACAAACACGTCTTGAGAGGACAGCAGACATACTTGTAAGAAACTCCAAATCGTTTCCTTCGCCCACTCCCCATTTTAGATCATCTTTCACATGGGAACAGCTTCCCTCCTCCTCACTCACCTCCTCCTCCAAAAAAATTTCTGACATCTGTTCCTTTACCTCTCTTGCAGCCACTATTCCCTCATTATTTGCCTTTTATTTTATGGTATCTATTTGCACACTTCAACTCTATGCTCTTTGGAGTATGAGCTGTTATGTGTGTTGCACTTCGTACCCTTTGAAAAGCACCCTAAATATTATAGGCATTTACAGCACAATATAAACGATAATGTAGTTAGACTGGAAAGGCAATTCCCTAGTTAACACCTCCCACATGCAGTGATTAAGTACTAGGCTCAAAAGTATACAGCAAACCCAGTGCAGATACATTTCTAGAAAGAGACTGCAAATTCCTAACTCCAGATGGTCTGCAGTTGGTGAATAATTACATGGATTGTTTGGTGCTTCACTAATCAATCATGACAGCAACAAGGAGAAAAAGCATGTCTGAGTAAAGGAAAATGTCCTTTGGAAAAATCCCAAGTTATCGTTTTGTGCATTTCATCTGCTCATCAAACATGATATGTTTTTCCCTTTTCTGGTACTAAGCTGTTTTAACTTTTCAAGAATAAATCCAGAAAAACAGTTGTTGGGGTTTTTTTCCACTATAGAATACACAAGAGGGGAGGCTGAACGTCATCAACATGACTGCAGGGGCGCATTGTATTTCAAAGACTGCAAAAATTATAAATGGGAGAGGAAAGGGCAGAGAATTAATTCCCTGCCTTGTGTTCTGGAGACCATAAAGCCTTCTCCAACTATTTCTATAATATCAGCATGAAACCTGCAATTTATGATGTAGAAAACAAGAATTGGAAGAGAGAATTCCCATCTCCAAATTTCTTTCCAAACAGTTTGATTAAAAAAAAAAAAGTAATTATCTAAATCAGACCATAAGCAATGAACATCAGCCCTCAGATGGGTTCAGTTGGTTAGGGCAGGATGCTAACAATGCCACACTGGTGGGGTCTATCCCTGTACAGGCCATTCACTCAAGAGTTGGATTCCATGATCCTTGTGGGTCCTTTTCAACACAGAATATTCTGCAATTTTGTGAATACAGGATCAGCTTCAACTGCAACACATAGAACAAAGTCCAACACTGCCTTGACTACATACTGCATACTGCCCAGTTTAATGTGATCTCTCTGTGCATCAAAAGAAGAGAAGCAGTACAATTAAACGCATAAAAGATAAAAAGGGTGGATGAAGGTACTGCAGGAGTCAGAAGTGGAATAGATGGTTTGGGGGTTTTACTTGGTGGGGGAAGGTGTGAGAGGAAAAAAGTACTACAAGAGCCAGTTTATCCTATTGAATCTGAGTTCAGATGTCTTTGTGGTTTCTTGAACTTATATATAGTATTTAAGTCTCTAGGAAATGAAATGCATGGCAGCAGACACAAAAAAATCTAATGAGTATAATAAACTGTGTGACTGCTGCTCAAAGTCTGGACATAAGAGCAGCAGGGCGCAGAGACACATGTTATATTTTAATCTGTCCAGCTTTTCCATCAAAAGTAAAACCAGGGGTTTTTTTAACTAGTTGTTTGGGTTGTTTGAGTTTTTTTAATTACTGTATGCATGATTCGGAAAAATACAAGCAGGCAATATAAAAACGTTGTGAAAGCAGTGAGGCAAAAAGTACAGAATAACTGGATTTCAGAGATCTAAAAGTACAGAAGATTTATCCATATTAAGGCTAACTACTGTTTGCCTCTCAGTACTACTCCATTAGAGTCATGTAGCATATAACTAACCTGATCTTCTTAGGGAGGATGGTTGCCAAAAGGTGGATACTGCACACTGATGACATTAGTACTTCCTTCTAGTACTACCTTAAGTCATTTGGAATGAGATCTATATAAATTATGTGCAGATACTGCTTGTGGCGGTGCTTTTGCTGATGTTTTAGAAGATAGACCTGGAGCACAGGCTAAGCTATCACAGTATTGATCCATGTACAACGGGAAGAAAATCAGGTGAAGAATAAGCTTTTATCTGCTTTTGTCCTTCATTGTCTTGGACTTAAAATTTAGTCTTTTTGGAAGTGACCTTTAAAATCATTTGTCCAATCATCAACCCAGCGCCAACACTAGCATCCCTAACCCATATCCCCAAGTGCCACATCCACGTTTCACTTAACACTTCCAAAGAAGGTGACTCCACCACCTCCCTGGGAAACTTATTCCAATGCCTAACCACTCCGTCTGTGAAATATTTTTCTAGTATCTAATCTAAATCTCCTCTGGCACAATAAGGCTATTCCCTCTCATCCTTTCACTTGAGATGCAGCAGAAGAGACCAGTCCCCCTGACTACAACCTCCTTTTGAGTAGTTTTGCACAGCAATGAGGTTACCCCCTGAGCCTCCTTTTTTCCAGGCTGAACAATCCCAGCTCCCTTAGCTGCTCCTGTTTTTTACCTGTTGAACCTTGTATTTTACTAAATGTTTCTAAGATTTCTCATTATTTTCTCTGTGAGAAGATACAGCTGAATTGGAATTCTGCCTCCACTTCCTTTTGAATACCTTTGTGGTTGGATGTAAAAGTTTCCAGATAACTGAACCTTATCTATTTCTTCTGCAGTTGATCACTAGGTAATGTTTGCTTGCATCCTCTCTTTGGTCAGTATAGAGATATTTCATTCCCTCCCATGTTAAGGTCCTTAATGTGGTTTCCACTCGTGGGTTTCACTAACTCCAGCATTTGCTGCCGCTTGTCCAGGACTGCAGCTTGCCTTGTTATCTCATTGGCACATCTGACTTGTTTCCTGGGGCGGGATGGGGGGTGGTGGGGAGTGGGACGTGCCATTCCTTTTTAGTTTGCTAATTCTTTCAGAGCTTCTCTCAAAGAAAATTCTCTATACAATTTGAAAAAGTCTGGGCAGCATATGTTACTGCTCACACACTGTCTCATGAAATGGTTCCTTGCTGCTGTTCACAGATGTTCAGAGCACAACCCTGACTTATCAGGATGTGTTTATTGGTAACTTGTATTTGGCAGTTTTATTCCATAGCCCATTTGGTTTAACTGACTACTCATCCATGCCAATACCACCAACCTCTTCTGGACAGATATCAGAGAGATTTTTCTGTGTCTGGACAAGATGCAATGGGCTGCTGAATATCCATATATTGACACTCTAAAAGCCAACAACAGATCTTCTGACTCAGGGTGTTCTTTGCTTGTTACATGTTCATCCTTCAGCATCACTTGGCTCTTATTCATGACACCATAACCATCTATACAAGTATCTTGAACATTCAGTTTAGGTATTAAATGAAGAAGGAATGAATATGAAGGCAAGAAAGTTCAACCAGATGTCCCTTTCATTCAGTAACCCAAGCTGAGTAGTCATTTCCCATTACTTCTTTTGGAGAGCCAAATACCGACAGCCAAACTTCCCCAGTCAGGTCCCTAGTTGCAAGGGTGATAGCTTTGGTTCATTTTTAATTAATGTCTCTTCAAGCTGTTGAAAGAATTCATCAACTGCATCTTTGTCATCTGCTATCGTAGGAGTGTTAATCTGTATGATCGACACACTGACTGGATTTGCTAGAAAAAGAACTGTAATGATTTTATTGCTGATTGGATTACATCCAAGCGTATACTTTGATCTCCTCTTGGATGTGACAAACACAGTGCAAGGTTCTTACAATTTTTCTGAGCTTAAGCAGCAGCCCAAGTAGCTGTTCATCATCCTAGAATGGCACCTATTATTCCACTGCAGCGCTGAGTCTATATTTATCTACTTCAGATTTTTCCAATTCTTTTGTCACAATAATGTGCTTTTTTCACCCCATGCATTTCATGTTCTTACATTAACACTTGGTATGCAGAATAATGTTCAGACATTAACTTCCTGGAGTTTTGGTAGAGTCACAAATACTCTATGTGACCCTCTTCTGAGCTGTTGTGTCTTGCATTCCATCATGGTAGGAAGATAAGAGGATGGATCTGCTTGCCGTGGCTCTGCCATGCTCTTTTTCTAACCCAGCAACCTCTCCAACTGCCATCTACCTAATCATGCACATTTCCTGAAGTTTCTAAATTTACCTGTACCATGATCAGCATTTGGAGTTTGCATACTCTGCTTATCCTGTAAGTAATGAACTCCTCATCTGACAGTCAGGTTTCTTGGTGAGTATTTAATCCACAAAAAGAGTGATGAAAGTGGAAGTACAAAAGGGATGAAAACATGGGTTTGGTAACTGATGGAGTAGGTCACAAAAGTTGGAGGAAGTACAGAAAATTTGAAAACCAAAGACAGAGTTTGGATATTGAACAAGTTACTTTAAGGAATACACAAGCAAGTGTTCCTTATCTGTAAGCAGGAGTTGGGTGAGCACTGGGAAACCTCCAAAATGTAGCAGATCTCACTGACACGTCTGTGGACAATCTTCTTTTGCATCTCATACCATTTCATATTTATATTTGATCTCGAAATATGGCAAGCGTCAAACTACTTTAAATCAGGACCCTACTAAAACCAAAGGTATGACTCAGGTTGATTTTTAAACTGATTCTCTGCTTGTTAGAGCATGTCCCTCTTTTGAAAGTATTCCTTTGCTACACAGCACAAAATTACTGCTTAGGGAAAAAGGGAAAAAAATCTCAGAACAAATTCCTAATTTTTCCCAAATGCTTACATAATATTTTAAACATGTTTTTCTGAACTGAAATAAAATTTTCTTCTAGGGACAAGCCTGCCACTCAAGTTTCACAAAATGATTTTGCTTTTCTAGAGTGCAAGTCAAAGCAGAATTTGGGATATTTCTGTGTTCTCTTCATAATTTCACATTATATTCCTCAGTGATTTTCATAGCTTCATCTTCAGAACTTTTCTCATATCCATTTTTAAATTAACCTTTTTCTTCCATCTGTTGATATGACCTTACAGAAAAAACAGAGTTGTGTCAGTACTTTCAGTCCAGTCTGTAATTTCTTCCATTAATGAAGAAAAAGCGACATGAGAAAAAGAGACAAATGAAAGGCAGGGTTCAAAGGCTGCCTTTTATTGATCATTATGAGATGTTGTTAGGACATAGTGTCTCCTTTTTTGTCTGTTTACCTGAACCCATTAGAATTTCTCTCTTAAGGATCTGTTGACTTTCAGCTGTGGTGCTTAGGACACTATATATATCACCAGAAAAAAAATTCCTATGACTGAGTCCACCCACTGGTCTAACTCTCTGTCAGGTTCTGCAACAGCCTAGAGGCTCTCCATAGGACCACAGAAACCTTTAGATGATGACAAAACAAATGCAAAGTGAATTTGAACCTGGTCCTGGCAAGCAAAGTATTATTTTTTTCAGTCTATTCTTCTCAACTTCTTCATGTACTTCTCTTCAGATTAATCCTGTAATGCAAGAAGCCCCATTGATTTAAATAGATGCTTTTGCTTGGAATGGCTGCATGTGAGATTTTGAAAATAAAAAATTGCTTCATCTAACCTTATCCCAGAAGAATTTCATAGATTTATGTAGCCACAGGTTTGAACTGCTTAGAATGATATCCTGGTACTCTGTTTTTGATATATACAACATACATCCATAACCCCTACCTCATTTATGAAATGTAAATAAGAACTACTTTTTTCCTCCTAATTTTTGCATTATAGACAGTAAATATGATCTTTTATAGATAGATACTCACCCACGGTTACAACAAATCATTATAATTCTAATTACCAGCAATTAAAATACAACAGTGGTGTATTTCATTTCAGATGCACTTCATTCTTCTCAGGGTCTACAAATTTGTAACTGTAGTATCATAATCAGTACAAAATAAAGAGAAATGCAAAAATATTAATGAGAATCAATGAAAAACCTGAAGAATTCCCTTGCACAACTCATTTTTTATAGCCACATCATTTTTTCTTTATTATTTTTGTTGAATTGTGGATTTGGGGGTTTTTAACTACTCATCAGAATATGCAGAAGAGTCAGCAAGTAAAAGGAAGTCATGTAATAATGTTATTTTAAAAGATTTTTTAAAGTTGATCTGATGACAACTCATATGTCCTCATTGTTTGGGGAGCCTATATAAAAGATACAGTCACCAAATCCATGCTGCCATCATGAAGTATGGTGCTAACCTACTTAACCCCTTGGCTGCTACTTCATTTCATAACTGACTAGGATCCATACCTGTATGAAATATTAGGGCTGCTGCATCTGCAGAAGCACAGATGACAACTTTCCCTTTGCCCATTGCTATTGCAGCTCCTAACTGGTATATGGAAAGTAAGGAAAATCTTTGCTTCTACCCATGCAGAGGTAGTACCTTTGATTTGCCCTTAATGAAGCCACGTTGGCTGTCACCACTCAACTCTTTATTTGCCAGGTGTCTTAGCACAGATTCCAGAAGGATTTGCTCCCTGATCTTGCTAGGTGCTGCAGTGAGACTGACTGGCCTGTAGTTCCTCAGATCCTTCTTTTTTCCTTCTGCAAAAACGGGGTTATATTTCCCCTTTTCCAGATAGTGGGAATTTCACCAGACTGACACAACTTCTCAAATATGCTGGACAGTGTCTTAGCCACCCAGGACCCATGGTTGCATTGCATCAGGTCCCATGAACTTGTGCACCTTCAGGTTCCTAAGATTAATTCATCCTTATCTTTAGGAAAATTTTTAGTAAGATTTTTTTTTTCTCTCCTGATGTCTAGATTAAACTTCCTTTACTACAACTTAAGCCTGTTATTTTTGTCTTATCCATCAGGGACTCTGATATATTGTCCTTCTTTTGCAGCAAGTTACTAAGCATTTGAAGAATGTCAGTAATTCTCCAGTCTTTTCACCTCAAGTTTGAGCATGATTTAAACAGTTCAGGTATGTAAACCCATGCTTCAGAAATTGCTCTGCCAGGTGGCACTCCACTTAAATCCCTTTGCCAAAGGGAGTGTTCAGCCCTACAAAGCCATTGTTAATATTGCCCATTGTACTTCTAGGAACAGGATTGTTGCAATTGCCAACTTCCACCAACAGTCTTTTCAGAAGTCTTTTCATTAACAGCTTCAGCTAGAACAGAATATTTTTGTATTTAAGAGTCATCCATCTCAGCTGTTTACCACTGATACACAACAGGGACATATAGCCAGGTGCAAAACCACTATAAAAATGTGAGATTATGTTTATAACATTTACCTAAGCAACAAAGTTCCAGAAAAAAACATCCAGATACTACTAAGTACCGGTTTGTGGAAGCCCTTCAGGAAATCTACATATTGAGGTATTGTAAGCAACATAAGGCCTTGTGAGGATAGCAAGTTCAGAACAAGGCTTCCTTGTATTCAGGTGGGGTGGACAGTAAGAAAACTGAAACATGCTAACTGCTTTCTAAATAGTGACAAAAGACATTTATTCTAATGGATTTTCCAGTGAACAATCTTGAAGTTCTTACCCAGAATTCACATTCACCCAGTCTCCAAATGTCAATGAGATCCACACAGAAGAAATGAGAATTTTGGTGGACAATTTATGCTTTCACTGCTTAAATATACCTCATGTCAGAAGGACATAAACTGTTAAGAGGAAAGTATGGTCTAGTGTAAAACAGTAAATATAAGCACTGATAACCAGAAGGCTGCCTGATAAACCAAGAGGCTGCCTGAAAACTTGACAGAGTTGTGTTCATTTGTGCTTTGAGTATGAGTAAGGATCCTTCCCCTCTCGACCTCCAGGGACAATTGATCTTTCAAGAAAAGAATTCTGAATAATACAAAATGTACTCAAGTAGAAGTGAAAGGAGGAGCACAAGAGGGAAATGATTCATTACTGTAACTGAAGTAGAAGAATAACCCATTCATATGCAAGGTCATCTGTTGTTCTGTGTCATTGTGCTAATCAATCACCGTTTGTTTATACACTGGGAGTAGTACCTTACCAGTACAGAGAGGAAACAGAGACTATTTGTAGCAGGGATTATACCAGTAATTTTAGTGAAAACTTCTAATTTCAAAACACCTGACAGAAGAAAGGGCTGTATTCATACCTAAATCTGCAGAGACTTCCCCACTTCTTTGGACCGTGTACAATTTAAACATATTTGTTTTAGTGCCAGATCTGTGGCCAACTGATCTGAAGCAGAATTTGACAGTGCAGACACTGATATATTATGAACTGCCAAAAGTACAAACTAGGGAGCACAATGTTTGTGCTTCTTCCACAGCTAGAGTGTTCATTAGTGGTTTAGAGGAGAAGAGAAATGCAAAGGCTGTGACAGGGAATAACATTACTGGCAATATGACTAATTTATGCTTTAATTTTCCCTCTAAACATCTTAAGAAATAAGTTACCTCAACTATGAGCCGTTTATTCCAATAACTCTTAATTTGTGTATTAAGGAAGTTTATGTTCAAGTTGCCAAAGAATCTGAACAGAGAGAATCTCTCAGCTTAAATTCCCAAGAGGCGATTTCTTGATTTGATTAGGCCGGTTGCTGCTCTCTGAAGAGGACTGTTTTCTGAGTTGGTCTGTGAATAAGAAAATCTAAAGGCCATATTAAATACTATGATTTGACTACACAAGTGCTCAATTCCCGTCAAAGCCTAAGTGAGAAAAGAAAAATCAATAAAGTTTAGGAATATTTTTCTGATAAAAGCTATTTTTCTTCCACCAAACAATAAGAGTTCTCTTTCTTTTTTTTTTTTTTTTTTCCTTCTTGATTCACATGATTTGAGAATTCCTCAGGGTCACATTTCAAGGTCTAATTAAATTTTTTGAGCTAAGCGCACATCCTTGACAATCACTGTGAGACGGGGATACAACCTGTCATGGATAAACTGGTTTCAATGTTCAAACATAAATATCACAGGTCACATTCTGGAAGCTTTTAAATTGAGAATTCTTGCATTAAACGCCCAACTGGGTTGGAATTATGTAAGTAAAAGTGGCAGAATTTCAACCTTCTGTTTAGGAACCCATTTGCAATCATGGTCAATGTATTTGGGAATCCCTTGTTGAAAAGGATACAGTGGCACATTTTAGGGGCTTGACATTTCTAAGACTCAAAATTTGTCAACATTCAAAGAAAAAAAAAAGAAAAAATTGTGGTTTAAATACATTTCTTAAGATTTGGAAAAATAACCCTTCTCTACTAATCTGATACACAGAGCACAAAGTAAATCCATGCCCAAACATAAACTGTAGAAATTCCAGATGTTGGAAAGATTAATAATTACACATTCATGAAGAATTACAATCAATAGCCTTGTAAAATGCCCTTCCCCCCCGCCCCCCCTTTTCACAGGAGTCCACTACATGGATGCTCACCTAAAAGGTTATAAAACAGAACTGGCAAAACCAGGAGACTGGATTAATTCAACGAGTTTCCCATTATTTTCCTTAGTTAGTATTTAAATAACATGTGGTGGATGAGGAGTATGTGCCTGTGTTTTTAACAATTGTTCTGAAACCTGCAGGGGATCACTTACACACTTCACGCAGCACAATCACAGGGTCTCCCACTGTATTTTGCTTCCTGATGTGCAGAAGTAATACAAGATCAACAATATATCCCTTCAGACCTCTACTGATTTTCAGAGAAAAAGCCCCAAACACCCAGGAAATAACCTTTTGTACAGGTTATCACACCCTTGTGAAAACCAAACAACACAGGGAGCACTGGTTCAGCTTTCAATGCATGATCTATGAGCAGTGGGCAAATCACTACCATAGAAGGAACAGAGGAGAGACAGGAATGAGACAGCAGAGCCACATACCCCTGGAAAGAGCCTGGCACTATCCATCTGTCTGTTGCTGAATGCTCCACAGCTCTTCAGATCTGCTAGTTGTTACAAGGGATCAAGCCTGTGTCACTGCACAGCTTTGCTTATGAACTGTGACTCCTAGATTTGCTTCATTACTACTTCCTCTAAATCTTCCAGAAACAAGCAGGGAGAGAACTCCCAAGGTCCTGGTGATCATATCAAACATCCAGTTTTTGGAAAAAGCATGGAACAAACTGTACCAAATTAAAGACACAAAAGAGCCAACCAACAACAAGTGAAAACAGCAACCAGGATTGATAACCAGGTAAATATATCTATACAACCACACAACTATAGTTCTTGCTATGAATTAAAAAAAAAAAAAAAAAGGAAAAAGTATGTTTTAGGAGATGGTAGAATTAGAGACAATGAGCAAGCTAAAACTGATAAAAAATATTTTTATGTTAAGTTCAGGGGAGAAAGTGAGCAGAATTTTGAACAGTTCCATAATAGGCAAATAGTTAAATTATTACTACTAGACCCTTTCTCTAGCTGTAAATTTATTCAATGACAATAACAATATTTTTCTTTTTTTCCCCTAAAATGGTAAGGAAAGTTACATGGTATGCACTTTGTGAATAAATAGTAGACAAGTAATTGTGCTTGTTGTTTAAGGTTTTGATGTTTAAATATATGTACTACTTTATGACTTTTTATACTTACTTACAGACTTTCACCTAAGTTTAAACACCTTTGTTATAGTTGTGGACTAATAACTTTTATAAATAGCTGAAAGAAACTTTTCCTTCCTTTTCTTGTTGGTTTCCCTGTCAGACTGTCCATCCTGTAAGATTATTGCAAAAATAAATTCAGAAGGTAAAAGAAAGAACCCACTATCATACCTTCATCTTGTGATTCAAGATGGGGAAGAAAATAGAAAAGACAATAGAGTACAAATAAACTTATCTGGATAAAAACTGAGTTGTTTTTAAAGATTTGAAACAACCTGGCTAAACTCTTAGGGCTTGGTATGTCAGCTCTACACAATACTATCACAAAATTTAAGAGCAAGAACAGGTTATGCTGAAACATCAATATTCTACAGGGAAGAAGGAGTTTTCCCCTCTTTGCAGAAATTCCAAGGGACTATTCAAAACTTCAAGCATTTAGTCTTCTGCTTCTTTTCAGTATCTACTTGATTACAAATAGACTAAGTTCTACCATCAGCATGGCTTGGGCTAGCCACAAAAATTAAGCACCAATTTATGTCTTGAATACTAGAAGATATTGCTAACCCTTGTAACTGCATTTGAACCTTGACATTTCACATTAGCTAGCCACTAAACTGTGTTTGTTATACATACTAAAGCAGTTCAGTAAATAAGTCAATCAAATCAGGTAATCAAAAAAGGTAAAGGAGAACAAGAAAAATATGGGGACTGTGTTACCCCTACTCTCTGAACTCACCCATAAGCTGGTGGAGAAGACTGGACTTCTTTTGGGGTAGAACACTTCCATAATCTTCTTGTCAGGTCAATGAGAAAGCTAAACAATTAATTCTGTACTAAAAAAAACAGGCAGTGACAGAGTATGTTTACAAGGCTGGCTCTTTCTCATCTTTAGAGATGATTCACTAAAACTATCCCTGGCATGGATTTTCCTTGTATAACTTGTGCTCTTCCAAGCATTTCCAGAGATGTTTAAGGTGTTAACACAGCCCCAGAGATGCTTCCAGGAGCAATTTAGACAGAATGCCAACTATAGATATGGCCTATATGGGACATGCACTCCAGTATGAACCTTATGGCTCTCTTTAGACTACAGGAACTAGCAGCTAGCAAAGCATGTAGAAAGAATAGGGCATCATCATAAACAAAAAATGGCCATCCCATCATACACTGGGCCACAGACACCTAAGTATTACCTACAGATGTAATATTAATATCCCTTCCAAGTAACAGTGTTCCACCTTCCCTTGATAATTGTGATGTAACGAAGATATTGGGGTAGTTATTAGGACATGTATGCAAGTTTTATAAAGGATTGTGCCAGAGTTCACTGAACAAATTCTACCATTGAGTGTTTTAGAGTAATGCACATCTAAAAGCCACTGAACTGCAAGATAATGATGTTTGGTAGGCCAGTGAAGCATAAATACACGCATTGTTAAAATTAGTTTCTTTTAAATGGGACAAGTAAATATGCAGATTTTATAAAGAACTCATCTACTGATTTGGAGGAAAAGATCTTTGCAAATGTAACTTGATTGAAAGGGATTATCTTGAATTTCAGTGTATTACAGTGTAATTCTATTAACAAGCTGAATTCCACATTTTTCCCCCTACTAGGGATGTTACTCAGTTCCTTGATGTGATATTACTCGTGTTTAACCTGAAAGGAGATGGATTCAGTCATGCATACATGACTAACCCTGTTAAAATATCAACAACAGAATTGAAAATCTCCCATCTAGATGCTAACTGCACTATACAAGTAACAAAAGCCATGCTTTGAGATTAGAGTCCTAAAATGACAATAAGCACATTGAGTCTACGACAAACAAAATAAGTACGTGCAAAGGATGACACTTCATGTGAACTTAATTGAAAGGGGGAAAAAAAGAAAATACACAATACCCCTTCCTTAATACAATTTAGCCTATACTGTAAAGGTTTTCAGAGACAGCTGTCAATTTAAAGAACGTGGCAATTAAGCAACCATTAAGCACAAATTAACAGATGTCAGTTTTACCAGGTCTTTTATTCCTTGGTGCAGACTTACACTTTGGAATTAGATGTATCTCTTGACAAAAGCCTTTGATTTACTTTGACATAAGGGAGACTATGAGAAGGGGTTAACTGTACCCTGATATTTTTAAAGACTTAGAGGATACCTCTGACTTCACTGACTGATGGAATACAGCTGATACCACTGGGTTCTGGTCAACTTAATCCCATTGTTTCTTTCTGCCCTGATGTCTTCTTGATTATGCAGAGCAGAAAATGTTTTCCAAAGGAAGAAGAGCTGAGTGCATTTCTCACAGAGGTCCAGTATTTCCCATGTGCTTCAGGTTTGTACGCACTAGGTGGAAAGAAGTTATGTGTTCATCTATTTGGTTGACTTAGTCAAGTTTCCCAAAAACTAGAGCAAGGTTTAAGGTCCATATAAAGGTATCCTTTGCCACATTAGATGTGTTTGGATATCCATTTTCCCCCAGCCTCTAGCTGTCAGTCAAGAAACCCTTGTAGGGTTTGTGGCATAACAGACATCCATCCAAACATATAAAATGGCACACAGTGCCTTGGTTTAAATATCTGCATATAGATAAATTACCTAAACTTGAGGTATTTGAACTGGTTTTCTGTGGTGGCAAACTGGAGTTGTTAAAAATCAAATCAAATTAGGTGCACCACATGGGTACTTTTTCCTTTTTCAGTGATGAAAAAGTGGCTGAACTAGAATATTTTCCATAAGAATTCTTCTTTTTCCTCTCTCTTCATTACAAATTATTCTTGCAACAAGCAGGTTGTTACAGAGGCCAAATACTTGTCCTGAGGGCATTACAGAAGGTTGTCATATCTTTTGCAGAAAACACCCTGATAAACACACTTCACTCCAGCTTTGAGTTTTTTCCTTCTTCATGCCATGGCAACTGGGGACACCCTGGACATAGAGTTAGGTTTTTGGTTTTTTGGGGTATTGTTGTTAGGTTTTTTTAAAGATTAATAGTAAGATTTTCGTTTTTCTTTGTCTTTGACTGCACTGAAACCAGAAAGACATTTCAACATGCTTATTGATAAAACATCCATCTTCTGGATGTGGTGTGAGTTACTGAGGTTTCACAGTTTAATGCTATGACGGTATAATCATATAATCAATGCCCCAGCCTAGGAATTAAAAATATATTGATCGGCACTGTGTTTGAAAGAACTAGCTTAATGGATAAAACATAGTTTTATTCACTATTGCTAATGGCTTCCTACCAAGACTCTGTATTCAAAGTCATTACCATTGAAAACACAGCCACTCACCTGAGTAGTGAAGCAGCACAACAGACCTGTAATCTGTTTGCAGTAGCCTGCCCTCAGTCAATTTACAATTACAGAGTATATAGATTGTTTTATTCTAGTTTAATATTTTAATCTATAAATTCACCAAATCTTTAAAGTTAGACAATTCCGCCTGAGGTATTAAATCAGTAGCTGAGATGAATAAAACTAAGATTGGGTAATAAATCCCTTATTTAAATAATCCCAAGCTCTCTCTCTTTGGCTGAATATTCAGTATATCAGTGTACTCAAATACGTAACTTGAAACACAAAAGCTTTATGATTCCTCTCTCCCAGATTGTATCACAGTGCTACTGTAAGACAGTTATCCTTACAGTTATCCTTACAACTATCCTATCCAACAAAAGACTAAGACTGATTTACACAGCTATGGAAAAAACAGTGCATTAGGCCTTGCATTTTCTTCCCCTTAAACTCTGATCATGGTTCTTGGTAGGTGAAACTGGGCTGTTTTAAGCACCAAGGGTTGTGTTCCCTGACGTTTAAAGGAAATGGAAAATTGTTCCTCCCAGATCAAATTCTTTGGCTCAGGTAATCAGCTTGCACCAACCTGAGCTGAGCCTCCAACAGGACTTTTGGTTTTGCCTCTGGAACAGCCACAGCTGCTAACACCAACAGGATCCCTGCTGGAGATCTCTAGGCTCAGTGTCTCTTTTCTACCAGGGCTTTCATTCGATTATATGTTGTAAAACATGCAAGAGAATAAGCCAAAACCTTCTTCTGGAGGCACAGTTGCTCAGGAAACCAACTCTTCTCTGTATTCAGTACTTCAATAACCCTTTAGGTCCAATAAAATCAGCAAACAAACAAACCAACCATGGTCAATTTCCCTGGAAGCATTCAAAGCATTAATGCTATTTTTTTTTGTTTTGCACCTCCAAGGAAACTGCCTTTTCCTTACAGGTTGTACTGGTTGATATGCCTATTTTCTATCTGCCATTTAATCCCCACACTTGCTTTTGAACACAGACATAAAGCATATACAGTCTATTGCCATGTGTCCAGACATCCATACAAGTTTGCTTCAGAGAGGGTAAGGTGTGGAGTTTGGTTTAGCAGACAGGTCTGTGTACCTGTAAGAGCTGGTGAATTGAGTGAGGAAGTAGAAGCAGCAGAAAGAACTTGACAGACAAAAATAAAAATTATCTCCCTAAGAAAGTTCTTGTGGCCTGATAGGCCCTGTCTTAAAGGTCTACTTTTTACTGCTGGTCTCAGCAACATTGGAATGTTACCATTTAAAAAACATTACCTTTTCTTCTAGCCTCTGCAGTCTCAAGTGCTTTAAACTGCAGTGAACAAAATAGGTCAGGTTCAAGCTGGCAAGAAACTATTATGCCTGTGAAAACTTCCAAATGCTTGTACCTGTAACACTGCTTGGCTTGAGTGAATCCTCTGCAAGATCTCAGATCTGTTCTGCATCTCCTTACTTCATGAGCTTAACTGTATCTTCACATAAATTTAAATTTTATCTTTGTATTACAATAGAATTGAGGTATATATTTCAAGTTATTTCTTACTCTTTAACACTACACAAGCACCACTGTGTTTATTTACAACAGCTACTGTTGCTAGGCTGTTGAAAAACACAGATCTTCCTAAATCTCCCTAATATCGCCGATTTTAAGCAACTTCTGTCAGAAAACATCACAACATCAGCATACAATGTATATATAATCATACAGCAGTGAATGAAAACTTTTAAAAATGTGCTTAAGAATTCTTGTCCTGATTTTAGCAAACTGCAATTATTTCTCAGCTTAAATTCCCATTAATTTCTCTGTTAGGTTTAACACCACTACTTCTTTTTTATTGTAAACGATTGGATTATCATTTCATGCCCTCCCCCAAACATATATTTTGGAAATTATTCTGGAAAAAAAAATCACACCAAAACTTCATCCCAAATACAGAGATCAAGAACCAGAGCAGTGCAAGCTGAAATAATTTGATTTATAGTAATAACAGACTGAAACTGCCCGCTAGTTGTTTTCACCACAAATCATTATAGATAACAACCATCAGCTATGCAACTTCAGATTAAATCCATTTTTCCTAATATATAAAACAGACATAAATGACCAAAATGCATGACGAGTTTGGTAATTAAAACAGTGACACAATTCCAGTAGGATTATTTTATGAAGTTTTTTATAATACCAGTTGGTATGAGCCTAATAATGACAGGTAAACTACCATATAATTTTCCAGTTTTTAAATTTTTCTCCTTTAATAGCAGAACACAAAAAGAAGTCCTTCCTAGTTCAATTTAGTCTTACTCAGTAGTCTTTTTTTGAAACATTAACCAAGATATTTAAAGTTATATACAAGGAACTATTCCTTTCTGTTCCTTCCAGAACAAAATTGTGCACTCATGCTAGTCTCTAGTATTTTCAAGAGTTTTTAGGTAGGATTACTGTGGTGCATGGAAAGAACACAGCAACAAGGCCTAATGGGCTGCCTGTTACCCAGCTGTCTCTTTACATTTTGTGTGTGCTGCAGTGAGGGCTCAGTGCCTTCAGCCATTCAGGAACTGCCCAGCTGTGCAAAAAACAAAGCACATTTAGCATGTTTGAGGCAAATTAATCTTGCAAATTTCATTTTGCCAAACAGAGCAAGAAGACAATGCAACTAAGACCTAGCTAAGCTGTAGCTTTAATTATCTTCACAAACCTGGAATTGTAACCACTAATTCTGACCAAAGAATTATACCGAATGACTAAATGTAATGAATGTGATTATTCTTCTATAACCTGGACCTTTCACAATGTTCCTGCCTATCTCAGAGGCTATTCTTCATTTAAGTGCTTGGGAAACCTGTAGGAACACCTTTATGACAGCCATGAGGAATTAAGGCTTTCATTCTATGTTTCCCGGAGGCAGGGCAGGTCCTCTCCCATATTTCGTCTAGCAGGAAAATGGCACCTCTCCACAACCTTCTGTACAATCCACCTTCCAGTTTGCATCATCTCCTCCTCAGCATAGCTTGACACAGAACTCTTTGCCAGGGCCTGGATTCCTGAGCAAAAACCACTAAAGCATTCCAAAAACTTGAGCCAATAAAACACCTCATTCCTTGCTCTAAAACATTTCCAGCATGAGCCCAAGGAGAAGAGATAAGAAAAAGCTGCCACTGCAAGACAACACTTAGATATTCAGGCTTACAAACCACTTCCTTGCACACAGGAGGCCTCAGCATTACTAGCTGGCAATGTTCCCTCTTAGTGCTCCCAGATTCATGAGGTAGCTGAGCATATTCAGGAAGGTATCCTTTTTACAAAAAGCCTTCTTTTTCTTGCTAGCTTATATTGCTGTCTACTGCCTAAGCTGTGTACAGTCTGAAAGATTTATACATCAATCGGAAATGTCAGATCTTTGGTTTTATTTCTTCATTAGAAAACTCTTGTATACCACTTCAGAAACTCTGTCTTGTCCTTACCTTCTCAGTTGTTCTCTGGAGGAAACTACCTGCTCCCTGTGGGATAATTCTCTCTATGCAATTTATTTGGCCTGCAAGGTGAGCATGGTCCATAGAGTACTCCTTGGAGGATAACACCCCTTTAGTATTTTATAGTCTAAAAGTCACATAACACCCCATTTTACCTTGCTTTGTTTTTCTCTTCTGATTTAACATTCCCCTAAGTGTTTTCTTAAAGTACTCTTGATAAATTACTTGTGCTAATCCAGTGATCCAATTGCTGACAGAGAATGAGGTGGGCTCCTGGCTAGCTTACCAAATGCTGATCTTGCACATACACTACAATTTTTAACTGTGAGCCAAGATATCTGCTGACAGGTGGTAACTCCTCCAGGATCTGCTCTCCCGCAACCTGCTGAGTTGTTTTCTTGGCTTATTCATTGATTCCCTAAAGAAAGAAATAACATCCCTCATAACTCTTGCTTGTTAAGCCTGGCTCATGTGTTCTCTGCGACTTTGGCCAGGAACCATGTGGTTGGAGGATTTATATGAAGTGGAAAGGTTGTGATTCCAGCAAGAATTCCACACGACCTATCAGCTGTGATTTATTGGTGCCTACAATGACCTAAAAGTATGTTGAATGGTTATATTCTTTCAGTCAGTGCTTGGCATTTGAAAGCAATGCTTTTTGAGGTGATGCAAGAATGCCTCCAGACCTGTGCAGTGCAGAAAAAGATTTTCAATAGTAACTACTCATTTCTGTAATTTGTGTGCTGTTAAGGCTACTATGACGAGTCCTGACAAAGTATTTTCTGCCTGACATTTCTGCTCAAATTTTTGGCTTTTATTGGCATTACTGCAGGTACACTGCTTAAAATGATACAATCCTAGGGCACATCATTCATAAAATACATAGTTCTTCAGCCTTCCCTCCCACCTTGGTCTCGTGTTTTGGAAATTTGGTGGTGGTCTTCTATGTTCTTGAGCACCTGAAAAGCTTGTCAGCCGCCCCCCTCTTCTAAGAGTGACCTGACCACTATGCTATTGACATTTGACTGCTTTCTGCACGGCCTCTTGACTTCAAAATACAGCAAGATAAACTGAATATGGAACACAATCCTGCAGCAGTTACATGCCCAGACCCCACTCAAATGCTCTGTTCTGCAGTTTTCTATCAAACCCTCATGAAACAATGCAGAAGTCTGGGTAGAAGGACAGAGTCCATGTCTGCCTCTCCTTTTCCTTTAATAAACAGTGCTCTACCTGTTAGGCAGCACCTTCTCCTTCCTGTCATACAATGTTAAGGCAGTGAGAGATATAGTAGAGGGCAAAGCAAACAAGCAGTAAAACGCTCTGACAGCAATTATTTTTGGTAGATCATGTAAGTCTGGAGCTGCCACACAGCAGCTCTCAGAAATACCCTCAGCCAAGCTGCTTAACCAAGTGTTCCCTTCCCCATGCCGCTCCAGAGGCTGTGCAGCAGTCAGGAGTCCTTCTCCCTGTGCCAGTTACAGCAACAATCTGATGCTGCTATACTGCTGGGTAAATACTACTGGAGCAGCACATCATAGCATTTGTATCCCTTCCTCATCCCATCCCCGCTCTTCTATCCCCTAAGAAACCACATTCCTAACCAATCACAACCATTATAGCCAGGAAAACTTTTTTTTTCATAATGCAGCATAAAACACAAAATCCAACTTTCTAACTAAAATATATTAACTCTCACTTTTTTGTGCTCTTCTGTTAATACAGTACACACACATACACAAATGTGCTTATCTATTTCAGCTCCACTACAGCTGATAAATTCATGCCGTAATGCTAATGCTCTGTCTTACAGCTTTTCAGTGCATTACATGGACTTTTCAAAAGATCAAAGCAATTAAAAAAGAAATGAGGGTATGAAACCAGTTTCAAAATGTCTCAGTCCTGCTGCTGTTCCTGAAGATTTTGATGTGACTTCCCCTGCTTTCTTCTTTCTACATCTCTGTTCACAGAATGAAGAACTACGGCCACACACAGGGTTTTCTTAAGAAAGGTTTCAACATAGTATAGGTAAGAGTTTTCCTTCTGTATAAATTGCACACAGGGTTTTTTTAATCTCCACTGAGAATTACTTTTATATTAGATTATCAAAGAAGACATGACTACTCTACCTGGATCTGATTTGAATCGGATTTGTGTTGCAAGAGCAGTAGATTAAGTTACTACACCTAGAAGAGCCGGAACTGATAGCATTCACTCTCATAAACAGTATGAATTAGATACAGTCCTTCACAGAGATCTCTTTTCCTATGCTAGCATGTGAAAGAGACTTTAAAATGTATTGGAAATGTTCATTTTTTAATTGATTAAGATCTGTAGACCATATTCAGATTCTTCTAGGTTGTCTGTGGCAAACCAGCTCATTATTTTATGAGATGAGATTTTTGTGGATCTAGGAGCTACAAACAGAAGCTCAGGTGGACCCTGGCTGATGGTTTTCTGGAGTCCACAGTCAGTTTATTTAAATCTTTTTGAATATAGAAGTAAATATATTAGATTTTACTTATCCTAACAGGCTTTTAAATGCCAGGAGAACTCTATTACTGTGAAAAAGTTTCAATCAGGAACTTTAGGATTTATCCAGAAGCTCCCGACATTGGTGGAAATCATCTGAATTATTTTGACATGCAGATCAGATTTCATGTGGATATAGGAACATGTTGATAGATGATACAGAAGATGATGCTTTGCCACACAGAGCTGTTGTCTCCTTTGTTTTAAGGAAAGGAGGACATTAATTTTTTTCTTTTATTTTATACACACCTGGACACACTGGAACCTTATTGGCTTAATAGATTCATTTTTTTCCAAAACAGTTCAAGAACCAATCAGAGACCTTTTAATATGCTTGGAAACCAAAATTTTTCAGCTAACATACACTAAAGTCTTTGGCAGTGTTCAGAACTCATCCTTGTACTTCAGAGTAATTTCCCATGCTTAAGTATTAATCAAGAGTTTTAAAAACAGTATAGTTCTAGGTCTGTTTATTTAATTCTTTCTGCTTCACTCAAAATAGAGTTTAGGAACAAAACAAAATTCTCATAAAACAAACCTAGAGATATTACAGAAACACTACAGTATGCACAGACTCAAAGAAAATGTCATAAACACTCCCTCAGTCTTGTTTTTTCCCCCCTAGAATTTCTTCTAAAGAATGCTTGATAAAAACATCAGGATTTTTCAGTCTGGTTTATGGTCAATTCATACCTGACGGATCACCACAATCAGAATTTTGGCACTACTTCATCAATGAACTGTCTGAAGTTTATCAGTGTACACCAAAGCAAAATGTGCTTTCAGATCACTCATGTGACACAAGGTAACCAATTCACAGTTGTGTGCCCCACCTGAGATAATTACGAAAAGAGGCGATTGGTGCTTGCTTTGGTGGGGGTTTTGTGTGTGTTTGTCTGCTTGCTTTTGCTTTTCTACATAAAAGGGAGAGGATGGCAAAGGTAGCTGAGTTGTCCTCCCGCTCACGGAAGTGTAATCACCCACTGCAGTGCAGTGCCAACCTGCAGGCTCAGCGCTGCTGATCCTGGGTGATGGGCAACCACTGGGGTTAATTCCACTGAATATGGGCAAAAGTTCTGTGCTGCTATGGGCATTTTGTGCTACTCTGAAAGAGCTGTACCCAGTGCCGTGCCTGAGTGCAGGGGTCCCTGTACAGTTGTGCCATGCCCTTGAGTCTGTTCCCCTCATGTCTCTGCCACGGCAGGCTGAGCATCCCTTCCCAGAAGTGCACTACCACAGACTTTTTGTTCCACTGCCTCTGTTGGCTACAGCAAAGGCAACACCAGTCTGTGCTTAGTAGAAAACTGGACTAATACCAGCAGTTTTAGGGAAATTTAAAAAATACACATTAAAAAAAACACTACAAAATACTTTTCACTAGGCTACATTGCTTTTCTTGGACCTTGGACTCCTGATATATTTTTTGGAATAACATGTACTTCTTGCTATTAAGACTGAATTTCCTGTCTGTTACAATTGCCGATACAGCATTTCTAGTTATTAAGAAAGTATCTGTTAATACAATCCAGTATAGTAGAGATTCTGAAACATTGACTTTTATGTTAGCACATACAAAGACTGAAAATATGTCACTGTAAGAAAAATAATAACCTATTTTGTAATTCTAAAAACATGAATGGGGGTAATCTTTTATCTTTTCTGTTCTGAATATGTTATGTAAGAGCATGATTTACCTTTGATGAAGACCATAGCTACCACTGATGTTAATAGGCACTGAATTAGCCTAAAAAGACAATAAAAGAAGTGGTTCATAATTCAGATTCAGACTTTGAACTCTGCTGTTAAAACTTACATAACACAAGACACGAAGAACAAAATGTTAGAAAAATGTCTTGTAGAAATGAAAGCACTCAAGATGCTCTGAGATCTTTATTCCAACAATATTGCCATGTCCTGCTATACAAATCATGTCTTATCTGTACTGCAAACCGTGATCAAGTGAGGGGTCATCCTGGGTCCCACTCAGTTTACCCCAAGCAGGAAAGAATAAAAAGGTTTGCATGGGGTCCCCACAGCTGCCATTCAGAGGGAAGGACAAACACTCAAATGTGCTGATATGAAATCTAAATGCCTAAACTCACTCAACGTTCCAGCTCTAAAAGAAACATGAACAGCACCTGGCGATGGGAATGTGAATCAGTGGCAAGGTGGTTGTTTCCTTTTCAGTCCTGATCAGTGCCTGATGATGAAAACTGCTAAGATAAATTTTCTTGGTCTTGCAATCTTTAAGAGGAAGAAATAATGGTTGGTTTGCTGGGTAACAACGAAATGAACAAAATACTTTTAAATGAAATAGGAGTCTTTACCTAGAGACTGTGAGACTATCACAACAAATTTAGATTTATTATATTTATGTATAATTAAATGTAATAATTGTTTCGTATTTATATGCTTATGTAAATTTAGATTAACGATAGCCTGACAAATAAAAAGCCTAATCTAAGAACTAACTGCTCTATCAAACTCCTACGTTCTACCTCCCTGTTGCAGACGGTATTTCTCGCCTGGCCAGTGGCCGTGGGCCACCAGAGGGAGCCTGCACAGCTTGACAAACTGCACAGGCACAGGGAGAGTGACAAAGGGAAAAGCGGCTGAGTTCTTCCTATAGATCCTGAAGAGGACAACTGTAGTCTTCTCAGCCTCCACAGAAACCTTTCACACAGCAACCAGTCTTCAAGGGGTATTATTGTGCTGCTTCAGTGTGGAAAAAGATAAGAAGCTATTCAAAGTGAATGACGAGAGTGAAAAAAGTTTCAGTAATCACGTAAGAAAAGGGACAATAAACAGCTAACTAGTTCAGATTTAGATAAAATTAGTAAAACAGGAAAATAATAATTTATAATATTAATTCCTTCTTATTTCTTTTTTTTTTTGTTCTGTCTCTGTGTAGGGCCCAATGTGCCTACAGTGGAAGAGATTTCAGAAAAGGAATTCTCTCATTTCATCTAGGGGCAGTATGGGTAAAATGAATAAGAAACAAAGCAATGGATTCTCTGTACTTGTACTTCTCCAAATATTTGATATTGCTTCAAAAATGTCCTTATGAATGAAAAAAATTACTTTTGATTACTCTAAGAATAAGGAAATTGAACACAACTTGATAATAAATTTAAAATTTTCACTATTTACTGGTCAGTGGATGATTTTTTGAAGAAGATTTGTCCTTTGAGTACCTTGCATTTATAGTCATAGCATTCTAAATGCATTCAATAATTTCTTCTCAAGCAACCCTGTGAAATGCCAAGCTGATGTTTATGAAAGGGTAAAATTTATGGAATGCTCTTTCAGAACAAATTAGGAATTTCCTGTGATGACTTTACTGGAAAAAGATCAAAGAAACATCTCTCTAATAATATGGATGGTTGTAATGATGGTAACTGTGCATTTTCCTGCAGAACACAGGAATGAAGAAACATCAAAAGGGAAGTGACAAAAGGGGGCAACAGAGGAAAGATGGAAGGGAAACAAGGGTAAAAGGCCAGGGGAGCACTGTTGGTAATCAAACTGTGCAGTTATGAAAGAGGAAACAAAAAGGACAATGTGTATGTGGGATGTCTGCATGTTGAATTCAACCTATTATGCAACATCACAAGTGAAACTGTTCATGGCTCCTAACACCTGCCCAGAGAGGCCTGCTGTCTTCTTGGATTACAACTTGAGGGCCAATACAACTGTTCGTGTTGGCTGCAACAGAGCAGTATGAATAGATGGCCACATACTCCCACCTCCATGCCAGAGGGCAACTAAGCTTATTCGAGGCCTACACCCAGGCTATGATTTCTTCTCAATCCAGTAACTGTTGGATGTGTGGAAAGTCAAAAAATAAATGTCTTGGGTCTGACAATCAGTGGGAACAAAAGAACTACCCTACAGCCAAGTATCTTCATTTACCTTTGGCTGCAGCTACTCGTATGTTGTCATAAAATATGCTTGCTTACACTATTTTTGTAAGTCCTCAAGTCCTTTATATATCTTCCTCAGTGTCATTCCACACTATAAATGCCTCAGATAATTTGAAAAGATTGCCACAGGTCATAAAAACTAGAAGTTTTTTGCCCCTCTGAAGAAACAGTCACTATGATTGGGCCAGTTTTCCAATTACAAGTTTCAATCTGTTGGGAACCTATAATTTCAAGCATATTTCTTCCATTTCCCACCACTACAAAAATTGGCAGAATGAGCCAGAGCCAGTACAGAGAGCTAAGAAGCTCCTATAAGAAAAAAAATGTCCAATATTGTTTCATCTTAACCACAGAACATCCCTTGTGCGTACCTAGAACAGCCTCAGTTTAATTGCTTCTGCAATATTGCCAATTTGTTGTGTCACTGGAAAATACCCACAGTATTTGATAATTTTTTCTTATGGGTCAAGTTCTGCAGTCAGTAGAGTCCACAAGAATAACAGTTTTCACTTCTCAAGAAACTGAAGCCTTTGCATGCTGCAGTCCTGACTTACCTCTAAGAGCATCCAGGATTACAAAAGAAAGCAATTAGAAAGACTCAAACAGATCTTGTGTACTTTAAGCTTCCTGTGATTCTTCTGGGCCAGGCATATGTTGTGGGTTTTCCTCTCCGTCTGTCTGATTTTCTGATGATTTTCAGGTTTTGTTGTTGGAGGTGGCAATGAAGTACTGACATGTTTTAACCAAAGCAATCCAAGATTCAGAGGCTCTGAGGGATGGCGAACACCACATAAAGGATTTCTTAAGCTTTTTCCTTTTGCATCTTCTGTTGGACATTTCAAGAGGCCATGTTACTAAAAAACTTCACAGAAAACAAAGAATGCTTTTCACTGAGCATTTTAATTGTTGCATTGGAAGACCTTATATTGGTCAGATCAAAAGATTTTACTCAGACAAATCAGTGGTATCTTCAGTTCATACTTTCCTAATCCAAGTAATAAAAGAACTCAGAAGGCAGTAAAGGAAGTATTTTAAGGGTCTTAAGTCATGTGAACACAAGCCTGTCTATTTGGGATCTGACATCATGGCCACTTTGCAGTGAGACATTCATATCTCTTCACCCAGATGCTTCTTTGCACATTTAGTGTATTTTACAGGGTCCTTCTGTTCTCTCCCTCGCACTAAGACACTGAAATGTTGTGTCACGGTGTCCCACACAACACACCACATAAGTGATGCTCTGTACCCACCTGCTCTGTTACAGCCATGCAACCCATTTAAATAAAGAGCAGCAATTTTCAAACAGGAAAAAAACGGCAATAGGTTAATTTAAAAGCTTAATAGCTTGGACCTTCAATTTTAAATTTCTATTACCAGCAATGTTTAAATAATCAGATTATCTCCTAAGACTTGCACTACATTCACATAACAAATTGTACTGGTTGCTCTGGACTCAGGTTGGAGTTTTGAACTCTCTAATACAAACCCTGCAAGTTTACACCCTTCACACCACTTGTGACCTAAGTACTTCAGTGTACTGCTATGTTTTGATATCAAATTATATTTGCATGTATTTTTAATATCTATACAAGAATGTCCAACTGAGATGAAATGTTTTGCTATTTTGTTGATATGAACATCTGCTGGGTTCTATTACAACATACTAATAATGGCAACTGTTGGTTGTATTTAAAAAAGAAAGGATTTCCCCCTACAGTTTAACTGAAATGGAAAGAGGAGAGAATACAGTCCTACTGAGTAAGGAAGTAACTCAGCAAAAGAGATGCATGTGTGTGCTTCATAAAGGTATCACTTTTCTTTCCAAGTATAAAGTAACAGCTTTGGATGTGGGAAGAGTGCAATGTCTATTTATTTGAAAATATGGATAATATTTATAGCATTCATATATTCTCATTTTTAGATCTCTACTTAAACATAATCATCTACCATATACATAACTCTTACTGCCTAACCCAAAATTATTTTCCTCTTCAATTTTTAGAGGATAAACAGAACATGTACCCAAAATCATTATGTGTAAGGAAAGAGCCCCTGTGCACAGATGTACACCACATTTATGGAGCGTCCACAGATATACATAAATCTATGTACATGGTGTTGACATTTTAAAAGGAACAAAATAAAAATACAAGACTACTTAGAAGGGGTCAATTAAAACATCAAAACACCTCTAATGTATTCCAATTCTGAGCCCTGATTTTATTTAATCAAACATATAGGAGGAAAACATCTGTTAGAAGGGTCTACAACACTTTCCAGATATTGTCCAAACATGCATGGTTCAGATAGAAAATAGGTAATACATGTGGTGTGACATGAATTTAAAGGGCAAGAAACATGCAAAATTATTCATGAACAGCAGAGCAATTAAAGCATAACACATAATGCTAAAACCATTATTCTACAAACACCATTTATCCTACACAATTGTTTCAGAAATGTATTAAATAAGTGTATATATAATATATATATATGTGGATAAGCATTTTATACATACATAAACATAATTTTTTATATTATAACATTTAATTTTTCTTCCTTCTGAAGATGTTTTCAGTGGACTTGATTAACTAAATAGGTTTCAAAAGTAGAGAAAAGAAAACGTAGAGAAATAGAATGAACAACAAAGCAAATTTTCAGAAAGAACAGCTGTCTGGAACATAAGTATGCCACTGTTTTCAGGTTTACTATTGCCTGGCTTTTTCAGATAAATCTTTCATTTCTAGTTGCTTTAGTCAAACACTAGGAAACAGACATTGCACCATAGCTTCCACCTAAACTGTCTACCTCAACAATAATTACTATTCTTTCTCTTGAAACAGCACTAGTTGCAACCACAGCCAAAACCCATATGACTACATGACTCCTCAGCGTGCACCGCAGTTCTAATTCTGGTGATAAAATCCTGGTTCTAGCTTTCATATAGCTCAAATATACAATATTGCATACAATTGCTGAGCATTGTGTCTCATCTTCCCAACCCTGCAGAAGCACAATGGGTGGCAGGGCTCAGAGGAACAATTGTTAGTTCTCTCCATCATAAAAGTCAGCAACTGATTGTTTTCACTGTGTAGCTTTTATTGCATTACTTGCTTGGTGTTCAACAATCCCTATGAGCCATGATGCTGGCGTTTCACATCTCTGAGCCACTTTCACACAACCCACACACACCACTCAGCATCCTGCTGCCACAATAGTTATTTCAAAAAAACCTGTTTTGAAACAGTATATTTAAAAGGCAAGGCCCACAGAACTGCACCATACTAACAGAAAGAACAGCACAATTTATTCTGAAGCAAGGGAACATGACAAGAAAGTCAGCACTGCCTGAATCCTTTGATTTTGTATCTGCACATGCACCATAAAACTCTGCATGAGACTGAAAACAGCAGGAATTTTTTGCTTATAGGATAACTGGGTGAGAAATATGGCTCCTCTACAAAACTGTTACTTGCAAGAATACATGTATGTACTCCTGCATATATGAACTGATAAAAGGTGGGATGTATTTATACTGATAAGGGTAAAAAATGAACTTCTGTTGTCCCCTGGAGCACAAAAAGACAGGAAGAAAGGTACTGTAAGTCTGCATTCGACTTTTTGTACATCCAGTCCAGAACATTGTCCCTGATAGTAGTCAGCATCAGAATTTTGAAACAAAGGTGATATATGCCATCCATTGTTTGTATCTAAAGTCCTGTCCTAAGTTCGGTATCCTAGATTCAATCTCAAGGTTTTTATTTCTAAGAACTGTAATTTTGGATGTGTCTCCACCAGTTTAAAGATCTGCATAATTTTTGATCTTGATGCCACTCTAGCTAGAAGCTGCATGAGAAGTATTTCATGAAAGTCACTTTGCTGACCTATGACTCAGTGGGGTAGCTCTGAATCACTGTGCCTCCAAGGGTTACTCGCAGGGTATGACAAGGACAGCTGATGGCAACATAGACTTCCCAGAATCTGGAAATAGAAAAAGCTCACATGTTTCTTTCCTCTGCCCTATGATGGCACATCCTTTTTCACTCTGGCATAGCCCCTGCCCTCTTCCCTGAGCTGCTCATACTCTTGTGCCCTGCTCCACCCCAGCTTGCTGGGATCCTGCACACGACAGTGCCCAGCAACACTTAGGGTAGGTCAGCACTGGCAGCCACAACCTACAAGTTTCACTAAAAGGCACGGGAAGGAGGCAGCAGTAAAGAAAGAGAAAAGGCAGAAGGGAGGAGAGTAGTGAGAGATGGAGACAGCTATTGTGCTTCATCTTTGGAAGCTTTGGATATCCTGGGAGTTTTGCCCTGTTTGAGTCCTCCTGTTGTCAGCCGCTGTAAAGCAGCCAAACGTGGGCACACTGTGGGTCAAAGTTAAAAGTCCATTGAAGCAGCATTACAGGGTGATCACATTGTTCTGATTGTGCTGACTGCATGGGCAGACTGCCATCAGCATAAACCACAACAGACACTGCTGAATCAGCTCCTTCTCTAAGGAAAATGAAGATGAACAACCTATAAATCTCAGCAGCTACCCCACTACCATCCAACAGAATCACACACACTTTCTCCCCCAACTCCTTCCTTCTATTTTCATTTAGTCAGCAATAAAATGCAGAAAGATTATTCATCAGAAAATAACTCATATAAATATTAGCATGAGGACTGTTTGGTAGCTGGGCTCCAGTTGATAAACAAGCTGTCTGCATTTAAGGAAGGCCTTAATAAGGCAGCAACTTCCAAGCACAAGAGTACTCCATGATGGGGGGAAAACTGTTTGAATCATCCGCAGATGGCACCTATTCTACCTTCTTATCACTAAAAGGAAATAAATGGTTGTTGCTCTTGCTGCCTGAGATGAGTTTTCCAGGCTGAAATAATTAGACAAGGATCTGGTCTGTGAGACAATAAACATCTCAGATCCATACAGGTTCTAAAAGTGGTCTATTCCTCAGAGAATGATTTCTCTATTCCCAGTGCATAAGCTATAGGATGAATGAAACTCTCATTCTAGTCTGGTTTTTCCATCTTGCATTTATCTTCATTTGTATTGCCTGCCTTCTGCATGAGATTCATAGCCCAGCTGTGCAACAGTCCCAGCATGAACAATTCTGTCAGTAAAAATGAAAAGCTACATGAACATGTATTACAGTTGCAGCTACAACTGATTCATAGAATGTAAACAAACACAAAACCATCTGTAGCTGTCCATATAAAAGCAGCCAAAAATTTAAAGTGCAGAAGTGGGCAGACATATTCGTACTGCTATTAAATTTGTTGTTATAGGTATATGCCAGATATTAGCTTTTATTGCATTTCATCTTACCCAACAAAGGCTATTTGTTCAAATTCAAGGCTATAGCACATCCTCAGATTACAAGAAACAAGCAATGGACATTCTCCAAGTTCACTCTTCAATATGGGTCTATAATCACTAGCCAACATCTCAAATGTCTATGATAGGCTGTTTCAACTTTAATTTGAAAGGAATTTCTGCTAACTATGGCTTGCTGTGATTATGTGCTTTGCTCTGTATCTCTTTGATTTTCCTTTAGGAGCTCAGTTATTAAGAATATCAGGCAATTCTCATCCTCTTCATCATTTGGCCTCTAGACCTGTAATTCAGAAAGGCTCTAATGGGCAACTGCAACACCCATCAAACAATAATAAAATATATTGCAAGGAGAGGGGATGGGAAGGCAGAGTGAAGGACAGAAATACAGATTTCCTGGAGCACTGTGCCATGTAGGAAACTATAATTTAGGCAAAGCATGATACAAATATTTCTTCACATTTTGTGTGTGTGCAAAGGAAAATAAAACATCCATTTAATTCTTGTTCATGTCTCCTCTTCGTAAATCAGAACACCTGCTGTCCACTGTAATAGGAGAAGGTTCTGGCCATTTTGTGTACTGAAATGCTACCCATAAACAACAAAAAGACCGCATTTTATTGCATTCTGCCTGGGTTATACAGTCCCCAACACTAAAATATGTTCTCCAGTGGCCGAGATATCAGGGTGTAGATGAAGATCTTCAATTTTTAATTAATAATACATAGTGCAGAATCTGAAAGGCTATCTATAATTTATGTATCAGTGTCTCAAAAGCAGTCATTCATATATTATATATTCAGACAGAAAATTATCTTGCTTTTATTTTCCAATAAAAAGTGTAAGATGTTACTATGCACCCTCCAAAATGGAACAGTGCTACCCAGAGCTTTAGAGCTCTCAAAAATGCCAGGTTCCTCTGTGTTCTCTTTGCAACAAGAGGCTAAAGGTGCAAAAGCATTACTCACTGAGCATCTCCCTCTCTCTTTCTGATGGGCTTTTAAAAATGATCAGGCCACTTCTTGGATAAGTGCTAATTTACCCATAGAGTACATAGAGGAATAGATAATGTGAGAATAATAAGTTTATAAAAATGGAAGGATATTATTTAACAGTAAGAGGTTTCCAAGGTGGACTTAAGAAAAACTTATTATGGTAATATACCACAAGAGTTCTATAAAGTAGAGGGCCAAAACCATAATTTTTAAAATACAAAGATAGGCAAAGCTATTGCATATAAAGCATGTTGAATAGTAACAGTCATTCTCATCATGCTGTCCTATTTTCCAAGCACCCACCTATGTGGCACTTTAAAAAGTAAAAATAAAAAGCTCATACTCTAGATGCCAAACATGAAACTTTTAAAAGTTGCTTTCAATGCTGCATTTTCACTCCATCTCTAGCAAGTCGCAAAGCTTAAAAATCCTGCATTTTTCTCCCTCTCTCTGTCAAGCCACAAAGTCTAAAGCAGTGAGAAAAGGAGTCTCGAGCCACATAGCAAGAACATATAAAATTATATTTTTAAAATGTGGATTTAAAGTTACCATCTGAACTTTATTACCTTAGAACAATATTATCTTGAAGAAAACAAAACAAAACAGTTCAGTGTGATCTACAAGCAAACAATCGAGAAGAGAAACATAAATCCTTGAGATTCAGATGCTTCACTCACCTTTATGAAGTTATAGAATGGTTTGGGTTGAAAGAGATGTTAAGGATCATCTAGTTCCATGCCATGGGCATAGACACCTTCCACTAGATTAGATTGCTCACAGCCCCATCCAACCTGGCCTGGGAAATCCCAACTCTCAGCAAGGATATTTTGAAGATTCGAAGGAAAAAATTACAAATGGGCAGGAAGAATCCCACTGTAACCCAAAATGTCACCATCTGTAAGACAATATAACCTTGAGAAGAGATTGCTTCTTTCTCAGCATAAAAGTATACCAGAAGGGTCAGTCCATTTCCACTCACTTGTGCCACATGAACTACCAGAGCTGATGGATATAAGGTGGATACCAAGGACTCCACTGGTACAGGAACACATACATTTTTTCACTGGTCCACAGCTACAGGCAGTGCAAGTCATTTTGGCAGCAGGAAGATGCAAAAAAGCAAGTCTGAATGGCTGCAAAGCACCATTAAACAACCAGAACACACGATTTGGCCTGAAGACAGCACAGCTCAATTTTAAAACAGCAGCTTAGCCTATTTAACTACATGTAGTTTGGCTGCTGAGTTGTCCAGGAACTTAATAGATTATGATTATTAATTACAATTTAACAGTGATGGATTTAGCAAGGAGGCCCTGCTGGTTTGGTGTTGAAGAGTGCTGAGACCAGCTTGAACAAATTATCTTGAATCACAACCATCACAAAAAGTCCAAGAAATGTACTTCCTGACTGAGGCAAACAGCAGCAGGGATATGCAGGAACTGAGACGGAAGTCAGAGTTAGAAGTGTCGTGCAGAAGAAACCCAAGACCTTATAACACCTCTTGCAGCAATAGAGCACCTTTTGGTGAGCAGGCATGACAACGCATAATCTAAAAATGTGTATGACCAACAGTCAATCACTTTATACTGTAAAAGGCAAGTCCCACTTTTTCACAGTGGGGATTTCTTGCATTCCTCCCTAATGTGTGTGATGATGACCCTCAAAGCAGAGCAAAAGAGATTTGCCCATAGTCATCAGTATGGGTGAGTAACATCAAACTCTACTTGATAAGCTAGCTCTGATATTATTGATTTAGTAAAAAGTGCACTATGTTAGTTTTATTGTGCAGTAAATCTGATTACAGTCTTTTGTTCTCTTGACCTTCTGTCCTTTTGCTTTTTACTATTTTGCAATTTTACCTTTATTTTTTAAACTTTTTACCAAATTATTATAATTAACGATTTAAATAAAGCACTTGGTTTATTCATATTGACAATCTGGTTTGCCATTCTTAATCCTGCAGGAAAAAGTCATATAAAGGCTTAATTACACCTATACAATCCTTAAGATAAAAACTTTATCTGAAGCTCCCATTCAGTTCCATGACACTACACTAATTAGATGGCCACTTGTAGAGGATGCACAACACTGGTACTTGCAACCATACAGACAGGAGTATGGAATCAACACTGCCAGCCAGATGTCCCAACAAAATCTGGCACTCCCCTCCAGCTCGAGCCAAGGCCAGTGGCTGCATTTCAAGAGCAATCCTATCTAAAATCTCCTAAACTCAGCCTCCATCCATACGACTCAGTGCCATGACTCCAAGGGAAGATACCAACAGCATCCCTAACAGAGTGCTCTGTAGAGTCTTGACCAAGTGATTTTTGGTGGTGGAAAACATCAGCAACACCCCAGTTTTTCTTTAAAATTTTTTCTTTTCTAATGTTTTAAAGAACCATTCCACATATGTTCTTTATCATCATTCCTCCTTTCAAACCCTTCTCCAAATTGAAGTTTCCTTACAAGCAAGTCAGGTCTTTTAAGTCTGGGTAGGTAATTTCCATTTCCTGTTTGAATTGTCTCACTCCTTTCTTCAATTTATTTGTTTAAGGACTGGCTTCAGTTTCTTCGGATTTTTTTAATCAGGTGGAGGAGGAAAAAAGATACTGAGAAAACAAAAATATACTTTATCAAATCTATCAGCCATTCTGAAAAAATATCTTTAAAAAGCCCTGTGAAACCTCAAGCTCTCAAGCTCAGACAAATATGAAAAAGAACTATCTTAGCCAGTAGTTAACTGTAGGCAAATGGCAATGTAATATATGCTGAAATTGCTTTTGCAATAGGAACTGTTAGATTTTCTCATTAATTGAAAAGCAAAATATTGGCAAATTAGACTGTAATTCCAGCAAAAATCTCTTAGGTCACATGGTCTGTTTTGTCTGTTCTGCCAGGACTGAGCTGTTCATTTTGAAGTGTTTTCTACAACCTGCTTTTTAGCAATTCCAATTAAAAAGTAAGATCATTCCAGTGAAAAGTTCTTTATTATTCATTTGCCACCTGCCAAGTTGTCTTTGAAAACTCACAAAAAGTACTTAAACTTTGTGCTATTGTAAAATATTCCATAATAGACATGCTGTTTTTTTTCCACACTGCTTCAGTTGTATCTGAAAAGGAATTTCTTACTTGAAGAATAATGACTATAATCTGGACTAAATGAATTCTACGGTCAATGGTTAAAGGTATGAGAATTACAGACTTAACAAGAGGGAGGCTGTAAATCAACATTATTTTAACAAACCATTACATTATGATAATTACCTTGTAAAAAAATAACAAATAGTTCTCCACAAATCAAATGTCAGGACTGTGTAACATTATATTGCTACTAAGAAGAAAAATAGGTCACCTTAGTCTCTCAGGCATAGATGATCAATAAGAAGCAAGTGCTGATTATTGGTCAGGAACTATACATCACCCTTGCTCTGGTTTCATTATTGGATATTTCTCTTTGTGGTCCCAAACATCAAAGTCAATACCTCCTTGGCTTCAGATCTGCACATGTTGCTACAATCCTATTAAGTCATTTTAAATTAGGCCTTCCCTGTTTGCAACTTACACAATTGCTGTTTTTCAAGAATGAAATTCAAGCACTGCCTTCCTCTATCTTCCAGAACATTGTTAACAAATAATTTTAAAGATGAGACAAGCATTACTCCTGTGTGGCTCAAGCACTCACTACTCTGCTAGAAATACTTGCAAATCTTCTACTAATTTGAAAAAAATTATGAGAAAAAAAAGAAGAAAGAGTGATGCATAGGAAGGTATGTCCACGGACCTTGAGGAGAGTGAAGAGGGAATAAATATGACTTGCACCAGCCAAGAATATAGCTTAAAGACAGTAAGTAATGTAAGTCTATAAAATCCAGTATGTGTGCATCCAGTGTTGCTTCCAGTGAAGAAACACACACTGTGGGGAGTCTGAACTGACTTTAACAAATATTTACTGTCTTTCTGGTCATTCCTTTGTTTGTGGGTTGCATAGGGAAAGACAAACCGGCAGTTCATTTACAATCAAGCTCTACTTATAATCCATAAACCCCTCTGTTGTCTCCTTAATTCAATCTACATTTTTCTAACATCCTGTTGGATACTGCATCAAGTTATTTATTAGTGGTGTAATTCTTCAATACACATTTTCAAATAAAGGTATAAAACAATCCTGATGGCAGACATTAAAAATTCATATTTACCAACAATTACTGTAAGACAGAAAAGACACATCAGGTATTACCTTTCTAAGTATGTAAGAGCATCTTGCTATATAGCTTTATATTGGAGCATTGACTTTAATATTCTGTAAACAGCATTTGAACTGGTTTCTAACCACAACATGATTAATTCAGTTTGTTACCACTGAAGGCTTAAATGTCATAACCCCAATAGATAGATTTTTGTTAAGCAAAATTTTGAGGATTAATGTGACCTGTGCATGAGTACCAAAGCTTAAATCACAGTAACAGGTAATTGGACATGAAATTATATTCCATAGATGGGGGGGAGTGGGGAGGGAAGAATTTATATCTACTCTGTTATACCTGTAAAAAACTTTGAAAAACCCACACACATATATAATATATCTGAAGTTTCTTCAAAATTACATAACACAGTTGTGACCACTGAAGACGTTATGGAAGGAACAGATTATATATGTATATATATATATATATATATAAAGAAGAAAATTAAAGAATGACACAAATCATTTTCATGACATATTGGCAGTGCTTTTATGTTCCAGTGCTTTTATATTCTCTTATGCTTCATCTGTATCATTAACCAATTTAATCATAATGGTACTAGAGAAAGACGCTATTAGGTTTGTCTCACTTGACCTATTTTTTCCTCAACTGATGGTGTTACTGTGTACAGTAACATTTTCTCTTGGAATCACGTTCTGTTCTAGATCTGCTTTATTTTTATTTTAGTAGATGTAAACTTAAGTAACAAAATGAAGGGCTCAAGAACAATTTTCTTGCTTTCTTGAAAGCTGTCATACGAACTGAGTAACACTTTATTCTATCTCTTAATAAGATTCAGCCAATATTTAGAAATATATCAAATACTGAGTTTTTCCTTTTATCCACTAGACAAGCAGAGTGGACACTCAGCTAAGTTCATGTTAATTCCTGTAGTAACATCAGATGTTGAAATGTAATATCTGTGTGCACATGCAGAAAAACTAACATGACTACACAGCATGACTCTAAAAGAACCCACATATATGCAGACTCCTGCTAAAATACAAGAACCAACAATATCATCTGACATGCAGTATTTCCAATTGCTTATGCTAGCAATTATAGTGATATGATCTGTATTGTAGTATAACTTAGCAATACTGCCAGCGGATTTTACAATGAAACCTGAAAGTAAAATTAAGTTAGTAATGAACACTGAATAAATCTTTCAAAACTGCTTCAAGCTCTTTAACAGACAAAAGGTTTTTCAAACCTTAGCAGACCTGTGGAAAATAAACATGTACTATGTGTAGAAAATTATACTGGCAGAGTATTGAATGTTAATTATATCCAAATGAGAAGCCACTATTCCAACAATAGCAGTATGTTCACAAAGGGAAAAACAAAAGCAGTATTAGAAAGAAATTAGTTTTGACAAGATCAGTGAGAATCCAAAGCTAAAAAGCATTACAGAAGTATGTAATTATCCCCAAATTAGTGTTACGGATGTAGGATGTTAGGAAGTAAGCTTATACTTCAAGTGAATTTATTAAAATTGAAGCTTGAAATTCATACTGAGGACAGCCAGACAACTTAAACACAACATTGACATTATTCCCAAGACATGTTTTTCATGATTTAACATGGATTTAAAAAAAAAATTCCCTCTAATATAGCTCTGCTTCATGACAAGTGCCGAGGTTGCTTAATAATTTAAGTAGTTTTTCCTTGCCTAGAAACGGTGAGTGTTCTTACACCTCCAGTGTGAATTACAAATTCCTTGGCTTTATGATATATATAAAGAGCAATCATTAGGACGTCGAAGAACTGACAAAACCTAATCCTTCTGCTGGACTTGCAGGGAACACCTTGACATGACAGACCCCACAGCAAACTTAATTTGTAAGTAGGAGTCTGCCAACACTGACAGTAATATCTAGTCATATGCAGACATTACACCACACCTTCTATATACCAGAGAAAACCCTCATGGTATAGGAAGAAGCATAAATTGATGGCAATAACCCTGCAGTTAGAGAATATGGCTGCTTTGCTCTTAGAAACAATTCTGCTGGCTGTAGGCCTACATATACCTAATACTGTCTTGAGTTGCAAAGAGTCAGAGATGAGCACTGTGTTCACCATTATCCTTGCTGTTCTCACTGTTGTCCTGGACAGGCCAATATCACTGTCTCAAAAGCTGTGATGGCAGCACCGTAGCACAGGAAAAAAATCCTTGTTCAAGAGTACACTGGTGGAGCTCAGTAGCAAAGGCTCAGTTTGGTCCAACTAAAAGCACAGACCCAGCAGACTGAGCCTCACCGTCAGCAGGCAGAGGTGAAAGTGCACCCATCATGACAAACGACCTGCATCACACCAAGCAGTACTTAAACCACCACAATCCTCACCAAGTCTTATCCTCCCTGAGACTGTGATCTAACAACACAGCTCCTGCACTACCTTGCATCTCCACCTTCTCAGCAACCTGTCCTGGATGGTGCCCTTCCAGCCTGACATGGATCACCCTACATGTAGCACCATGACCCCCAGATGAGAGCACTGACCACTGCAAGCGTCCGTGCACACCGTGCCCACTGAGCAACACCTCAGCAAGGCCTCCATGTGGAGCAGAACTTATTGCTTTTGGATTCTGCTGAAGGATTCTCTTTCTATGATTAGTAGAAGCCTGCCTTTTGTTTGGTTTAAAAGCAGAGTAAAGCAAATGATATTCTTCCTTTTAGGACTCATTTCCACAGTGCTGAATCTCAAAATGTAAATAATTGGGCTATCACAATCCATTTTGTCCTTCATCCTGACACCCAGGACAATCTCCTAATTTTGTTCTGTTTTTACTGGAACAAGAGTTCTGAGTTCCATTTTAGTTATTTTTATATTCAAATACATTTTTATATAATTATTGTTTTTCTTTCTACAAAGTCTTATTTCCACAGTGAAGATCCTCATCCTTCAGAATGCTAAATCATCCCAACTGCATCCAACCACACTACCTAACCCATTTTTTAGGAGGCCACAATTATTATTGCCATGGAAAAATAGTCAGATAGTATTTATCTTTGACATATTGCATCCTCCATTTTAAGGTATCTGATTCGTATTCATTCTGCTCACAGTTCAAGACTACTGACACTGTAGTGCTGCATCCCTTGCGTCCAAAAATACAGTACTGGCATGAGGTATTTGCCTAGATACCTGTCACTTAATTGAATGAAAGCCAAAGCTAAAAAATGAACAGAAAGGAACCATGGGAGGTATTCCCGGCTCTTTTCCTGATGCACATGTAGACTGATATGATTGGATCTAGGCCAGATTTTCGCTGTGTCTATGTAGCTAGATGTTTTCTCTGTGTGGTAGGTCAGACCAAGTCAAAAATTCACCAAAATCACCCACACCTTAGCAAAAGTGAAAAAAAAAAAAAGACTGAAACATAACAAATTATAATTTTAAAAAAAATATCTACCTGTGTAATGACAGAAACAAGAACAGCTCACGATGGTTCAGTTTTCCAAGTAATGGAAATGGTCAAGGTCCATGCAGTCTTTACAGTAGCAGTTCTCTGACTGAAGTCCAGCCTCCTGCAATTCGTGGTTTGTGGCTGACTGCAAAATGTGAAGGTTTTGCCATACTGAGGCATCTATAAAGACTGCCTGTATGTGAATTTTCCTTTCTCTAATACTGCTTGAATTAATTGTGCAGCCTTTCTTTCAGTTCAGGCAGAGTCTCTTTTATTTTGGACACCCACATTCCAGAAACCGGTACTTAGCAAATTCACATTTGAGATCTTTAAAACCTTTGACAAGTTTCACTAAAATCAGCCCCAAAGCATTAAAGTTCAGGTAGGGAAGGTGAACACAGAAGTTCAGATGGATGAGAAGTACAGGCCTATGCGAGGAGTGGTTTGAAAAGCTTTGCTTCCTTTGAAGACTCATTTTAGAAGGTGCTTTCTGTTTTCCTGTAATCCCATTTTATGGGGCAACTCCAGCTCCTAGTGGTGGATCTGGCCTATATTTTGAACTTGGAAGATGCTACCTTGATCCAAGTCTCCCGGCTAAATTCGATGGCCAGCGCAGCAGTGAGCAGAAGCGTTTACAGTGGCTCTCATGGGTGGCTTGTCTTGCTTTTTCGTTTCCGTTTTATTCTCTGCCACACCAAAAAAACCCCACCTGTATGGCATAATATTGTGGAGGTGCTAATCATGCCACACCAGAACACCTGATCGCCGGGGGATACCCTCCAGGTGCCTTTCGTCTCTGAGGGGCTGTTCTCTACAGGATGACCGGGGCTCACTCTTACACAGCTGGAAAAGCTCAACTCCCTCCTCATCTTCCCCCCACAGCAGATAACCTGGACGGCAGAAGGTTTTTCTTTTCCCGCGGGTGAGGAGGCGATGGCGGGGTGTGTGTGAGCGCTCAGGGGAGGATATGGGTGGGGCCGGGCGGGCAGCGGAGCCCCGGAGGGCCCCGCGCTTCCGTCCCGGCGGCGGCGGCTGAGCCGGGGCAGCGCCCTCAGGCCGGGGCAGCGCGGGCGGTGACCTCGGGCTCCGGGACAGCGCCGGCCGTGGCTTTGGTGGCCGGGACAGCGCGGGCGGCGGAGCCATGAGCCCGGCAGGTCAGTGCGGGGCGGGGAGGCTCCCACAGGGTGTTGTGTCCCGGTGATGTTGGAGAGCGGAGACCCTGGCAAGAGCCCTCGAGTGCCATCGGTATCTAACGCATCCCTTGCAGTCTCGCAGTACCAACGTAACCCTTTTGAAGAGGGAGAGATCCGGTACCAAAAAGTTAGGAAATGAAAGAATATTAGTTGCATGAGCAATTTAATTCGGTCCTACTTGTATATCCACTCTGGGACGGTCTGAATGGGCTAATCACGTGTCGTGCTATTAATTAGAAATTGATCATCCTCCTGCAGTCTCTCAGCTTTCAGTGCGGGATCCAGCCTGTCCTGTACAGCAAAGCTGTGCTAAACTTTTCACAGAAATATTAATTTCCTTGTTTATGCTTGCATTGGTGTTTATTGCAATATCTATGTGCCTCAAAACTCTTAGTGTGTATTTTGTTGCTCCCTTGGTACTGTTGGAACAATTTATCCCATTGACTGGTAGAAAAACTTGATGAAAATATAAAATAACTTCAGAAGGCCTCATGTAAGTCAGAGGCAGTCCTTAATCTGAACCAGAAACCTGTGACTCCTTGTCCCTGTGGACATTCTTCCCACTCGTGTTTCCTTGTTCACAGAAATACTGTCTATTTACTGCTCCCATCTTTTTCACGTGTCTTTGCAAGGCTCAGCAACACTTAAATCAAACCAGTGACTGGAAAGCTGGGCACTCAATAAAAAGGAAATGAAAGATGTGTAGCCAGACACCAGAGGTTTGACTTGCTTGCAGGGAGCTCAGCTTTATTTTTGTAGTTCTTTTATTAGTTCGGACAATATTTTATCCTCATTTTCTGAATGAGGAATCAAGAAAGAGAAGTCTGAGGGCCTGAGTCTGAAAAGGTGACTCAATGCTTTGTTTCATTGTTCCAATTCATCATTTTTAATGACTACTTCAGATGTCAAGACAGGAGTACTCTGTATTTTGTATCATTTTATAACATCAGAGTAACCACATTAGATATTAGTTATCAAGGGTGGCTTTCTAATGACATTAGCATTGCAAGCCACCTTTATGAACTACTCTCATTAAAACACCAAGGAAGAAAGTAAAAGTGACTTTTTCAGCTGTTTTATAATAAGTTAGCTGTAGATAAAATATCAAAACTCGGTACTGCTTTGCTTTCTACCCTGGGCTGCTGGTGAAACGGGTATGGTTATTTTACTGGTTATTTTCTATCGAGACTCAAGTTGCAGTATTGCAAGCTTCTTTAAAGAAAGAAGCCACATACATGAGCAAAACTGCATTTAATATAATTTCTAAATATGCATTTACTATCCCATTTATTAGGCAAACTGGTATTTGTAGATATGAACAGGCAGCAGTATTTTGATAGTCACAGAAGTATGCCTAGTGATCATTCTTTATCAATGACAGGATACAATGGTGCGTGACCTGGGGCCTTCCAGTTTAAAGTCTGGATCTTGGTGAATAGAGGCAGGCAAATCCTGATATGCATGTGAAATAGCTGGAGTAATTGCTGAGTAAATGTGTAAGAATACCAAAGAGGGATAGCTGCTTTCCCAGCTGCTCACAGCCAGTTCCACACGTTGGCAGGGGAGCAAGTACCTGCAGGTTCAGCCAGCAGAGAATATGCTGGCCTTCTACTCTGTCATCATTTATCTCTGTCATTTTTTCACTTATTGTTCTGCCTAAGCCTCATCCACCCGTGACCTCCATGCACAGACCTCTCTCCTGCAGTTTTACCAGAGCATCAAACCTTTGTTTCCACAGTCTCAAGAGGTCTGTTTTCTCCTGATGGAATAATATCTGTGAGGTACTGAGGTTACTTTAGGTGCATTGCCCAAGGCCTAGTCTAGTTCAAATTTGAAAGCTGTTTGGGATGCTTGGTGGGAGAGCCAGGCTTGTTACTTCTCAGTACTTTGTAGAAGACCCTAGCCTAGATTAGCTTCTTTATGCAAATTCCATTAAACATGCTGTAGCTAGCAGAGATAAAACATCTGTAATGCATGATCTTGGATAACATCTGTCTTCAATTGAGACAGGAGACATGGACAGGATAACTTAATTGCTGTGCCATGTTGGAGTTGTCACTCCTCTACACACACTTAAATGTAATTCTCTTCATTGAGATCTTTCATTGTGTGCCCTTTATTTACGTGGTGTACATTTCTGTGTCAATGTTTACTTAAGAGATGTTCTGAGAGGGAGTCTAGGCAGTGAATAGACACAAGTAATATTTGATTTTTGTTTTTCTCAAGAATTAGGGATTGCTTGAATTTTTAGTAGCCTTATTAATTTTTCAGCTCCTTCTTAGGGAAAAAATAGGTCTCAGACCATGATTTAAATCAAAAACCAAGGGGTCTAGAGGTGAAGTTTTGAAGCAGATTCAGCAATAACATCATAGTATAAATAGTAGTATTACTATTAATAATGTATTAGTAATTTGAGTATCAAAAAAGCCAGAACTGAAGTACCTCAAAGCTATCATTTGTCTTCATCAGTGTTGGGATGCTCATTCAGATTCAAAAGTTGATCCAAAATGTGTTCCTTATGCTAATCCTCTCCCATCTTCCTTCTGTTGCAAGCAGCAGTTACTGAAGTTTGCATACGAGCAATTGACCACCAACATTTGAAAAATGTCACTATTGTCATGATAAAGGTGAAAGAAAGCAGTGATCTCACTTAAAAGAAGTTGGTGTCCAGGGACTCCAAAACTACGAAGTGACTGTTTCCATTTCTGTATATCTCTTGAAGCTTGTCTTTGAGCATTTGATTAGCTAATATGCTCCTTTATTTGCTTGTAGGTAATAGAGAATGTTTTATCTCCTCTAATAAGCTTAAATGCCTCAATGCAACCAGCAGCAATGGCTTGTGATATAATTATATCCCCCTGGGAGGTCCAGTGATTTCTGACTATCATTAAAAAAATAAAGTTGCCCCGACCTTTTGTATAAGTCAAAATCAGACTATTACAATGTGAACTGTGATAAAAAACCAAGGTTTTATTAAATGTAAACAAAAGTAGTAAGTTCAGAATGGTATTTTAAATATTTTTTGAAACTGCTGTGAAGACAGGAAGGGAGTCACAAATACCAAGATCTAAATTTTGAACTGGGATCTATATCATGTAATGATATTGATGTTTGTTGAGTGTTTATTGGCTCCCTGCATTGTAAGAAAGCAAGGCTTTCTATTAAGACACAGTGTATAATTTTTGCTGTCACAGGCCTGACAGTTTGGTTAGGAAATTGTCCTTACCAGCACCTTCTTTACTTTGTTTTTCAGTGTTTCTGTGAGCTTTTGTGTACGGTTAAGTAAGAAGTAGCTTACACGTTTGACATTGAGATAGTTCAAGTAGAGGTGTGGAGTTTAGAAAGCACCCATTTGCATTCATGTCATGAATTAACAGCTTAACATGCTTAACAGCTGGAAAGTACTTGAAACTGTACACAGATGCTTATAAATAGCTGCAGTCTGTGACTAGGGTTCACTGCTTCTTGGGTGACAAACAGTCATTTTTATATGACCAATTGCCAACTAGTCAGTCTTCATTATTGCCAAGCATTGCATACTATTAAAACCAAATTTACAACAGTAAGTAAGTTCCTCTTAGTAGTATCTTGAAATCACTTCTGTGGTAAATGAGAGCTCTCAACATACTTCTAGCAAATACAGTTACTGCCTGAGTATAGCCTATTTGGAATATCAGTATTCAGCGACAACCAGTTACTATTTTCATCAGAAAGCAGTATTTTACTAATTGTACTAGTATACCATCTGAACATTGATTCAGAGCATTCAAATGGTGAAATACACAGTAATATATATTGCAATTAGAAAAGAAAAGCAAGTTTCCTTCTTTCTTGCTTTTAACTAGGAAGAGAAGTAATTTCAAAGCCTATTCAACTTTTTTTTTGCAGTCTTTTTGAGCATCCGTGTAGAATTTGGACACAGTGGTGGTTTTCAATGTGCAATGCAGGGCTTAGCTTTCTTGTCCAGAGAAGTTCTTTGAGGATGAGACAGGAGATGGTTTTACAAGCATATGTTCCATGTTTCCCATGGTCAGTCCAGTAGTGGGTTGACTAAAACATCCTAAGAGTAGCGGGTTTTATTGGAAATGCTCTCTAGCACATCCAGCTGTCTTATGTATTGCCCAATGTTTTTTTATTCCTACAGCTGAGATGTATGTTTGTATGAAGTACAGATTCATTCTGCAATATTTCATTGTTATTATTGATACATACAACAGTAAAATTGGGAAGGCAAAAAAGAAAAGCAAGCCCAAGAAATTGGTTAAATTTCATTGGTGACCTGTTGGCATTTTAAATATTTCCTGTGCATGCAGTGTGTTTGTGAAAGTGTGTGTGTATATACCTAAGGATGTTCTTTAGAAAAAGAAATGTGAATTTTCATAACTGCTGTTGCTTCTGTTTAAGAAGTAGAGAATTCATGTAAGACTGTGAAGCTGAAATGCAATACTTTGTCAAGTTTCACAGTTCTTTCTCTGTACCTACTGGTAAACTTAATTCAAGTGACTTGCTGAATGTTGCAGGTTTTCATAGCTGTAAAAAAAAATCTGTGGCTGTGTCTGGTCTTTCTGCTGGAGTGTACCACATCTGCTGTCCATTGTGCATCCTTGGGTTTCCTTTTTTCAACATCAGAAGAGAGGCTTTCCTGGATGTCGGAGTTTTGCTGACACCAAGTTAAGGTGCGACTGAATAGAGCAGCTGGAGCTAAGAGCTAATGCCTGATCCTAGATCCCCTACTCTAGACATGCATAAGAGTTTTCTTACAAGAAATAAAGATAATGTCAGACTATAAGATAAACAATCCCTCTGACCCCAAACCTGACTGAGACCCTGTCACATGCAGGGTCATGCCTAAATGTACTTTCAATTCATGCCTAAATGTACTCTATCCTCCACATTTCTCAGTGTTGGGGACATGCATGTGTTCTGTCTCTCAAACACAGCACGGTATTTTCCCGACAGCATTTAATGAAGTAATGATATTTTTACCCACTGTTTATTGTTATACTTGCTTCCAATTAAGAAACAAAAACAAAACCAAAAAGGGAGATTTTATCTTTTAGTTGTTCTCTCTAAAGGGTGAGTGTTAACTTGTGAAGAATAAATAATTCAAGTTTGTTAACTGTAGTAAAAAGTGGTGGGAGTGTTTTGGAGTTTTTTTGGTATCAGATTAGAGGTATAATTGAAATAGTAAACATTATTTATTTGCTAATGGAAAATGCCAAAATTCTAGAAGCTTTGGGAGAAATAGAACAATGAATGGAATGATATCTACAAATTAAACTTTTAAGAAGTTAAATAATATATGCTATACATATTTTCATGTAGTGTACCGTTTTGTTATTCATAATTTTCATTTGTTTGTGAAACATTTGCAGTTTAAACAGCTGAAAGGAAACAACTGTAGTAAGCCTGGAAAGAATTGAATATGAACAATTTGGAGTCATTTGAGGACTGAAAAGAAAAACCTCCATGTTAAGTAGTGCTATTGTCCTCTGGAAAAATGAAAGGCTAAATACAGTACAGGTTTCAAAGAATTTTAAAGTTAATATGGTAATGGGCACTAAATGAAAACAAGCAGTATTTTTGTCAGAAGCCACAAGTATGGTGTTCCTCTGATTTATTAAAATTTGTGATTGAAAAGACTCAGGTACATGCTCTTTGTTAAATTATAAAATGCATGACTGACATAAATCAGTATTTTAAATTAGCAAAACCATACAAACAGCAAAACCCAGATATCTTCTAACTTTGATTAGCTTCCCTTGAAAAATAGGAAATACGGTGGGAAACTAGTAAATATGCAATATATAGTGTTAACCCCTTCATCAAGTAGTGAATTCCCTAAGGAATTTTGTTGCTAAGATATTTTTGCAGTATTTGGAGTAGCATTCATGTAATTCAGGTATGACTGAAGCATGTTGTGCTGGCTAGGTATGTGCTCTTGAGCTGATGTATAAAAAATCCCAAGGAACTGGCAAGTGTATCTAACGTTGTCTAGCAGATTGTGTCTACCTAGAACAACTTCTTCCCGTTACAAACTTAGTCTAGCAAAACATTTAAGAGGGGAAAAAAAACCTTCTGAAAAAATGACCCTTTGATCATTATTTTTCAAATGCCCTTTGTTTTGTTTGTTTGAGGGAACTGGAATAAACAATCCATGTGATTTATAGTCTCAATTCACTTTTACTTCAAAGCAAGGCCTTTAAGTAAATCAGATAGACCACGGCATCTTTATGAGTGTCTAACTGATTCTAGCTCTGTCCAGAATGTAAACTCTAGCAGCTTAATCTTGCTTTTAGTATCTAAAGGTAATTTGCATTTCAAATTCCTCTGAATCTTTTAAGTAGTATTTTTTAAAGGTAGGCCGATACTATGAGAAAATTCAATAAAGATTGAATCAAATAATAGAAGTAGCCTTGCTTGGAAAGGATGTTCCATAGTATCTAGAAAATCTAATAAAAATGCACAAAACTCAATATACTTTTCTTCCTCCACCCCCCTGAGATGTCTATTAGTAGATATTTCACCGAGTCTCCGGTTGCTGCAGACTTCCTACCTGTAAACATGGAAAGCTAATTCCCCAGCTAGTGTGTCTCAGAATAGCTCTATTTAATCAACAAAGCCTTGTTGCTGTGCACTATCAAAGGAAATTTTGCCAGTGTTTTTAATCAAAACTTTAAGGTTCTCATACATGCATTCTGGTTTTGTAACACAGTAATCTTATCATTAAAACTTCCAAATGTGCTCCCCTCCCCTATCAATTCTGTTCCCTGTTCAAGACTAACTACTTTAGAGGAGGCCAAATCTAATTTGGCCTTGAATGAAGCAGTCTGTAATGACTGAGTTGGAGAAAATGTATTTTCAATGAAAGTTTAGGCCAGATCCTACATTTAGCAGTTTGGAAAGAAGAATTTTCTGCTTACAGGGTACATTAATGAAAGTTTCATTTTAATTTTCTTGTCATGCTCTTGCCAAGCTATTGTCAGTTGGCTTTCTAAGGGAGTTTAAAAACAGCTATATTTCATTGGCAAACTTACAGCCTGTATTTCAACACTGATGCTTATAGAATTCATTAAAATGGCAATCCGTGTTTCTGTATTTTAGCTTGCAAATCTATAATGTATACCATAGTTTTTGTACTCCCACATGCTGTTAACTCCATGCTCATTTTGAATTGCATGTATAATAATGAGTAACATTCATTTTCTACACAACCATGCCTTAAACAACATCATAAAAAGGCAGAACTATCCTTTCAAACTGTGGCAACTCATTCATTGAATGTAACATTTTGGAGACTTCTGTGAAAATCTAGGCCTTTTTAACAGAAATCAAGGGTTGAACACTAATCATACTTAAAATATTAAAGAAGTCAATTATACTATGTTATTTTTGTCACCACGATTATGTTGCAGATGAGCATTGTAACATTTAAATTGTCCAAATGTACATGCTCTCCCCTAAACAATCTTTTGTTCAGTACACTGAGAAGTTTTCGCACTTGTATAACAAAAAAACAATCTGCTACTGGATAAATGATAGTTAAGAATCTAAGTCTTTAGGAGTCTTTAGAGGAGTGTTTCCACACTGAAGTTCCTCTCCTTTTATAGGTTTTTGTTTCTTACTGAGAGATCAGAATGGTGAAAAGTCTCACAAGAGGTTTAAGCACCTGCTATTTTTGCCATTTTTTGAAAATGGCTCTTGAACATGTTTTTTTCTTTGTAGATATTTCTCTTCCTGGTATATTGTTAAAATCTTGATCACTGAATTTTAATGTGACAATAAAGATTCAATTTAAGGAGTGTTTCATTTGTTATAGTCATGATTAGCCAGGCCAGGTACCTCTAAGTGCATTTAACACTGCAGGAGCATGTGGCATTGCAGTCTGCACCAACTATGGATTCAGAGAAGTGGCTCCATTCAAAAGTGTCTTGAGGAACCTGCTTTGGTACCAGTGTGCAAGAGTGAATGGGAGCTCAGCTTCATGCTTATGTTATTGAGTTTTAGCACTGACTGGATGTGGTCAGTTAGCACTCTCAGGACTTAGTGTTCTAATGCTGCAACTTCCACACTGGTAAATAGTGTTCTCTACAAAAGAGGATTAGCAGAGGCCAGCAGGAGGTCCTGAGAGCTGTGCAGGGTACCTTGAAGAGAGTTTATTTTTAACTTGCTCTAGTCTGACCCTATGGCCTGCGCAGGCAGAGTTCATGAGGTGTGATTCTAAAGATTTAAGATGTTTGTGCAGTTATAACAGCAATCTGCAGTAAATGGAAAATGGAACATGGACAGAATAAACTTCAGAGGAGGAAAAGTAAAACTGCACATTGTTTTTCATATCTTTACCAAACATGCAAGCAGTTATTGCTGAGCAGCTGGCCTTTGGTAGCATGTTAAACTATGGGATCTCGAAGACTCTCAGATTAGACACAAATAAAATACATGTACAATGAAGATGGTGATAGACTGTTGCCCTGAGTTTTGCAGTTCTGATGTTTTCATTCTTTTGTAACTGGCTCTCACACATTCTCTGTAAACATAGCCATGTTATTGTAATGATAACTTATTATTTACATCCCTTTCTCCTGGGCACAGAAGTTTGATGGACGTTTCCTTTGACCAGTGTGATTGAGGGGTGGTGAAGCTGCTCCTCCAATCCACTATGATTTCTGAGACACATATATAATAAAGATGGGTGGGATCCACCTGGTAGTTGTTGATTGTTCCTTTGCTCTTAACAGGTGTCAGTCTCCTTCTTTCATGTCGTTATTGCGACAACAGACCATGATGATGATGACAGCATCAGCCTGTTTTCTTTTAAGATTTTTCTTTTTCTGGATGTTCAAGCAGAAAATAAAAATTTGATTATATAGATTTAGTCAAACAATGAGTGGCTTGATCATCTAAAAAGCAGGATTCTTCATAATTCCTTGGTCCTGGCCTGTCCATCTCAAGCTTCTGAGTTTTACTGTATTTGGACTACACAGGTTCTTTGACTATAGTGAGATAAGGTTTGATTTGGTCTCAAAAACAGTTCAGGAAAGATTGGGTTTTACTTTTTTTTCTGTCCCTTTCTAATGAGTAATGGGAGACAGTGTGCTTGAAGAGGTAGAAGTACTGGTGAGATACTTTGTAGATATGTAGACAGTTTTTCTGTTTCTGTTGAACAGTGAGACTATGCTGCAATGACAGTAATGTATGTTTGGTATGTACGTATTGGATGGTTAATCTGTTTGCAAGAACCTGAACACACAGAATTGGTTTATTTCCAAGAAGCATCCCATGTGGTCAAAGGCAATAGGAGTTACACAAAATCTTTCTGCAAGGGCTCCCCACTACTAGAGGAGGACCCAGAATTGTTACCCAGGTAACTCTCCAATTTGCTCTTATTTTACAACTGGTAATAATTTGAGAACTTATTTTGCAGAGGGGAAAGATACTTGCATGTGTTAACGTTGTACTGAGGAAATCTGCTCCCTGGAAAAATGTATTTTGACTCTCGTGCAAGCTGTAGCGATGTTTGGGCATTATCGTTGATTTTCCCATCCTGTGGATGAATTTGTGAAGGCAGATTGGCATTCCTTTAACCAGCTTGTTTTCTTTATGTGATGGACAGAAAAAAAAGTAGTTTGTTATACAGCTAGTCTGTAGAATCCTTATGTTAAGGCAGTAGAGAGGAAGCAGAGGTAGGTTTACTATCGAGAAGTCAGCCTTCCATTGAGGTTGTTCCTGAATGTTTTATTTAGCTTGGTTTCTAATTCACTGTTAGCTCTGACATTGCTCATTTTATGAAGCTGCACATTTATATAATGACTTTCTACTTCATTTACTTCCTTCTGTGTGCAGCATTAGCATGAATGCTGTTAAAAAGGTCCAAACAAAAATATAAAGTGGTTGTCCAACACTGATGAGAGATTTGTCTTGTGGTTTTTTGTTGTTATTGTTTGGGGTTTTTTTAGTGACTGTCATGTATTTGTCAGAAAGGGAGGAAAGAAATGAGCTGAAACTGGAGGAGACTTTCTTCTACAGCCTCATAGCTTTGACACATTATACATCAAATAAAAACTGCTTCTCATATTTGCTTAAGATTTCTGGATGAATGCTCAAGTAAATGAGATGCATTAAAAATGGATTTAAAATCAATCTGCAAAAGCAGGAGAAGATCAAGCCATATGATTTGTGAGATCTCAGAAGCCCTCCCCCAGTACTCTACTGACTTGTGGCAAAGGACACAGTAGGTTTAGAAACCTTAGAAGTGTGGACGAGACACTGGAACAGGTTGCTAGGAGAAGTTTCTGATGCCCCATGAAAGGAAGTGTTCAAGGCCAGGTTGGATGGGGCTTTGAGCAACCTGGTCGAGTGGAAGGTGTCACTGCCCACAGCAGGGGCTATAAATTGGATGGTCTTAAAGGGTCCCTTCCCACCCAAACCCAAACTGCTCTAAGAGACTTCTACCATTTTTTTTACAGATTTCTTGTGTCAATGATAATGTGTAACTTAGGAATTGCTAGGATGTCATCTATGGTTAATTCAGTGTATTTGATCACATTACAAATGCAGGGAACACAGAAATCTCTGAGCATAAATTACAATAAATGGTGGTATTTATTGATAAACACTGCCTGATGATCATGATCAGTGTCTCCCAAGTCCCTGGTGTACAAATTACACTGCTGAATGTGTAAGGCACTTTCCTTGTTTTATACATCAGTGCTACTGTGTGACCTTCCCAGATTACAGCAGTTGGAATCACAGCAACTTATCCAAAATTTTATTGCTTGCAAGATCATTGCTTTTTCTTTTCTTGTATATGCACTATCTTCTGAGATATTTTCTCTTGTGATAGAGGTAAATGTACTGAATTTCACGAGACTGTTTCCTCTAGCACTGCATAATATCTGCAGAACATCTATTCCATTCTCTATCTCTTATTTTGAAGAAATTAAAGATAAGAATGGGTTACTGAAGTAACAATGCAATCAAAGCTGACAGAGGAAAAAAAACCAACAGAAGGCAAAAGAAAAAGCAAAGAAGTTGAATTTAAATGAGCAGAGTTTAAATGTGATCATAAATCCAAAATTGCTCACATTAAGTCTGAATGGGGACATCTAAAGAGATTCTGATAAGAGAAACACTGGCAATTAGAAAAAATTAAAATAAACAAGAGGACACTTTGGTCTACCCTAGCAGTGACATTTTGAAATTAAATTTTTTAAACATGTTTCGTGTTTATAAAACTACAGTTCTAGTAATAGTGTAAGGGAAAGCTTCAGATTGTTTCTAGTATCAATAGAATCTTTAATACGAACTTTGTACAGCTTGCTCAGGTTTTCCTGTGACTTTAAAGACTTGTTCAGGTTTTCATGTGACCTTAAAGACTTGTTCCACAGCAATCATAAAGAAGTAGTATATTACTCCAGCTCTTTATACTGTCATTATGGTATCTTTTTCTCTTCATGATTTGTTCATGTCTAAAGCATTTCTGAATTACTTGGTTGTTTTCTGCTAAAATCTACTGAAGGTATGATTTGCTCTCACAGAAGTGACCATAATGGCATGAAATTTTGCCTCATTGCAATTGTGATAAAGGAGGAGGTCTACCTTAGAGTAGAGAAATGACCTCTATATGCAACGTTTGTGCTTAGTCTTGTTCATTAGAAATGGGAGCACCTGTGCATCAGTAGGTATTCAGCTGTAAGTATTCATAAGACAGACGAGAGAGAAAGGCCTAAACCAGGAAATAAGGTCCTATCAGTTTATGAGAAACAGCTTTTTGGGCATAAGGTTAGCTTTGCCATGTTGGATAGTCAGGTATCTTTCTAGTCTACCTCAGCCAGGTCCGTGCTGGGGAAAGACACCCCAGGAATTTATTAGGTTCTGTGTTCCCATTGTCACTGTAGGGAAGGTCAATGGAATTTCTTCACAGAGAAAGCCAACTAGATCAAGCCTAAACTAATCCCATTTGTAGAAAATTGTTCCTCTCTGTAGAAACTAATTTTGCCTGCTCCAGACCTCACTAAACTTAGTAAGAAGGATGAAGACACGGTTGGTTTTATACAGAGAGCAAGTATTTGTTTTCACAGACACCTTAGCAATTAGTGACAGAAGGTACATAAAGGATGAAAATATTCTTATTACATGCAAGTTAAATAGGCACTTGAGAACAGAAGTGCCACCACTCTGCTGGCTGATAGTTTGATGACAGCAATGCCCCGTGCTTTGGGATAATTGCTTTAATTGAAACAGGTGTGCCACAGTGCTGCAGCAATTTGGCTACTTTGTGATCTCACTCTGAAGTTCACAAGCGGCTTTTATAATTTTCATTTCCTTTACTGGAACATCTCAGAGAAGCAACATGAACTGCCTTGAAAACATTTTCCATTATCTGCAAGTAGTTCTAAAGTGCTTTTTGCTGTCCTTCCCACGATGAATGCATTTTGGCTTGCTTCAGGGGATTTGCCTTGCAGAATTCCAGAAACCAAGAGCTAGAGCTGCATTTTGAGGCACATTTACTGGATGTGTAAGAGGTGTGCTGACTGGGAAAATCAATGCCTCCTGGATGGGTGATGGGCAGTTTGTTATGCAGAGGCCACTCATTAGTGCTGAATTAAATGTTCTCATTCTGTTTCCAAATGTTAGATTGAGGGGTTGTTTGAAGTGCTAGTGAAACTTTTTTCCTTGGTTTCTTATCATATTGCTGTAAGTTATCAGGGCAAGCAATGGGAAGAGATGAGTGATTGAATTTTTGTGAAATGATTGCAAAGCAGACAAGAGACTAAAGGTCTTTAGATTCTGAAGTCTCATTTGAACTAGTAGGTATGCTTGTCCTTCTCATCCTACATGCTGCCCAGATGGAAATGAATCTTCTTGAGATTAGAAGGAAAGTTTTGGAAATCTCTGAGCAAAGATGGGAGTCTGGGTTGTATTATGCTTCCTTATATTTCTCATGCTCCATTTTTTGTCATTGTGTCATGACCCTTTACTATATCCATAGTTTTATTCTACAGGGTGAATTAAGTGAGTGCAGTCAGCTTGTAAAATCTTGAATAGCTCTGCTTGCCTGGAAAAAAAAAGTACTGCTTTTTGTGTAAGTTTTTAGCATGAAAAGATACTCATGGTAGTCTTGGAGAGTGTAGTCTGCTATTCACAAAAGAATTAAAGATGGAACAGATGTCATTCCATATCACTTATGTTGCCCGGATTTTTCATAAATGTATTATGAGAAAGTGAGCAAGAACTTCTATTCTGTGTCTTTCCACTTCTCCTTTGAGATATTTAGCTACTGTACTTATTTTAACAAATTTTTGCTGATGGCCAGTAGCTCATTGCATACTGTCAGAGTTCATACATTTCTTTCTTAAATGTTGTTCCTTTTAAGAGTGATATTTAAAAAAAATCAAACAACCTTACCTTCCCCAAGCCAAGACATCTGTGATAGGAAGAAATAATAGGGACAAATTTTATACTTTCTCTAGCAGTTGATCCTGGCCTTTCTTCACACAGATATCAAAGGCTGATGGGATTAAGGTGAAGATTGTAAACAGACTTGTATTACCTTTTTGTTAGGGTTGACTGTGGCAGGCTTGGTATGTTTTTGTAGGAGTTCCTGGGTAGCTGAGTGAACAACAGGGAACAACACTCTTATGCTCCAGTATCCTAACTGGAAGAGACTCTGGAGGACCTGGAGAGATACGGTGATGCATCTTTCCACTGAAACTTGGATAAACGTTGGTGTTCAAATCTCACTTATTTTTTCACCAAACCATCCTAAAGTAGTGGGACTGTAGAACCAATTTTTGAACACAAGCCTAATTGAAATCCTCCTTACTTGAGTCAGACAGAGTATGTCAGTGCTGAGTTTCTGGAAACAATTGTAGTAAAATGCAGGTCACAGATATGTAGAAGTGGAGCATATCATCTGCAAACCTTTACAAAGCCCTACAAACCTAAAAGGCCTTTAAAAGTTGATGTCTGTGCAGTCTTATTCTCCAAGATGAGTGTTACGAAGTGTTTCTCGATTACTTCTAAGCACACAGAAATTATCTTTTACAAGATTGCAAGATTCATAAACTGAAGGTACCTGTTTAAGAGTAGCTGCTAGCCCCCTGTCTTTGTTTTGTTTCCTTTGCCTTCCTGATGTCTTTGGTGCATTGCAGCTTTTGAGATTTCCTTTAACTAATATACTTGCCTTTTTTCCCCTCTCTACTTCCTACCGTATCTTATAATTGTTGTCATGAAAAACATGTTCTTTTGCCCAATGTATGCAAGTTCATGCTTCCTTCTTGGTCACAGTAGTCTCATAAGATCCAGAAGGTTTTTTCAAAGAGCCCTTCAGATGACATGAGATGTGCTTTCTTGGGCAACCATGCACCAGTAACTAGAGAATAGTTTTGCCCGTCAGAAGAACCCTTTCAGGTTATGGATGACTGCATAAATTCTCTTACTGTTTCTCATTGCTGAACTAGTAATACATTTTATTTCTGCCTTTGAGTCAGTTTCCAAGTAGGAGCAGTTGAAGCACAGCTTAATTTTGTCAGGATATGATAGTTTCTATTACATTAACTTTCAAGGGAACAAAATTAATCTCAACTTACATTATATTCCAAGTGCAGTAACTTCAAAGAATTATTCAGTAGAAGATTAAAATAATGAAGGGGGAAAAACTCTGGTTGAAAAGTTAAGCATTGTTCCTGTATATTCACTATTGGGTAGTGTTGCATTAAAGCTAGACTTGAGCTTTTTTGTGTTTCAGGTTAAAATAATACTGTTCTGAAGGCAGAGTTTTAGTGGGCTTTAATTTTCAAGTAAGCTGCCTTCAAGCATCTGCATCTTGGTAAAATTTCTGAAAGCAAAAACTTTGTATAACAGGAAAAAGCAGATTTTTTGATAGGAGATATCATTACTTGTAGGGTGAACTTTGACTCTGCATTTCAAATCAGGCAAGCATTTCAACATAGTGATAATTCACCTTTTAAAAGGAAGGTGAAACAATTGGGGGGAAGTGAGATGCAGGCTTTATGTGTCTGCATAATATTGAAGTTAACTCTTAATATAGAAGGCAGATCAATGTGAGAAAAAAATGCAAGCTTATAATTCAAAACATACTCACATTTGGTTTCCCATAGGTAATTTGATAGCACTAGCTGCTTGCTTCAATAAACATTGCACGAAACTGCAGTATGAAAACTTTGCTCAACAGTATGGCTCTTCCCTCTGTATATAGATAGAAAAGACAAATTAAAAGGGCAAGCATATTGAATTAGATCTTTATGAGATGTGTGTTGCAGAGCCTTTCTTCCATCAGCTGTGGTGTTAGATATATTTCACTTCTCTTTCTTATACAAATAAAGCTTTCTTTCTCATATATAGAAATCAATATAGTTAAAAAGAAATGCAGCTGAGCCTTCAATAAACTTTGTAAAATCCTTTTCTCATTCCTGCTTAGCTAAGATCAAAACTGTGGACTTTGGTGCAGATATATCATATGGAAGTGGAATTACTTTATGTCTTCTTTTATCCTTCCAATGCAGGTTTCTCACTTTTATCTTTAAAATTTCTTTAGTACTCAAGCCTTGTACTGTCCATTTGCACAGGGGTGAACTTTATACCCTGTATATGTTTTTTATTACGATTACTGTATAATGTCAACTCTTTAAGAAAGGTCTTACTCTTCCATGTCCAGCACACAGGAGCTCTTCAACTCTGTCTGAATGGTTGGGTGCAGTAGTGCACCTTTCCTTACCAGTACTCTTCTTCTACAGGTAAAGGAAGCTTGGGCTCTTGCACAAGTGGGTGCTAAGACATCAACAGATCCCTCTTCTGCACAATCAGGACACCAAGATTCTGTCAAGCTATAAAAGAATGTGTTTCCCATTCAATTTATATTTTTTATCCCTCCCTGCAATTCCACTTAGCTGTGTCCTTACCCAAGTCCATCATAACAGAAGGCAACACAGCTGAGCACGGGCTTAAAATAAAACCTTTTAATTTAAACAATGAATGTAAAATTTCCGTGCATATTCAAGGTTATTTTTTTTCTTCTCCTACATCATATCAAGGAATTCCTAACCTGTATGCAGTCCTGGTTTTCTGAAAAAGTATTTTGAAAAACCAGGAGGGTTCACAAAAGTGCAGGAAAAAAATAGTACGAGTTCTACAAAGCCTCTCTTGTAGTGGGAAAAATATTAATCTCAGNTTATGTGTATTTCTGTGTAAAATTTCTGTGCATATTCAAGGTTTTTTTTTTTTCTTCTACAAAGCCTCTCTTATAGTGGGAAAAATATTAATCTCAGTTTACAAACTGTAATGAAGGCAAGGCTAGGAGTCACTTCAAGAGAATCTAAAGACTTTAGGAGACACATTTCTCAGAGCAGAAGAACAGATGCTTCTTAAGGATTGCAGAAATATATGAAATTATATTATGACTGGAAGTTGAAACTAAGTGAATTCAAACAAAGTGTAAAGAATTAATTCTTAAATTCTCTTCATGGTGTAAGTATTGTCTTTATGTCCATTTTTTTAAAGAACTCCTACAACGCTTTTAGTTAATGGGGACTGAAAATAGAAGGTTCTTGGTGATTCCATTTTCTGTGATATGAAACAGTGTGGTTAGACTGAAAGAGCTTCTGACCTTACAGCACTGTTAATACCGTTTCTTCCTTTGAAACTGTGCAGCAATTCATAGCTTTTTGTTTCTGATTTGTGTGTGTGTGTCTATGAGTGTTATGGAAAATCAAATGAGATTCTGGAAACAACATTTCAGCCAGTAGATTTTTTATCCTAGCATCATAAACCAAACCATTTTGCTCTGAATTAAATGAGAAATACATTGTTTTCTGACAGTTAAACTTCAGCATTTAACAGAGACAGATATTTTTCAGATTGTTTTTACCATGGGAAAAGTAGCAGTCACCTTTCCAAATACATTTTAACAAATATTGCCATGCTCTGGTGTACTGGTAAGAGTTAGTTATCTTGAAATCTCATCAGCCACTACCATGTTGAGCATGGCCCTTTATGATTTCCTATGACAGAAAACTTTGTGAAAGGATGAGCATTCACAAATCTTGAAGAGATGGCAACTATCCTCCAGCAGTTTGTAGATGTGATGAATTCAAGAGACTAAATGATAGTGTCCCTATCCTACAAGTTTCAATCCGCCTTTGCTGGGTAAACTTTGTTTCAAGTATCTCCTGAGGAAAGAATGAATGAACAAAATGTAGAAATATTCTCCTTAGTTTCATCGGTATTATGCTTCCAACAGTGCATCCCACTATCAACATCCTTTGTGTGCCCGAGAAACATTTTAACTCCGTATATACTATATCCCCTGTTTCCTTATCTCTTGGTACTCACAACACAGCAGCTTATGCACTCAGGCTCTGGTGCACTGCAGGCAAGTGTCAGCCACGTTGCCTGACCCTGACCACCTGGCAGACACAGTGAAGTGCAGTGAAAGTAAAATGCAGCAGCTGCATCTTTTCCTCAGTTTCATATTGTTTTTCCATGGGGCTGTGATTGTGAGCTGCTCCAGGGCTAGTAAGGTTCCCTGGCTTGGTGTATATTGTTACTGTATTGCTCGTCAGATCACAGTTTTTAACAGTTTCATGCAATCACATAATGACTGAGAGTGCATGGGGTATCTGGAAGCTCTCTTGTACACCTAGAGCCAAGATTATACCCGGGCACCTTTTGAGTAGCTCCAAGGAGACAGATTCCACAACTTCTCCAGGCAGCCTGTGCCAGTGCTCACGCTATAAAAGCATTTCCTGATGCTCAGAGGCAGTCTCCTGTGTTTCAGCTTGTGCCTGTTGCCTCTGTGTCACACTCTCATCCTAGTAATGTTGTGGAAGAGTATAAGTTGTCTTCTTAGCATCATCTTTTACATCTTAAAGGGAAAAAAACCTAAAAAATGTAGTTCTAGATTTATTTTTGTCAGGTCACAAGTAATTTTCTTAGAATAGGGACAGTAAAGAAACATCACAAATGACTGTCCTAATACGATGCTGACAAAATATCCTAAACATACCAATTCATTTTCTAATGAAGTCAGCTCATGTTCAAGTATTCAAATATATATTCTTTACTTATATCATTAAAAGCTAAGTGTTCCATTTTTAATGTTATCCCCTATTTGTCAAGACTCTAGGAGTGAGCAGAATGTGTGAATGTGCTCTGCTTCCTACATTGCAATTTCAATATTTATTCTGAAATATTAGTTGAAGCTATGCTAAACATAATAACCTGAGATATTTTTCAAGTATTTCTGTGGATGTTCTTTCTGCCTTGGACTTAGAAATAAAGAGAAGGTTGTAATATCAAGGTGATGATCTGTGATTTCTGCTTAAGGTAATTTTTCAGCACCTCAGGTTTTTAATGGGGGGGGGGGGACTAACAATCTGTCTTCTGATATTTATAATGGATTCAAAATGCATTTGATTTTTTTTTTTAATGTTTTCTTCTCTCTAGAAAATACGAAGGATATCCTCGTGATATATGAACAAGAAGCAGAGGAGTGGGCTCTTTATTTAAAATCTCTCTTTGGACTCATAGTGAACAAAGGAGGAATCTTGCTCTACGATCTAAAGAATTCATCTTTCAAGCAAGAGGAGCTCCTCTGTCTACCGTCTTTTAAATGTAAACTCCTGATACTCTCATGTGGACTTCTTAACTGCCTGAATCAAAAGAGACATTTTCTGGAACAAGTTCTAAAACCTCCAGATAATGTGGTAATTCTGCTTTGTGGGGTGGAGAATTCAGAGATTCTTTATGAGATACTGACCTTAGATGGAGGCAGCAAAGAGATTTCTACTGACCAGAAACCTGAGGAATATATTTCTGTTGTTGAAGAAATTATTCAATCAGGTAATATACTAGTGCTTGATTGTAGTCTTTAGGTCTCACCTCCTCTCAGCTCTTGCTATTTAGTCAAGATTTTGTCTACCAAGCACAACATTGTGCTTCTGTCTTTGTTACATGTAAGGTGCCATTTTATTGGCATGGGACCTTGTGCTTGAGAAAAACGTCCTGCAGTTCAGGATTTTTATTCAGAATTTAACCTAGTTTTGGATGTGCATGAACAACCAAGAATATTCTTTTGAGCACTGGGTTAAAGAGCCCCATCTGAATCAGAGTGACCTAGCTGGATGTCCCTGCTGCCTTGTGCTTAAGCAGGTAAGCTTAAGTATACTATAAGGCTTTCAAACCTGCCCAGAATATGTCTACACACAGTCTGGCTGTATCAGATGAGTGTTTTCAAAATAACATTTTAGACTCCTCCCCCACCATCTTCTCTTCAGTATTTAATAACCTTTTCCTCAGTATATCTCAGTATATTTACATTTTGGGCTCATTACAGTTGTCTGTTTTGGTTTCAAAAGGTAATGTTTGCAATTTCTGACTGTGTCCAATATGTAGCTTCAGATTGAAGCTTCTTGGCAGTTTTTTAGTGGAATGAAAACAGTGGGTCTATACGCTGTGTGTGTATATATATAGGAAGTAACTGTGCTTAGAGACCATCAGTTGACTCATGCACAGGAAATTGCAAACTTTTCTGCAATGATGAACGGTTTCCTAGAAGACACAGGACAGTTCTTTGCTTAGGTCTAGGCATTCCCAAAAGTACTTATTACATGTGCCCTTGGGACTTTCCTTACAGTGTAATGCCAAATGTCTAGTGGGTGTTCAAATGATCTTTACTTCGACAGTGATCAATATCAGCAACTTCAGAGATTAGTAGAAAGCTGAATTAATGAATAGTTGTTGAAGGCCTCAGTCTCAGTGTGTACATCTTTACCAGGGATGCATAGGCTGTGGCTGGGATCAGACAAGCTCAATGGACGGAACTAGATCCGGGACTGGAAGTGGTGTTGATGCCTGGTGCTTCAGGGCATAAGCCCCCCTCCACACTCGTAGCTGAGAACTGCTCTGGCCCTGTTTTTTCTGTGCAGGTGTGCCCTGGCCATCAGCCAGGCCAGTTAGATCAGTGCTTGATAGGAGACCTCTGCACTGCTCTCTGTTGAACAGTGAAAGTATTCCAGCTAAGAGATTTACTTTCATCTGAGTGGTGATTTAAGCTGTGAGGAATGAAGATGTGCATGGTTTGTCATTATTTACCTTTGCTTAAAGATAAGGATGTCTGTATATATGATACTCTTGTAGAATCCTATTAAGATCTTAGCCTTTGTGATACCTGTGACATGGATTTTGAGAGATAACACATCTGGGAAAAAAGATTTTCCCCTTGTATTTAAATTTTTTTGCTAAGGGGTTGTTGAGTGTACAAGAATCATTTTTCCTTTGGAGCATATTTTTTTTTGCCTTCCTTCAGGGCCACACACTCATAAGGTTTCCCGTTTTTCTTTACATAGATTCCTGTCTTCAGTCGCTTTTGTTTTCAGTGCTTATGCCTAGTCCCTTATATTTTTGTCCTTTTTAGAGATAGTGATGAAAACACTTGTGTATATTTTTCATGGTTTTCAGTTCCTTTTTTTTCCCCCTAAACTGTTCATTGCTCTTAGCTTGTTCTTCCAAGAATTTGTACTTTCTTGTCTCCTCAGTATTGACAAGAGCTGTCACTCTACCAGTCTAAAAACTGAGTAATGTGCTTTAATTATAATGGCCCCACCACACTGCAGCTAAATTCTGTTAATCCCTTAGGACAGCAGGCCATCGAGATCCTAGGACTAATGGGTGCTAGGGCTCAGGAGTGGCCTGCAGATAGTTAGAGCAGCTGAAGATGGATGCTAAGTCGGGTTGTTATCTCACAGTCCTGGAGAGTGTTAACAGTGGCATAGCATAGGTGCTAGGAATCACCACCCTTCCACTATGGATTTCTCCATATTCTGGAAAGTTCATAGGCAAGATAAGTTCTCAGTTGTCTCTTCTCTCCTAGGTGCTATTGTCTCTGCACCATCCCTACAATCTGAGATAGAAAAAGTGCAAAAATATGTCTCATTTTAAATGCCCCCACAATTATTTCACCTACCAGATGGTGCCAGTTTCATCTTGTTGGAGCAGACAGGGCTTTATCTGTTGAAACTTCCTTCTGGCTCTAAAGTAGTATATATGCCAAAAATTCTAGGCAAAAACCAAAACTAATTCAAATGCTGAGTAAAACTAAGTAAAACAGAAGATGCAGGGGGGTTTGTACTCATCAGAGAGCTTGTTTGCCCTGTAATGTGGATCAAACACAAAATCTGAACCGTTTGTCATTCCTGTTAGAACATGTTCTTGGAGGAGTAAAGGGAGAACTAAGTTCTGGAAAATGGCCTTTCTAACATATATTCCCTGAATGCTGACAGACTTTATTATATTCATCTTCTGCATGAAGAAGAACACATTTTTTTTATTGTCAAAATTTTCCCTTTGCAGGACAGTTTGTAAAATATTTCACTCTTTGAAAATGCCATGTTCGGATTCAGCGTTGGTTTTGAATTTTGTGGATTTTGTGCCTATTGCCATAAAAAAGATAACCCCCAGAGAAAGAGGAGAACACTCAGAAATTTTATAATTCTTTGTTAACATCTCAGTGAGACTCCAGAATTCTGATATTTCTTTATCAGTTTTGCCCAATATTGTTGAAAGTAGAATCAGGAGATGTATTTTGCTTGCATCTGTCTTTTCCTGTTTCTTTCTACAACTTGTCCTTGATCTACTGAACTGTGTACCCCCTTTTTACGATAAATAGACATACTTTCAGTGTTTTAATTTAGTACCCTGGGGTACCCTGGGTTTTTGTTTTTGTTTAGTCCTGGAACACTTCCACTTCAGGCAACCATGTGTTTATGCAGAGGATTTGTAGGTATAGAGAGATATTTGCATCTGGAGGTAGTTAACTTAGATCTTTAAATGTCCTTCATTTCTCCTGCAGTTATCCTCTGTATTGATGATAAAGAAATCCTCTGTATTTCTTGATAAAGAAAAGAAAACAGATATTATCTAATACAAATAATTCTGTGTGACTCTGTTTCTAATGTGTTCTGACACTTTTATTAGACTTTTGGTGGGACTTCTTGGTACAGCTCAGGAGTCATAAGTATCCATAGTCTGTTTGCTGTTTTATTAGGTTTCATTGTTTAGAGCTCAGCAAAAGCAGCTCTTGTCCAGCCTTTTCCCTAAGCAGTGGTATCCCTTTTTGTTTTTAATAGCAAAATATTAAAAGAATTTACTTCTACAAAATTTGATAGTCTAGAACCACTAATCAAACCTCCATGTATCCATTCATTATCTGCTATTGTATTGAAAAGTGAGAAGTACTAAAGTAACATAACCCAACTAGATAATGGTATCCAGTCTTTGACAACCCAGGGAAGATTCTTAAAACAAAAATGTAACTTTTACCTGAGACAGCAATATGCCATTAATTTCTGACTGCTTACCTTAAAAGGTATTTCATGTAACCTGCACACAATTTTAATGACCAAGAAGGGTAATGTTAAGAAAACTATTTTTGCAGCTACTAGTAAGCTATAGGTGTGGAGAAGTCAGATACTAGCAGTGAGTGTTTTTCTCTAATAAGTAAATGTGGGACAAACAGGTCGGGAGTTTAAAATAAGGCTTAACACATGCAAATCTCCAGACCATTTCAAATATGGGGCTAATTTTCATTGTGCAGACCACAGAAAAGATAAAGAAATAGTTATATTTTTACCATAGCTGTTGTAGCATCTATTTCCTGTTTCATTTCTAGTAGAGTGGCATCAATTTGATTGGAATTTGGTATAACATTGAATACTGAAGTAATGCTTTGCATTTTGAATCCACTATTTCTTGTTCTCCTGTAAAACCCTCTTCGTGCTGGTACTCAAATACAAGTAACCAATGCCAATGGATTTTCTTAGACTGTGAGCAAGACTTGTGCTGATGAGCTTAACTCCTTAATTTAAGTGGGAGCATTACCATTGGCTTCAGTGGACAAGTGCTTCACCCAGATATTGACACTGACTTGGAGTCTATGAGAAAATTAAGCTAAAGTGCTTAAAAGGACCAAAGTTGAAGAAGAAACAAAATGGCTAGAATTTTTGGTCTTGTTTGTGAATACTGAAGACTGTGTGGTTTTGTGTGTGAACTAAAGTCTTGGCTGTGAAGATTTCTCCCCGAACATGAAAGATTAAGTAAATAAAGGAAAGTAGGTAGGTTGTTCTGCCTTTGTTCACTGCCAGGGGAGGTTGCAGTAGATGAGACTGCACAGTTATGCCTCTGTTTATTCCTTGCCCAATGTATTTACATTCAGACAGTGCATACCACTGTTGATGTTTAAAGGCAGTGATGTCATCTGCTTCTTGCAGAGCACCTCAAATGCCAATTAATTTTTGTTTTTATTAAAATGAAAATAATCTGTATGACTGTGTCATTAGAACAAGAGCAGAAGGGACATTTTGTTAGCTGAAGTGTGCTGTAGCATAGCTCTCATTTCCATTTTGTCCTGCCAATGAGTCTTTGAACTGCTCTGCAGGGATTACCAGAGTAGTACATCTTCCTGAGATGTTGTTCTTCTCCATTCCACATAGAAGGGATACCAGTGCAGTGATGGGGGTTGGTAATGACTGTCAACAAACAAATGGTTTGTGTCACTAACTTCTTTCATCTGACATGAGATCCTGGCTATTTCAAAGCAGAAGAGAAACTGAAGTGACTGTCTGAAGGTGGCAACCATAGATAGGATGTTGAGACTGTCATCCCGTTGCTTAAACTGTTCGACTTCTTTGCTATTGCTTCTCTTATTTCTGCAAAATCCAGAGAAGACTTAATTTGCTAAGGTTTATTTGTTAGGTTTCTGAGGTTTCTTAGCAGTTCATGTTTTCATCTATGTAGCTGGTCATGGTAACCTGTACCCTTAGATTCTGAAGAATGTGTCATATATGTGATATATTTTCCTCTTATTTTTAACACTAATTGGTTGAAAACCGCTTGTGCCTGGAAAAGTGAATGCACTGATGTCTTAAAGTGAATGGTTTTTAACAGCATTTAAGATGAACTCATAAAAAGTTCAGTTCATAATAAAAGTCAGATGACTGGAACATAAGCATTATGGCAACAGTATGTACCAATTTAATGTACTGTGATTTTATCTTTGTTTATTTAGTTTATTTTTTTTTTTTTAGTTTTTAAATAATGGATTTATCATTTTTAGTTTGCTCTTTCAAGGTTTGAAATGGACATCATCCAAATTTATATATTGTTTATGGCCCAGTGATCAATCAGTAGTTAGCTGGAGTTGTGAGGCAATTTCTAAAGCTGACAAATAATTTAAGATTTCCAGCAAGCATTTTTGCAGGTAATGCTGTAGAATGGCTGTGTGAATCTGTAGTCTTACATGTCCCTCATGTAATGTATTATTGACTCTCACTGAGTTTTGCACTGTGGTTGCCAGCCACAATTTCTGAAAAGTTATCAGTGGAAGGCATCTAGAGAAGACCTCTGGAAATGTCTCTCTTGTATATTTTTTGGCACACAAGTGTTGTTACAACAAAATTGCTATTTGTAATTTCACCATGATGTATTTCTGTTAAATTAGTGCCATCTTCTTGGAAATGGGATAAAATAACAGTTGTTTTGCAGTCCAGACTAAAGAAATTGTAATGCTTATCCCTGAAAAAATGAAGTGTGACACCTATTTAAGTTCATACTAGAAAAATAGAATCAGATTTTGCTCTTGGCAGGGCCTCTGTGTACTTACTTAAATGGCTCTGAGTCCAGAACTTGGTCCTGAAAATGTTAGTACAGTGTCCTACAGGGGGAGAGACTAAGAGTTGGGCCTTGAGAAGAGACAACTTAGAAGGGACCTCATCAGTGTCTGTCAGTATCTGAAAGGAGGCTGTCAAGAGGATGGAGCCAGGCTCAGTGATGCCAAGCAGTATGACAAGAGGCAACAGGCAGAAACGAAGTCCCACCTAAGTGTGAGGAAGAGCTTCTTTATTGTGCGGTTGACAACACACTGAACAGGTTGCCCAGAGAGGCTGTGGAGTCTCCCTCACTGGAGATACACAGGAATCATCTGGATGCAATCTTGTGCCATGTGCTGTAGGATGATGCTCCCTGAGCAGAGAGGTTTGACTAGATGACCCACCAGTCCCTTCCAGCCTGACCCATTCTGTGATTCTGTACTGGGAGCTGTTTAACATCTTTGTTCGTGGCATGGACAGTGACATTGAACACACTTAGCAAATTTGCTGATTACACCAAACTGTGTGGTGCAGTTGACATGCTGGAGGGAGGGATGCCATTGGGAGGGACCTTGACAGGCTCGAGAGGTGAGCCCACACAAACCTCATGAGGTCAGCAAGGCCAAATGCAAGGTCCTGAAAGTGTTGGGGCAATCCCAAGCACAAATACAGGCTGCGTGGAGAAGGGATTGAATGCAGCCTTGAGGACGTAGAGGTGTTGTTTGATGAGAAGCTTAACATGCACTTGCAGCCCAGAAAGCCAACCACATCCTGGGCTGCATCCAAAGCAGCAAGGGCAGTGGGGTGAGGGAGGGGATTCTGCCACTCTGCTCTGCTCTGCTCTGGTGAGACCCCACCTGCAGTGTTGTATTCAGCTCTGGGAGCTTCCAACATACAAAGAACATGGACCTGCTTGAGCAAGTCCAGAGGAGGCTGTGGAGAAAGTGCTCAGAGTACTGGAACACCTCTCATGCAGACAGGCTGAGAGAGTTGAGATTGTTCAGCCCAAAGCAGAGAAGGTTCTGGGGATAGGACAAGGGGGAATGGCTTTAAACTGCAACAGGGTAGGTTTAGATTTGACCAAAGGAAGAAATTCCTTACAACGAGGATGGTGATGCACTGGAATAGGTTGCCCAGAGAAACTGTGGATTCCACATCCCTGGCAGTGTTTAAGGCCGGGTTGGATGGGGTTTGAGCAACCTGGTCTAGCAGAAGGTGTCCCTGCCCATGGCCAAGGGGTTGGAGCTAGATATTCTTTAAGGTCATTTGCAATCCAGATCAGTCTATGATTCTATGATACTGTCTGTAATGAGTTCTATTGTGTTATCAAACACAGCATTGAACAGTTGTCATCCAAACTCCAATGTTTGTATCCATTTTCAGTCTCTCATCTTATTGCACATGATTCTATTGTCTTTCTTTTTGCCCAACTCCTCTCCCATTGTTTGCTGTATTGACTTTCAGGGAAACTTCTTCCTCAAGTCTACATTTCTTACCAGCTGTGGTAAGTTGGAAAAAAATCAGTCACAGGATGTTTACTGAAAAGGGATAAATACAATTCTATCTAAAGATGTCTCTAGGCTTGTTCCTCTGCGCTAGCCCTTGGATTTGTTCCATTACTTTTTTTTCTATCTGTAAAACAGTAGTTTTAAAATAGCTATATCTTACATTTTAAATACATAAAGATTTTCATGTGGAAAAGAAGTGGAAATCAGTGTGAAGATACTGCCTTATTTCTTATTTCTTATATTTTTCCTAGATAAACCACAGGATGAAAATCCTGGAGACTCTTTATCTTACATATATGAAGCAGTTCTTGCAGATGGTGAGTTGAATTCCCCTTGCATTTCACAGAATAAAGCCAATACTCTTCAGAAAATTAAATTTGTTCTTTTACATCTTGTTAGACATGAAAGTCAATAAACGAACCCTACCATAGCATACAGTTGTGTAGAGGAACATGCCTTGTTCTCTAACATCCACCCACACATCCATACCCACACATTCTTGTGAGGAGTGTGAAAAGGGAAGGAGCTACAACAGGGATGTTTTTTTAACTCTGGTTTCAGCATAGAGAATAAAGAAGACATGGAGAACTTTCCTTTTCTGTTCCAGCATGAGGAATGTTGCTTGTAGTAAAGAGGTGATTTAGCACCAACCTACTTAATCTTTTCTTACTGGACCCCCCTTCATATTCTGATGGGGTCTGTTTGTGCCTCTCTTGGCATCTTGGGTGTACTGGTGTGGTCTCAAGCAGAAAGCTTCTGTCCCTACAGAGCTATGGTCAAGGTTTCTAACGATGTCTCTTTTGGTCCTGTGTTGAAGGTGCCATGAGTCAGTGCAGTGAAGAAGTTTATTAGTATAAAGAAGGCTTCCTGGTTCATCATCCAAGTGTTGAATAAGCTGTTTCTCTCATTCATGAATGTTGTATCCAAACAGTGCTAAATTGTATGAAAGACACGGAGCAGAAGTGTCAGGACAAATTATAAACCAAGAAAGAGTTTTTGCTACAACCCTATAAATTCACAAAAGAAGGGTGCTTTATGTGAGGTCTGAAGTGGAGAGTGATGTGCTGAAAGCTGAAGGGTTTTTTTGTATATACAGGCAAAGGATAAGCTGAAAGAAGATGGAATTTTAGCTTGAACTGGAATGGAAGTTGAACAGAACAGAAGTATAAATCTAAATGAGAAATCTAAAGCAACACAGGTGGAAAGAACAGTGAGTGGATGACAGGACATATTAAAAATAAAATCACCCAAAAAAAGACCCTTATATCCATTAAAGCAAAGATAGATGGGGAATGAGCAGGCACTAACAATCAATAAGAAGTGATTGACTAAAGTGAATTGAGTAAGGCCTTGAGGGAAAAGGTCAGACAGTACATTGAAAAATGGAAAAACAATGTGATCACTGAGATCCTGTGGGGAAATACGAGCTACAAGCAGATGTGAAAACAATTGATTTGCTATTGAGTGAGGGAAAAGATCCTGTTGTGAAATGCTAATGACCACGATGTGAATATAGGAGGGCTCAGTCCTGTAGGTGGTAAAAGAATAAATCAGCCACTCACAAAAGTTACGTGTTTACTTCATTTTTGATTTCTGTACAAGAAGAGAGGATTTGTTATAATTACTAGGGAGCTGTATTTTGAGAAATTCCCTTGTGTTTGGTTCCTCAGGAGATTTTTCTGTTCCCCAGTAAGCAAGGTAGAGGTAGAAACGTGAAGCAATTGTACTAGGATCTAGCTGTACAGCCTTGTCACCACACAGACAAAATATGAATGCATCACTGTGGAACTGCAAAATAGAGCTAAATTCAGGTTAGGTTCCCATTAGGTGGTATTCAGCTTCAGAAAAGGCTCTTCTGCTTTTGTGAAACAGCTTTGTCTTTTTTAACATTTGCCACTAAAGCTTGTATCCTAGCATTAATTAACTGAAGCAATTAGGGGTGGTAAGTGGAGCACAAGAGGTGATTTTAAGGGGTAATAGCTGTCTGCCTGTTAAGTTTGACAGCAGACATGTTTTGGTCCTGCTCAGAGGTCTCATCAGACTGCAATGTATGTGCATACATGTATATCTGTATTCTTTACCAAACTAAACTGGAGAAAGGCCAGCATTTTTTAGCAAAATAGATGGCATCCCCTCTGCAGATAAAGAGCTGCAAGAGTACCTGTGCTATGCTATTCATTTCCTATAATGCTAAAGTCCTGTTTTAATGAAATGTGTCTATTCTGCCAGATCAAAGGACATTGTCTTAAAGGATGAAGACCTCAGATCACCTTCCAATTCATAACTCTAACAAAAGGAAGATAATCAAGAGTTAGAAAACAAGCATAGTTTTCAGATGTATCTAAAAATACCACTCTTGTGTTCCCAGGAAAGCAGTGTACTTTTGAGCCCACTTTAAGGGTCAATAGATTTTAGCTATTTCAAACTAAAGGTGGGAGTAAATTGCGAAGCAGCCTGTCCCCTGGTGAGTCAATCTTGCTGACAACTCACTTTTTTTTTTCCCTTCTTTAATACCAAATGTGTCTGGCGTGAGTCTTTCTGCTGACAGCAGCTGTGGCAGCATGGCACAGGGAGACATGTGCTCTCTTCGATAGACAAATCCCATGTAATTTCAAGCTGTACAGATCCAGAACAACATCATAAATTTAATCCAGGCCTGTAAGAGCCCTGTGCAGGTATTGAAGCTCTGCTGTCATGCTCAGACTAAGACATGCTCTTTGGTAAATGACCTGCTGCAGTCCAAGCTAACTTCTGTTACCACATTGATTTAAGGGATGCTATAACATGGAGTATATTGTCTTGTGTCAGTACACGTTTCGGTATTATTAATGATATGTCTGAGTAGTGTGAAGGCTGAGAATGCCACCTACCAGTGTCTCTCCCCCCAGCCTCTCACAATGCAGTTCTTAAAGGTCTTTTCAGTTGTGTTAAACTTCATGACCTTTTGTCCATGTCCTTTTTTGATGACTCTAAAGAATAGTCTTCATGAAGAGAATACCTTCAAACATGACAAAGAAGGGAAGGTTTGGCTACTCACTCCTTGAGGAATTTCCTTGTTCCTTGAGGGTGATACCTGTATAAACTTAAATCCCTATTCAGCTTGAGTGTCGTGCCTCCAAGAAGTATGTCTTGATTCTCAGACACTCCTCTCTAGCTGTTGCTTTTTATATGTGTGTATTTCAAAATGTAGCAGCATGCCACTTCTGTGTCCAAGCACAGTGTGCAGCTTGAGCGAGGCCAGTTTTGAGAGGCTTGAATTGTAGTTTAGAGATAAAAAAGCCACGAGGCAGCTGCAGCTGCCTCCTTTGCAATAATAAGGAAATTGCAGAAACGTTTTATTGAGCTAGCAAGTTTTGGAGATCTGCTTACAACCCTGGATGCCTCTGCTGTCAGACCTTTTGTCTTCAGTGGTACTTTGAGTGAGCAGCAGGAGGACAGCCTGTCTCATTTGCAGCAGCACATCTCAGATTTGGGGCAATATTTAGTGCTGTATAATCCTTCACTGAAACAGACGTGAGAGGTGTGTGTGCTTATAGCACAGAGAAATGGAACAGAAACACCAAAGTGTTCTTGCTGTGGTAGTAACTCTGAAGTGGATAGAAGGACTCTTTAATAAAACATTAGGTTTCAATAACTGAGAACTGCTAGTACACACAGAGGGCCAGACTTCAGTTTGCTTTTCCCTGGAGAAGTATACAGAATGTAGAAACTGGAAAAAACAGGCTTGGACTCTATCAACTGCTCTGCTCAGCAACCAAATGACCTCAGGTAGATAGTTATTGTTTTCAACTAATCAGTATGCCTAATAGTTTGAATTTTTTGGGACAGTCCTGTTATGTGTCTAAAACTCATCAGAGTAGTCATGTTCCTTCTACTGCTGGTGAAGCTGAAAGTCATGGATTTCAGAAAAAATAATAAAATAAATTGATATACAGGAAAAGATAAAATTAGTCCCAAAAAGCCTCTAAATTTATGCATCCTAACCAAAGCATTGACAAAGTCAAATCTTTTTCCAAACCACAGACAAGTTAGGAACTAGTTAATTGTTATAACTTTAGATTGCCTCTGAATATACAGTTAAAATCATATAAAAAATACATACATCTATATATATATATAAGGAAATGCCTACAGCTTCATGCAATTTTTTTCTTAATGATTATTGATAAACTCATGGTAAATAGCATTTTGCAGTTTTGGGGATTATTTGAAGGCAGGATAGGATCTTTTGTTTTTACTGTCAGATCCAATAAGGCTACACATAGTAAGACTTTTATATTCTCTTTAGATGCTTTCATAATGACTCCATTAGGCTACAGTTATATCAGAGTGATAAATTGTTGTGCACAAAAACATACCCAATAATAAAAGAACAGATGGGCATGCACCTCCACAGCAAATCAATCTTTGCCTACATGTATATAGTAACTCATAAAAGAATAGATGTGGGGGTTTCAGGGATTGCTGTTATGGGAGAGAAAGAAATGTGAATGAAAATTGCAGCACCATTGGTTGCTAAGATGACATAAACACCAACTTCAAATATTCAGAAAAGGGAAAACTGTTCTTCATAGCTTTTAAAGGAACAGTCAGTTTGATGCTTATTTGCAAGAAAAGATGTACACCTTAAATAAAGTAATAGAAATATTTTGGAGACATTGGCAAAATAGGCCAGCTTACAGAAAGCTACTGTTTTTGACAGAAGAACTCAACCATGCAGGAGAAGCTGGGACTGAGAATGCTTTTGAGAAAAACAAAGATAAGTGTCAGTGTATTTGCAAAAGATAGTTGGTTCGCCATAGAGAGAAACATTATTTATAGCTTGTTCACTAATAAAAATGTTTATCTTGGTCTGGAATTTATATGTGATAGGAAACAAATAAAAGAAATTAAGGCTGAAGTTAGATGTGTCTATGTTTGGGTATGTATTCATAATTTTCTGTGATTTTTGGAAACCTTTCCATGCCTAAGCCTTCTTTCACCACAGTAAAAGAAAACAAAAAGAAAAGAAAAAGGGGATTTGCTTTGAAATAATGTCTTAGAAAGTGCTTATGGTAAAAACGAGTCAATCTCATGTTCATACAAGGAAGACAGACCCATTGAAGGAAGCCCAGTGTGGTGGATGTTTTCTGCTTCCCTGTTTCTCACAGCCTTTCTCAGGTAATTTATAGAGCAATTTGTGCAGTTAGAGGCTCACTTTCAATCCCATTCTGCTGCCCTCTCTGCTGAGTCCATGTAGCATTTACAACTACCCATACTTTAACAGGATTATCTTTCATGAATGTCTGTGATAAATTTATGGTGGATTACAACAAGAACGTGATGTGCATTAGTTTTTTCCTGATTTTTTTTCCGCATTACATACAGAAGGTTACTTTGTTTTTTTGTGTATAGTTCTTCTTTAATCCGTATGTCTTCAGGGGACTCACATGTGTTTAACTTCAGGCTTCTGAATTGCAAGGAAGTCACTTACACATGACAACATTTTCAGTTATTCTTCACAGAACCCAGTGGCACCACCTCTGCCTTTACCTCACGTTGTGCTGCAGAGTGGGCCTGCTATATGACATGGGATGCCTTCTTCACTTAAATGATCTGCTGTAATGCTCTTTATCTTAATCTTTGACACTGGAACACCCTGACTTTTCTTTCATGTGGCAAGTTGGCCACATATGCTGAGTTATCCCTCCCATTCCTTGTCATCTGCCTAACTCTTTTGTGCCATAGTTTCAGTTCCTCAGCTGTGCAGCTAGCATTACTTTAGCAAAACTTGAGGAAGAACTGAAATTTGTAAAAGCTAGCAGGCATTTTGCTTTTGTGAAACCAGCTCAATTTTGACAGAGAGATTCATTTCATGGGTAGCCTTAGAAAACACATAAATCTTTCATAAGTTTGTTTTCTGCTATTTTTAATGCCCTAAATCTGTCACATACATTGTTGACTCAAAACATGTAGCAAGTACGAAGTATTCAAAGACAGAGAACACTTCTGATTCTCATGTAGGCTGCAGTAAGGATAGCTAAAGAGTGTTATTTGAAAGGTTAGAATATGGGGCTAAGGGGGAGGTTAGATATGGCAGGAGAGTTGCTTAGAAGTCATGGCAAAGCATTAGTTGAATACACAGGAGACTAGAGAGGCTTTATTAAAATTTCTCAGTTTATGTAAAGGAATACAATTTCAAAGTCATGTCATGAATTTACTTCAAAATGTTAAATTGGAAGCAATAATACGTTCTAAAGGGTCTTATGTAAAATATACCAAGTTGATGTATTGAAGGGAAATGAATTAGGAGAGAATATTGAAGTGAAATTGAAAACTTCAGCACTGTCCCCAATTAAGTGAATAACTGTTACAGTGAATGTGTGTTATAGTTTACTATTTTAAATGAATGTAAATTTAAGATGAGTCCTTGCAATGTGACCATCAGCAGTAGATATTTGTCAAAAGTAAGCCAACAAAAGTAACCTGATGGAAATGAAGTATTACCCTCTATAATAGACAGTAATTCCCAGTAGTATTGCCCTGATTACTCAAGGGAAGATTATCAGAGATTTTGCCTTTCTTTTTAGCTTTTGGCTCATAGTGTTGTCTAAGCATCATTTGACATAATTAACAATTTCTTATGCTTTGATCCTACAAGACAGGGTCTGGTTTTATTCATCAATTATTTTAATCGTTACTGCTACATTTTAAAAATCTCACGGATAGGCCACCATTATATAAAACATTAAAAGAACACATTCATCAAGCAACAAATACCCTTTAATAAATCCTCTCTCTTACATATTCCAGCATGATAATCATGTTCCTTTCATGTTTCTTTTAAACTAATTTTCACCCTCAGCTGTAAATTCTTGTTAAATGACCATTTTCTAGAAACCTCAGCAATTGGTGGAGCTCCTTAGCCATTGCTTTCAGGTTATAAACAAGAATGTAAAGAGGACTAATAGTGAAGATGTCCAAAATATAAGTTCAAAAGACTTGAACATCTGGGAACACCTTTTGCCCGCATGAAACAAGTATTATCTATCATTGCTCTGTTTGCATTACTACAGTCTCATTAACGTATTACTAATTAATACCTTTATGAGCGACATTGTCTCAGTTAATGCCAAGAGGCCAAGCCTTGCTTAATCTCTGGTGTATTCCTTGTTATGTATCTGGTGTAATGTATCAGCATTGACAAATAAAATTTCATGTGGTTGTTTCATGTTCCAGATTTTAGGACAGATGGTGTGCAACTGCTTTTAAGAACATGAGTGCTGGAGAAGGTGGCTTCAAAGTTTGCTTGCTATATTGTAGTGATAGTATAGATCCTTGTGGTTCTTTGACTGTTGTACATGGTTCATTGATTGTCACGTAGACCTGACATTTGTGAAAGAGGTCTTGCTTGATGGTTTTTATCTAATAAGTTGCTAACCACTTTCAGAGTCAGCAGGGGAATCCCTAATTCTCTTAAATATCCAAGTAAGAGCCACATTTCTGAATAATTTGTCTATTATTGGGATAGCTGTGCTATCACGATACTTACTGGGTTGAAGTTCTGATACTGTATTTAAATGTCACTAGGTATAATAAAAATATTAAAATGCGATTAATGAGGAGGAAAATGTTATCCTAATTTAAACCAACTTTTTAGCACTAGCATTAATGTTCTTAGTAAATGAATTAATGGCGTTAAAAGGTGAAAGTGACTATCATTTTTGATAAGTAGAGTACAGACTGTAGAAATAAAGTTGTCGTGAACTTCACATAGATTAGAATGCATCTACATGATCCTTGAAGAACAATCACTGACAGATGGCTGACATCTGAGAATCCAGTGCCTACCAGATTTGTTATTCATTCCTTTCATTTTGTCAATCTGATAACAAAATGTTTCTTGTCTCTGTGAGACTCCTTTGCCTAAAGTGGCAGAAAAAAATTTCAGAAGCAGCATGTACCTCATATGAGTTATTTTCTGAAGTGAATGCTATGTACTTAAGTGTAAGATTTATGAGTGACTTAAAATGTGGCTACATTCCCAAAATATGTGCTGTGGGCATACAGAATCATAGAGTCATAGAAAGGTTTGGGTTGGAAAGGACCTTAAAGGCCATCTAGTTCCAGCCCCCTGGCTATGGGCATGGACACCTTCCATTAGACCATGTTGCTCAAAGCCCCGTCCAACCTGGTCTTGAACACTTCCAGGGATGGGGTATCCACAACTGCTCTGGGCAACCTGTGACAGTGTCTCACCACCCTCACTGTAAGGCATTTCTTCTTAATATATCTAATCTAAACCCATGCTCTTTGAGTTTGAAGCCATTTCCACTTGTCCTGTCCCTACAGGCCCTTGTAAAACGTCCCTCTCCGTGTTTCTTGTAGGCCCTGTTTAGGTAATGTAAGGCTTCTGTAAAGTATGCTGTTTTCCTCAGCAAGGGTTCAGGCACTTATTTTTCTGAAGGGCAGTGCTAAATAAAGTCTAGTCTTCACAGTGATAATCAGAGAAATTAATGTACTTATATTCTGAGCTGGATTAGTTAAACTAATTGAACTGTGTGTGGGTTCTCATTCAGAGTCAGAATAGCCTTTGTTCAGTGTAGCCTATTTAATTTTTAAAATAAATTAAAGGAAATGGAATTAATGCTCCTTCAGTAAAGTATGTCTACATGTAGGTTCAGTGTAATTTTACCAATCTACGCTGAATTCACAGTTTAAATTCAGATTTTTTTTGCCTTAAAGGCATGAGAGTATAAGCAGGAGTAGGCTGGCAAATGTTACTAGCTAGTGGTGATCAGTGAACCCACCTAACACTTAGATGTTCAAGGAAACTTTAGCTTCTTCAAGGAATCGTGGACAACTGATACTCTCTTTTCTCTTTTTTTTTTTTTTTTTTTTTTTTTTTTTTTTTTTTTTTATTTTTCTTTCTCAANNNTTTTCTTTTTTTTTTTTTTTTTTTTTTTTTTGGTCCTTTTTCTGAGATCTCTCTTAACAATCAAAGCATATCACTGGATAAAAAAGGTTTTACATCAAACATAGCATGCCATGGCATAACTTCATTTAGCAGGCACATTTATTATAGTGGTAGTTTATTAAATCTATGCCTTAAACAAAGCAAGATTGGTAAGAAAAGGAAACATTATGTATCAGATGAACTGGTGCATATGGGGAAAGTAAAGGCAAGCAAGAAGTGAGAAAACTCATTGTAAATTGCCAATACTGACACTGACTGGAAAAGTTTCTGTGCCTCTTAGGAGCACTGAGTGGTTTGTGTACCTCAGTCACTTGGGCACCTTTTCAAAAAACTCGAAATGGCTGTGGTACTTCTTTGAGCAAAGCCAAATTGCTACTGTTCTGTATTCTGCCCATCACTAATTTATTTTAATATTCTATATCCATTTAAGAGGAAAAGATGTGTCTCAAAAGTTCTTTGTATCCTTGAATGTAATTGACTGTGAATCTTTCATAATTTACAGTAATACAAGATACTGTGGATGTCTCCCAGGATATTTTCTCACCAGCCAGTCAGGATTTTTTTAACTTGGAACAGCATGAAATGATATCAAAAATCTAACTAGGTGACTGCAGTAATCCTCCATGATGAAGAGCTACTGCAGTCCTTTGAGATGGGTGGCAAGAGTGTTTCATATAGGGTAATAAGAGTGTCTGGAAAGGAGGAGTAATGATACAGCTGAGACTTAGCAGGTAAAGGATACCTTTGCTACAACACAAACTTAGTCATAGCTCTGCAGATGCCCTTGTGAGTTCTATTTCATCATTAAAATACTGTGATGTGGTGAAGGATTCACTATGGCTTTTGGGCCTTTTCTGGTACAGTGAGACAGAAAAGGAATTGATTGCAAGCTACCTGTATGACTGGTGTAGCATTTCCAAACCGAGACTATCCTATTAATAAAAGGTATGCCTTCCATCCAACAGTTTGTCTATTAAGGCATGCAAAGACTAGAATCTGTGCCAAGGAAATCTGTGCCTGCTGTCATAGTACCATGGTACAATAGTTACAGGTATGTGCCCTCATGTAAACCCTTCCTGTAGAGAGGTGGTTTGCTGTTGTAAACATAGTAGGTGCTTGTTTACATATAGAGAAGAGTGAAAAAAATCCCATTTTATGCTAATGTATAAGAGTTCTGAGACTACAAAACTGGCTGATCTCCCTGACTTTGTTGGTCCCAATGATTTCAGTCTAACAGCTGTGTCCCTTTTGGTTTTAGGAAGACAAAGCGTAAGAGAAGAGTCTGTTCAAGTAAATCAAGACCGCAGGATCAGAACTTCAGAGGCAAGCTCTTTATCAAAGGGGGACACCTCATCATATTTACATTAAAGGAATTTTGCTAGGCTTTCATGCACTACCCTTAATGTGACTCCAAATGCCATATGAGTAATAATGTTGGAAACCACATCACTGCCATGTTTTGTTGATTTAGGATTATTAACAATGTTCTCATTCCCTGTTATTTATTTCAGATCACCAGACTAGCTCTGATATTAATTTGTCACATGTCAGGGGAGCATCAGATAAAAAAGACCTCACTTTTAAAACAGAGGTACTTTCTGAAAGATTAGGAAGTAACGAGCAGTCAATATTGGTGCTTCCAAGAAGAATATCATGTGAGGTAAGACTTTTGGATACTAAAATCTTTGGGATAACAGTCATTGTTCTTCTCCTCTTCCTGCAGCAATCTCATTCATACTGTGTCTGCTGTTTGTTCCTAAAATTGTCAAGGGACCAAAATGAGAGTGCATCAAAGCCGCAGTGGGGTTTATTTTGCCTTTGTGTTGCATGCACACTGCAGTCAAAAGATTTCCAAGTAAAGTAGTTTTGAGACAACTCTATTAGAGTTATTTAGCAACTTGAGTGGAAGTATTACTGTCATGTGGGCCTTGCAGTTTAGAGGGAGCAAGTAATCAGGCACTTCTTGAGAGATGCTTTGGCAAGAATCCAGATGGATATATGTGTACATACATACGTGCTCATACCATGAATTACACAAATGCTTCTGTGACCATGTACCTCACTTGGTTTCAAATTAAATCAGCAATTTTTGTATAACCGTATTTGCATGAACATCCAATGGACATATATGTTCATATGTGTTTTTAATCAGAGTGGCTGATTAAAAGTGAGAAATATGTGACAACGTAAACAGAGGAAGTACAAAATCCGGCACTGCATTACTTTATATTAGTGGCCATGGTCAAGTCTGGAGGTTGTAGTATGCATGGAATGTCATGCATTTGGCTTGCTGTCTGTCTTTTAAAGATGACTTACGCACATTATTTCATTGTTGAGATCAGTGGAGTTCTAAGGGAGTAATTTTCCCCCTGGTTCAGGAGGTAGTAGAGGGGTATTATCTCACATCACCTGCTGCTTCTGTCTACTGTCAGCTTACTGTAAGAGGTTAAGTGAGTCTAAAGTATTTTAGGTTCTTATTAGGATGCATGTCATTCTTCTAGACTATAAAATAGAGAGCCTTAGAAAATGTAACAATTCACCTACATATGCATTTAAAATACTGTTGTAAAATATTCTTATGTAAGCTGAATTTAAAATCCTATGTTAATTGTGTTATTTATGTAAGTAAAATACTAAAGGATGCAGTGAGATAGCATCATGTTTTGGTAGTATGATTTTTTTGCATGAAGCTGTTGGTAGAGGAAGGTTCTTTTAATACACTTTCAATATCATTTTATACTTTCAGTGTAATTTTCTGAAGGACTAATGGGAACACATTTTAATTTTATAGAACCCTGGTGAAATATTCATTCTGTTGAAAGATGAAATAGATGATGAAACTCTAGAAATTGAATTCATAGTGGATAATCAAAGAACTAGAATGCAGACAGCCTATTGGAACAAGAAGGTCAAGTACGTGAAAGCCCTAGGTAAAAAAATATTCTTTACCTTTAAGAAAAATGGAAAAGTTTTGACTCCTTTCACATTTTCTGATAAGAAGTTTCCCTTTCTGCTATTTTGTAGGTGTTTCCTGTATATGAGTTTTGCAAACATAACTTTTAATAATGCAGAGAAGCAAGGCCTTGTGATTCATGGCAACCTAGGTTCTATTTGATTGGTTTTCTGTGGTTAAATGGCAGGTGTCAGTCTTAAAATGTCATTGATTAGTTACAATTTAACATTCTTCAAAATTACTGACATACAATGCAAAGCTAAAATTCTTTTCTTATTACTCTAGTACTAAATGTTTCATTTTATATTTAACACAGTGATTTTGGTTATACTCCTTTCCATAATTCTTACTGATGCAGAAAATAATTTCTTTTCTTTGCTTGCATTCATGCCAATTCTCTGTATCCCCTATCTTTGCTAGTTCCTAATGATTTTTAATACTTCCCCATCCATAACTAGTTGATAACATTTTCATCTATTTAACAACAGTTTATCTTGGCAGATCTGTACAGGTGTAAGGGCCACACCTATCCCCACCCTCTTGATGTGAGTTTAAAATCAAAAAAACTTCTCACCTATGTATTCATAGTTTGCTATTGGGCTGCATGCTGTGAATTCCCAGAGGAACTTATATAATATTTTATTCCAAAACAATTGCAATACAACATTAGATAGGAGGAAATACATACATATAGGCTACAATTTTCCACTGTGCCTTCTTGGTGCTACATTTTGGTAATTCTGTGATCTGATGATTTCTGTGACTCAGCACTGGTAAGACTGCAGCATCTGAGTGCTGTGTCCAGTTCTGGGCTCCACGCTTTAAGAAAGACATTGAGGTGCTGGAGCGTGTCCAGAGAAGGGCAACAGATCTGGTGAAGGGTCTAGAGAGTAACTCACTTGAGGAGTGGCTGAGGGAGTTGTTTAGTCTGGAGAAAATGAGGCTTAGAGAAGACCTTATTACACTCTACAACTACCTGAGAGGAGGTTGTAGCCCAGTGGGGGTTGATCTCTTCTCCCAGGCAACCAGTAACAGGACAAGAGGACATGGCCTCAAGCTATGTCAGGAGAGGTTCAGGTTGGACATCAGGAGGAATTTCTTCACAGAAAGGTTTATTAAACATTGGAATGACTGCACAGGGAGGTGGAGTCACATCCCTGGAGGTGTGCAGGAAATGACAAGATGTGGCCCTCAATGCCATGGTCTAGCTGACAAACTGGAATTGGTCAAAGGTTGAGCACAATGATCTTGGAAGTCTTTTACACCCTAAATGATTCTGTGATTTTCATCCTGAACACTGTTTTGAGACGATGGTCACATGTGGCCTGAGAATACTTTATCACTGTGAATGGTGTAGGTTTTGTTTTCAGAAACCTGACTGGGAAGTACATAATGAACAGAAAACTTTCATCTGTAACTGGATTTCAGAGAACAAAAGCTGGAATCCTCTTTTCACAGATCTTAAAAGATTCTTACGAATTTTTTTTTGTGAGAACACTGGTGATCACAAGAAAGTTTCTGTAGTGGGTGAAGAAATAAAATATGAAAAATAAATTAAATATGAAAAATTTGGCAGAGAGCTGTAGCCAAAGTTTAATTATGTTTCTTATATTACTTGTGTTTAATGTTTCTTTCTGTTTCAAAATCTGGAAACTGGAAATTTGGAAGTATCCTTTTATGTGTCCACCTGATCTGACGTCATAAGAAAAATGTTGTGTTTTGTCATTTGATTTTTTTTAAATCTCCACAGTTGTGCAGTTGCCATTTAAATGATTTAACCTGATGTACTATTAATTTAGTTCCTCTGGCCCTATTACTCTTCTCCATTTTCAGAGTTGCCCCTTTTATCACTGTTTTGTGGGCAGAGTTAGTATTTTAAGAACACTGTGCTAGTAAGGTCCAGCAGAATGCCTGGCACAATGAATACTAATGGATTGTGAAATGTGCTCGTACAGTAGGCTTGTGCTGCATGCACAGAGCGAGTCATACTTAAGTAACAGATTACAAGTGCCTCTCTCCTTTGCTTTTACAAGGTAAACAACAGGAATGGAATTAATTATACTGCAGTTTCTGCAGCCTAGCCCAAATCCAGTTTTGAGAACCTTGACTGCAATTAAGAAAAATATTTCATAAGACAAATAGCATTTCCACTATTTGCAATAAAGGAACTTTTCCTTAATATGTAGGTATAAGGGAGCTGATTATAGGTCATCAGTCTACCAAAGGTCACTTGGAAATTTTAAGCATTCTGTTTTCATCTCTATTCTAATGTGAAGCAATACAATAGCTTTGCTTTATACAGATTTAAAGATATGTATTTTCTTTTGTCAGCTTTGTGATGTTAAACTGAAAGACCTGAATAAAAAAACTGACTGCACTGAATCATCTGTGAAATGCAAATTGAGTTCATCAACTCTCTGGTTTTTTTGTGATATTTTCTGTTCTTTTACTCATTCCCTGAGATCTCTGGTCTGGGACTGTAACATATTTTCAGCTTCTGTTCTGATTTGTGTTTTATAAGATTTTCCTGCTGGCCCTGTATATGTAAATGTCTACTGTGGGGGAGTCATTAAGACGACAGCACAGATTGAATACTATACTGCACTAGAGGAAATTGAGCCCATTTTGAAGAAAGTAGCTGACCCAATAGCTTTCACTTGTCAGGTAAGTTGACTTCTCAAATTTTAATTAAAGAGAAATGGAATATAAGTGCCTATATGAACTAAGAGATAGTATGCAATCTTTTGATTACACAGTGATGAGTAATGGCTCAATAATAGGCTCAGGATTAACAGGCCTGTCTCTGAGATGTCTAGTTGTAAGCAAGTCAGCAGGAGGAAACGAATTTTCTATTCCCTTGTTTTTGTTTGGAGAGTGATGTAAACATCCTTTGTGCTGTATATGCCCAATGAACAACAAGCTGCATTATGAAGTTTGAAAATAAGAACAAATATTGGTGAAGTCCCTCTCCATTTAAAGTGTTTTTGTATGTTCTAAAACCAATAGAAGCAAGTATTCTTAAACCACTTTGTATTTGGAGGGTTATTATTCATTCACCAGCAAACACAATTTTTTTGACTTAGTTTGTATGGGAGACAGTAAGTTGCTATTCATGTAGAGTCCATTTACAGCTGCTGGATTATCATTCACGTGATTTGCTGGTTGCCATGCAGATTCTTTGCATATATTTAGAAAAGACCAGGTTTTGAGCTGTGTCTTAAATCAGCACAGCAGACTGCAGTGCTCTGCAGCCTGTTCTTTGCCAGTGGCACATAAGAAATAGCTGAAAAGGAAAGCATGTTTTAAGAAAGGACGGAACCTTAAGTATCATTTGTTGAATGGTGGGTAGCCCAAGCAGACCTTTCATGATGTCTATATTGTAATTGCAAAGCTAGAACAAAAATAATAGTCTGTGTTTCCAGTGCTGACAGACTAATTTTCCTGTGACAAATCTACCTTATCTGCCACCTAAGGCATTACACTCATAACAAAAGGATTAATAAAAAATGATGTATTGCATTATTAGTGTTCTATTAAGGATGGGGGTAGATTCCTTCCAAGTACTTCTGTTCTAAGAAAACAAGCCGTTGCACAAGAAAAACAGTGCAACTCTAAGAACAAATGTGTTCCTAAGTTCTTTATGGTATCCATCACTCTTTAGCATGTATTTCGAAGTATATCAAAGTAAGCTTATAACAGGTTTCATTTAAACTTCTGTGCATATGAAATGTGCCATAATGATTTTAAAAATTACATTAACATGGTAACCTGGATACCTACAACACACATGGTATTTCAACTGGAGGGTTATTTATGTTGTTCAGGAGTTTGACCCTTTATTTAACCAGTATGACTAAAATTTAGTAAAACACATGCATTTCAAATCACATTCAAATGGAAAAATAATTCTGTGAGAGCAGTAGTGCACACTGGGAAATACAGCTGTAGTGTTGTGACTATGTGGTATGTTTAACAACTTCCTCACCTTTACTCATCTGAATAATAAGCAAGGGTCTAAATGAGGTGACACTGTTTGTCTGCAGTAATTTTTATGGTTTTGGTAACTGAAAAATTAATGTTGAGAAAATGTTTATAATTGGGTAAGTTCTACAGGGCACACAATGTCATGGCTACTCTGTGGCAAAGTGTACTAACCGTAATTCTTTTGTAAGTATACTTATGTTTTGGAAGATTTGTCATATTTAATAGAACCTTCTGGGCCACAGAGTGAGGTACACTAACTAGCTAGGTAGCTAAAATAGTTCTGCAAACTTTTAAAATGAGCTCTCATGTAAACCTGATTTAATGTCAACAACATGCATCACAAAGATGCAACTTACAGAACATAATTTAACTTAGTCTTTAAAATATGTTCACAAAAGGAAAAACAAAACAGACTTCATACTAATTAAAATTCCCATCAAGTAGCAGGAGTAGTAGTAACTTTTATTTAACCAGGATAATTAAAACCTTTGAGACTATCAACTTATTTGCAAATGTATCCTGGGGCAACAGTCATTTATCTGTGCAAAGTAACAATCAAACACAATGGAAAACAAAACTGATATAAAATAGAAAAGCTTACAGCAATTATTGATCAAAGCAATATCACTCTGTGGTTCAAAGAAAAGTTCAACATTTTTACAAGTACTTGCAATCTGAGAAGTATCTCCTTATAAAAATTCTGTTATGAAAGCAAATTACTGCATTAGTGCATACGAAAGACACTGTGGTTTGGTAAAATGCCTTCATTGTCTTGCCAATCTTTCCAGCTCCTTTGAGATGCTCCGCTTTGTCTCCCAATAAAGCCAAAGAGGCAGACAAAACCCAACAGGATTACAGCTATCCATTCCTTTTAGTGGTGATCAATTCATATATCTTAGTGGGAGACTGTCAAAATATGGTACCACTGTTTTTAAAGAGCAATTAAAGATTGACACTAGCTAAAGTTTAGATTAAACATAATCTTAGATTTTACAAGTCATGGTTTTGGATAAAGTTCTTTGCTACATGTAATTTTCTGTTCCAGATTTTTCTGAATTTAAAAAGCATTTACCAACACCAGCAAGACATTTTTAACAACCAAATAAATAACTAAAGTGCAATTAAATAAATTAATAAAATTAATAAGCTTCTTTGCTTGAGTTTTGAAAGAAAAAACTTAAATGCTTTAGTAAAATAGGAAGAGTTGGGATCATAATGCTGAATGAATTTGCTGTGAGAATATAGGAGGGTGAAAGCTGGCTAAAGGTCATGATTTCTGGTTCTCTCACTATAACAATTCTGCATTAAAGAAATTCTCTTAGGAAGTTTATTTTCTTACAGTAACATAATGTACAGACTGATTTTAAGGTTTTTATAATTCATAATTAAACCTTTTCATATTTCATGTTTTACTTTTCATCAGCTACTCACTTCAACGTTCTGCTGGTGTTACATGCTATATTGATTTTTCTCTCAGAATTTCTACCAAATGGAATTATTGATTCAGTTACTTAGTGTTGGGGTTTCCTGGTATAGATTTATTAGTTTAAAAAAAATATTGAAACTACAGTCATATTCTTATTACTGAAGTTTGTAAGTTCATGTTAGTTTGAGTGACTTAGAATATCTGGAGAGATTGCAGAAGTCTTTATGACAACCTTTGGTTGAATAATACAGCTGTGATTCTGAGATACTTGGTATTTTAAAGGATGTTCTTATCATAGTCATTAAATAGGATTCCAGTTACAGTGGCTATTGGAAAAGAAGAATGAAAATATTCCACAGCCTTCCCTATGAACACTTGTAAAACAGCTGTATTACTTATGTGGTGATATAATGTATGCATCTTTACCTGATCCTCAGTAATACTTCCTTTCAAACTGTATTTAATATTTCAATCTTCTCAACCACATCAGCAGCTGTTATTTTAAAATGTTTTTCTTTCTTTTCCTCTAGGTGTGAAAGCTGTCCATATTCTATCACTGGCTAAAATTTTCAAAAATGCCTGAGTGATTTTTAAACCTAGCTCATTCTCTTTGGCAGATGCAGTCCAGATATGGAATGGCATATAAAGTAGTGTCTGATATGTAAGAACTACTGAAGAAGATCATCTTTATGTAAATGTGACCTTGTTAGTAGTGCGAAAGCCAGTGTGGAGTATGTTAATTTGCTGGCTGTGTATGCTGTGTTTCGGTGGCACACATTTTCAGGGCTTGGTTAGCACTCATTAAAGAATGTAGATAATCTCATTCACAAAAGCAGCAAAATATGTGCTTGGTCTGCTCCTTTTTCAAGGACGTTTTTGGAAGCCTAAATGTGATTGTCAGCACCTGGGGCTGTTCTGTTCACAGCTGTGTCCTGTTGCTCTGAAGAGGGGATGAGGGACTAGAGATAGTACCTGACACCTGGGGAGGGGCTACTGAGCTCTGGGGCAAGTAGTAGTGCTTGCAAAAGGACCAAGCTTCCACACTTTTGGTAACTGAGTAGAGAATACCTGGTTGTGCTTCAGAGATAACAGGAAGAATTACCTGCAAACTCACTAGCCTAGTTCTGAGGGGCTGCTAGGATATAGGGAGAAACTAGCACTATTGCTTCTTTTCTGTAGTGTTTTAAGTCTTTATTCAGATAAAATGTGAGCTTCCTCCAACTCCTGACTGGCTCACTGTTCCTTGCAAGGTGCTCAACTTTAAGTGCAATTCTGCTTCTGTTGGCTTTGATGAACTTCAGGATGAACTTTAGGTTTGTATTGTTGGTGAGATTTCTTGAGAAGATTTCATGGGTCTAGAGAGATCTGTGTAGGGTACATTAAAATATGGAAATGCAGCATACTGCGAGTCTGTGAGTGCTCTGGGGCAGGCATAGACATTAAAGTAGAAGTCTCTAAACTGAATTTTTTCTTGAGAAGGTGACCTTTATCATATGGGGCTGGGTAGTGCAGAGTGGCGCTATTGCTTGTTCTGTTTTGCTGTTGTTCTAGATGGTGTCTTCATGTAAGTGCTGGAGCAGACCCTCCTGTATGTGAGATAAAAGACATAGCTGCCTTTTTTTTTTCATTTTAAATAACTGATCTTTTTTCCTTTTGTATGTTTGCTGTAGAGTAGCAGAACAAAGCTGTTCGTTATGGTTTAGTTAACAAGATAGCTTGTTATTGCTTAAGCCTTCAGACTTTAGATCCCTGGAATAAGAGAAAAAAAAATGAGGTGAAAAACTTGAAGCAAATTGCACTGATAAGTCTATATAAGAAGTGTATTGTTCTGGACTTGAAAATCATAGAAATGATTAGGCTGGTCTTTGGAAGGAAGGCCTGTTAAAGTGTGAGAAATTTTGCTGCAAGTTCCTAAAGCTCTTCTCAATTCAGGAACTTGTTCCACTGCAGGTTGCAAAACACTGTTTTATTCCATGTAAATTTGGTTGTCTGAGCATGAAGTACGAGCTATACATTCATTAGGCACTCATTCCATAGATTTCTGACTGAATAAAAGTTATAAGGAAGGCATTTGGTCTCAGCTCCTATTAAAAAGAAAACAGGGGAGCTTTGTAGGCAGGATGGCCCAGAGTGCTTTTTAGTGCTTATTGAAGATTAATTTATGTATTCATAATTATTGAATAAAAAATACAGACAACACAGAAAGGGAGCGAATTATGAAAAGAAATGCAATGTTTTTTACATATCTTAATATTGGAAGGACCAGGGTTAATTATAAGAGACAAATAAACAGTCATACTGTTAGCTTCCTACCTGCACAAACTTCTCTTCTAATTCTGGGTAGGAGTTGGATGAAAATTATATCCTGCCTGTACATTCAACATTTTCTGATCACGTCATACTTACTTTTCTTATTCCCTTTTAACAGCTTCAGGAATTAAACTTCATGTTTCATCAGTAGACCCTTCTGTCCTTTTCTCCTCAGCATGTCAGTCATAGAGTTTCTTTTTAAGTTCATATGCTAAGCATGTCTGCAGATGTTCCCTTTTAGTCATCCCAGAATTATCTTGAGCAGAAACAGTTCAGCTGTGGGAAGGCAAACTTTAATGCAGGGCTGCTGCCCCTGAGCAGAATAAAGCAAATCCCTCTGAGCACTTCTCTGCTGTGGCTGAGATCGTGTTGGTGCAGCACAGACTTGGTGTAAAATGTCCTTGCTTTTCAAGTCTCTGTAGTCATGCTGCTCTTGCCACACTAGGCAAAGAAATACTTAATTATTGCTACCTTGAAAGTTTTGAGGAATAATTCTTGGCCTTCTGTCCAGAAAGAGGCTCTCAAAAAAAATCTCCTGGCAGTCAGTGAGTATTTCCCTTGTCTAAAGACTATGTGCTTAGTAGAAAGCTAATCTGTCTGGTTGATATTGGTTTCTTGTTATGTCTTGGCTGACAAAACTGAAGCTGTTTCCTGCCTAGCCAAGTCCACAATCTTAATGGAAAAGTTTTGGGTAACGGAGAGTACTATAATCTTTAAACTCACCCTGAATTATTGCTGTAGTAAAACATAAATCTTCCTGTTCTTACACTTCATCCAGAAGTTTTTAAGTCATGGCTGAACTTCGTACATTATAATACATGTTTTTCTACAGTTGGTTCATTTTATCATGATTCTTCTGTATTAAAATCTCTTCTATAGTTTTCAAAAATTGTGCTGCTTTTACTAGAAGTGAATTTGCCATAATACTCTGAGTAATTTGATTCACCAGCACTCAGGATAAAGTTAAAAATACATATGCAACAAATGCACTAATTATTTTTTGTTTTTCTTTCTTTTAAGCAGGCATTGAAATTTTCTTCTGTAGAGAAGGTAGACAGTGTTCTGACTTCATTATTGAAAAGCAAAATATGTACTTGGATACTCAGCCCATTCCAGAGTGAAGAAGAGCACCATCAACAAGCTAGTGAGTCACTTGTTCTATTCATTGATTTTTATTACTGATGCTATGGTTATTACTTATAAATGTTAATAAGACAATTGTTAAGTATTGAAAGCCTCTAGTGAAATAGAAGAAGTTATAATAAAAACAACATAACCAGGAAAAATGGGGAAAAGAGTTCTGTAAGTCATTACTTCGTGACTCAGTACTATGTATTTATTCTTGTCTGGATTTTTGGTCAGCTTTGGATTAACTGCAAATTGACAGCTTTACAGCTGAGCAAATTTATACTTATGGAGAAAATGGGTAATAAGAGTCACACGAAGATGCCTGTACATGATATGTTTTTTACTACTTGCTGTTCTGCAATGCAGTTTAAACTTTCTCCAAGACTGGAGAAAACCTGCAAGATGCCTCTGTCTAAAGAGAATGGATGGCTTTTGATTTTATAGCAGCACTAAACTTCTCCAGTCACTTTTAGTACTTATGCACTTAATAGTTTTCATTACTTCTTGCAAAAAAGATAATTTTATTATTTTTAATTTTTAAAAGAAGGCATCTCAGTGAGTTAAAATAGGGTTTCTCTGTACAGCAGACACACCATATTCACAATTCAGACATGCATCAACAGAAGCTACTGTTAGTACCAAATGGAGGGTCCTGGTTGAATTCATTGACAAATTACTAGGGACTAAAACGGTTTGCAATAATCCAGAAGCGTGGTTATTTAGCGTGTGTTTTGATAGCATCATTATGATGTTATTTCAAATGCATGTTAAACATCAGCTTTTCTAAGAAACTTTTGGGAAAAAACAATACTCAAGAACATGTTTCCCTTCTAAAATACTTGAGAAATATGTATTCAAGATGTTGCTTGACTTCTGTTTTGCATAGCTGGACTGTGGTTTTGAGAGAAAAATAAGCTCACTATAATCAAGTACAACATAACACTTCTCGTAACCAAATACAAACAACTTTTGAAGGGAGCTCTACTGTGATTGCTATCATGTTTCCTTTCCTTTTCTTTGTTGGCGAAATTCACTCCTCTGTATTAGATAAACATGATTCACCTTGTAATGTAAAAATGAGCTTAAATGTCAAAGTTAGTGGAAGCAAATAAATGAAGCACTGGTCCTTGACATTTTTCTGTGCAAGACTGCTAGATGGGGTGGATAAGACATATTCAAGAGTCTTTCCCAATGTGAAATGTTAGTGGATGAACAAAAGATTTTCCACTTACTTAGCAACCACTTAGATCTGGTCACATTTCTGAATATTGAGAATAATGCTAGCCTGCTATCCCCCACGAAAAGGCCTGTGCAGTTCAAGAGTAAATTGACTGCTTGAGCCACATAGTGACCTAAAAATGGACTGGTTTGATGTATGGCACAAAAAGAAGGTGCAAAGTTAGATGCCCAGGTTCTTCATGAAAGAAAGATGTGTTTGCAGGGCTGGAAGCACTCAGAATGTGGGAGGCTTAGACTGGGATCCCTCTTCTGTCTGAAAAGTGTTATGAGCCTGTGTCTTTGACTCCCTCCGAAACAGACACTAGACATATCCAGTAGAGAATAAGAGGATGTCAAAGTTTCAGCATGAGGCATAGATAAGAGAAACCTTTCTCTGCATTCTTCTACATTGATGCTTTATTTTAACTTTCTCGCTAGCACATCAGGGTACAAGTGATAAATTGCTGCACTTGAAAGGTCTCAATATGACCTCAAGTGAACAAAGAACTTATGATTAATTTTATTGGATAACTAATTAATTGCATGGTTTGAATTCTCACAAATTGTGCAGCTGTGTGATTAAAAACTTGGGAGTGTAAAACTGAATATAAAATGCATGCGATGTACTCAAATTAAAATGCAATGTGATGCTTTCCTATACTGACAGTGGTTTAGATCAAAACATCATGAGATGTGTGTTTGCTTACATAAGTTTTTAGGAGCCACTCCCATGCCCAAAATGGCTGTCCAACATTTTTCTAGTATGATAGTGCAGTACTTGTGAGCAGTCAGTGTCTAGGTTGGTAAAGGCAAGATACATGGCAAAAGATTAACTGTGATAATGATGAGAGAGCTAAATGCAGGCTGAAGAGAATTCAATGGAAAATACTGTGTTTAACAACAGCATTGAAAGACAAGAAAAGACAGAGCTAAGGCATGTCTGGATTTTTAGTGGTGATGTCATCCCTTGTGGAATAATGTAACTAAAGCTGGACGTACTGTCTAGAATATTGGACATTCCATGCCGAGATGATTTCAGGGTATATTGTATGTGAATTACTATTTTATGTTCAGATAATAGAATGCAGTCCACAAATCCAAACTCATATTTCAAAATATTTCTTGGGAAATATTTTTCTTCTTGAAAAGCTCCAATTCTGCTTATGAATCCTCAGTTTTGGGAATTCTCAGTGCATTGATTCCTGTCCAAGAGATGACAATTTACTTGAGGAAAACCTGTTTCATTTTCCACTATTCATTAATTCTCTTTTTTTTAATGGGTTATCTATTACTGTTTCTCTGATTAAACTCAACTGTCAATGCTTATAAAAGGTCCTGAATTTGCTTTGTAGAAAACACTGCTTTTTGTCACCTAACTCTGTTAGCAATATAGCAAATCCTATCATGATTTCTGTAATTAATTTTTTTCAAGTTGAAACCTCTATCTCAAAAAAAAGGAATAGTCTGGGTGTTCAGCTGCTAGCAAAGCAATTGGGGGGGGAAGAAAAGATATTGCTATTGGTATTGTAGAAGTCATCTTAGGTGCCTATCTAAATTGCTAAAAAAAAGATCTTGTTCTGTTTCAATAATACGGGAAATAAAAGAAGGATGTTGTACAAGATGTGCAGAAATATCTCTGTAGGCTGCTCCATTTCCTTACTGCATTTTTATGAAAATTCCCACAGGCTAAGACAATGCTACAATACAGTAATATTAGATTTTATGCTCTGTTTTATAGCTGAGGTTTTCCAGAATTCTGCAGAGAAGAGTAGAGGAGGGTTTATGACAGGACAGAATGTACAAAACAGCAATTCCCTCTGAACCTTGTGTATGTCAAATAAAACTTTAATTAAAAGCAAGCACTGGCTGCAATGTTAGTTGAAAGTTGAAGAAGCCACCTTAAAGCACTTAAAAATGTGCTACTTGAGCACTTTCTCTTTAACCTTTCCTTCCAGCTTGTGATCACCACCTAACTAGTTCTTAGTGTACGTGCCAAACAGCCACAGCTTTTCTCTGTTAACATTCTCGTTTGAAGGACTGCTGCTGAGTAAAAGCTGTTCCTTCCAGTTGCCCTAATAAGTACTACTTTTGCTCAGTTCTATATAGTTAGCTGAAATGTACCAGTAGTTCCAGTTTCACAGCTGACAAAATTTCCAGCAATTTTCACCAATTCAGTGTGACAAACTTTCAAGTTCAAGAATAGTATTTTCTGCCTGAAGCATGTGGGCTTTCAAATAATTACAGCTTCTTCCTACTGTGTATAATATAAAACTTCATTTAAAGCAGTTAAACGCAGTAGGATGGAATTTTCTTTACAGAAGAACATCTAATTTGTCTTAAGAGCTCACTGAATTTTGTGAATTGACAATTAAGTGAACCGTTATAATTCTGAAAACAAATACAACTACATCTTGCAGTGGGCTTTTCTTACCTGTTTTTTTTTACAGTGGTACCCGTAGTCATCATTAATTTCTGCTGTAAAACCCGGAGGAAAGAGAGAAGTTCTTCACATTTTTCTAGTGACTTGGGAGGGATTAAAACAGTTAGTGGGGTCTCTTTTCAGAACAAGGAAAAAAAAGAAAGACCAGTGAGCTTCAATCATACCTTTTGATGTTGTTAACCTTACTATATTTCTTAATTAAGTATGTATTTAGGGGATAAGTTTCTAAGAGGTCACGTCCAACATCTTTTTCCCCTACTACAAGGGGGGCAAAGCTATTAGCTCATATTATTAACAGCAGAGAATGGTACCATAGCTGCATACAGAAATGGTTGTTGAAGTGTTACTGAGGCTGCTGAAAGAACAGCAGCAATCTCTCCTGTTGGTACAGCATTTACCAAGACAGCCATCATATGGGGGTGGCCTCAAATATTTCAATAGTTCTGGGGTTTCTATCAGCAAGACTTGGAAAGTTTGGCCCTTGAAGATTGCATCCTACTTTGTGTGAGTGCAGGGTGCTGCCAGCTGTGTGCCTGAAAAGTCTTTGCAAATCAGATTGTTAAAAACAGTCTTAAATTGGTGGAGTTCAGTCATCTAGTGGTCCTCAACATATTTTTTTTGCCTTGTGTCACAAATTGATGCCACCAGACTCCAGTTTTATGGGCAGAAGAAACTAAAACTGCCCATTTGAACTGCTTATGTCTTTTTTGAATATTATGTAAAAGATCTCTACATACCACCAGAGTTGCTTTTAAAGTCTTCATACCTGGCATCAGCCTTTTTTTCTGCTTACTTCAAGGAGCAATATTTTAAAAAGTTTATTTTAGGAAGTTGATTTATTGATCTTTATTTTTTTTAACCATCCTCCATGGCTGGCTGAGGTATTTGATTTGTTAATGATGTAGTCTCCTGTAATGTTCAAAGTATGTAAGTGCAGGAGTCCTGCTTGAATATCAAACCCTGCTAGGGAGGAGTTGAGCGGTGACCAGAAAAAACAGCTCAGGTGCGAGGAGCTGAAAATACCTCCATTTTGTGTTACTTTAAGAATGCAGTTATACATGCTAGGAAAGCTTATGAATGCCACCTACTCTTCTTCTCCTTGTATTGGTGAAGAAATCATAGCATCCAGTCCATTGGTAACATAGACTTGATTGCCCTTTCAGATTTGTAACCAATTTTTTTGGTTTTATTAGTATGAGTGGAAATTCTTTTGGAGCATGTTATTACTACTGTGTTAAGGCTCTTTTTACTGACTATATTTGACCTTCTGGTGTCTGCTAAGAGGGTGCATTCTAAAGTTCATGTAATTTACTATTCTTTAAAATTACTGCTCAACACCTATTGCATTGCTGGACATCTAAAGAAAAATTAAATGGCAAAATCCACAAGTACTAAGAAAAGCAGTTTGCTCATTTGTGGAAGTTTTTTGAAATATTAGCTTGGGCTTGGAGAATTTTTTAAAGAGAATCCTATTTTTCCCTACAGTTAGAAAAAGAAGACAGAAATAAGAAGTCAATGCATATACTCTGAGGTAAAACTTACAGTTCTTCACATTACAGAATCAAACCCAGTTTGTGGAACTTCAGTTAAAGAGTTGAGCAATATTGAGTAAAGAAGTTGTGTGGCACTTCCTTATCTCAAAAATCTTAGCTGCTATACAGTTTTAAGATTGCCTAGCATAGCTCAAAGGGTTTTAAAGCACACTGCAAATACAAACAAATGTAAGCTACAACACATAGCCTCGTTGATGGAAGCTCAACCTGCCAAGGCTTCTAAAACAAGTGACTTGATTTATACAGGTGCTGTGTATTTGCAGTTTCTTGATTAGATTTTTCTTTGCCTGGTGGAAATAAAAGTCAGGCAAGACTCAATTTGTTTAAATATCACTTTAGGATTGTTAATGAGAGTTCTGACTAAAATGTAGTGCACTGAAATACTTTGTGTCAAAATAACGTTGGAGTGGGAGAGTGGTGGAATACTCTTTGTCCAAAATGCAGTCAAGAATTGTCCTAACATTTTTTCTCATTGGTCAGTACTTCACTGTGCGTATGTCAAGAACTGCTCTTGTTCCTTGAGTCCTTATGTCTTGTGATGGGGTGAGATTTTACTCTCTCCCATATTAGTATTCTGCAGGAGTAAAAGGGATGAGTAGGGGAGTACAAAACTGAGTCACCACCACTGAGCCAAATTTTACTATGTAGAAGAATGTAAAAAAGAAAATTTGTTAGACTGGTGGCTAAGAGATGTCCAGAAGGAGTCATAACTTCTTCTAGCATACTATGGGCTGAAAATGTGGTAGCTAACCTGTAGGACAACTGATGACTGGGATATAAAAGAAACCTCAAAAAATCTGGAAGGAACTGTGTAAATTCCCAAGCTGTGTTCCTGGTTTGGAGACATGTGAAAATAGACTGTCTGGAGTTGAAGGAATCACGAAGTTACAGCAAAAACAGACAGGTTGAATGCAAAGAAATTGCCTGGACTAGCTGGCATTCATTCTGAGCTATGAGGAAATTTTAAGGTAGAATATCTGGATTTTTAACAGTGCAGTTTTTCAGTGTTGTAGTACTAGAAGTTGTGACTATGATGCCAAAACCCAATTTCTCAGCCAGCATTGTGACCTAGAAGCAGGTTAGTGTGTTATCTCTACCAGACAAACTAATAGAAATGTTAATAGAAAAGGTTTTCTGTAATGTGAAGTCTATTGCTATAGATTTCTTGTAGTTTTTTGGTAAGAGTCAGCAAATCTGATTAAGTCAGTAATTGGTATGGCATGGATGAGTAACTGACCAAAACCAGGAGGCAGGCAATTGGGAAAAATCTTCTTTTGCTAGTAATAGAAAGTATTCAGGATGATAAAGGGAAGGGCTAATGGAAGTGGGGGGAGGGAAATGAGAGATTTAGTAATTATGAAGTAAGATGTCAGATGATACTCAGTGTAGGTAAAAACAAAGTGATGCAAGTGAAAAAAAAAAAGCAGTCCTATGTTGTCATACCAAATGAGAAGGTTTGAGCAGGCTATTAGCACTGAGTAATAAGACCACACAGTCCCATGATAACATTAACTTGTTGCTAGGCAGCAGATCAAAAAGCTAATGAAATACTAAGAATTATTAAAAAAGCAATAGAGAATAGAACAGGACATAATTATGGCAATGCATAAATTACATGGCTCACCCAAAGGTTGAGTATCATGTGCAGCTCTTCTCCTATCATCTCAAAACAGTTACATTAGAGCTGCAAAAGGTTCAGGTGAGGGCACTGTGAGTGACGGAGTTGTTTCTCTATATGGCCCAATTAACTAGACTGGAGCTCTTCATGCAACAAAATTCTGGGAATAAGTTAAATCACCAGAAGTGCAGAGAGGGCAGACAGGGATGGAGAATAAGATGAATTAGGGACTGTCAATTGAACCTAGCAGGAGAGAGGCTCAGAGCAAACTAGGGGAAGCTCTCCTTTGTGCACTGGGTCGAAAAGACTCTCAGGGTGCATGAAGTTGACGGTGCCTGGGGTAGGCTGGATAGAGGCTTAGAGAAGAGATACGCTGCATGCTGATTTATAGACAAATTGTACACAGCAAACCACAAGTGATCACAGAGTATGTAGACAGAGAGAAATATTGTTTATGCTTGAACTTTTGTTGTTGTTTGTTGCTGCATGTAACCTGTGGTGACTCAGAGTTAAAATACAAAAAGATGCTGAAATGATAAATTCTCCAATATAAACATAGTTTTGGATAGAAACTAATATCATGTTATGTCAGATAAATCCTAAAATGTGTTATCTAATGATCTAATTATAATCTTTAAATTCTCTGACTTTCATTACAAGGATAAGCAAATTTCTGTAAGTCTCTTGTAGTCACGTAAAATTTCAGACGTGGTTTTTAATATGAAAACATAGCATCATAAACCTATAAAAATGGCCCATTCAAATGTCTCAAAATATTCCTCCTAAGCAAAAGCATGTCTTGGCTGTAGAATTTTTTGCCTTTGCAAGAAAGCTTATTTCTCAACAAAACTCGAGTGCTTTAAAATCCCTCTGTCAGGAAAAAAGAGAGATTTCTCAGTTAAACTAAAGGCTCATTTATTGACATATGTATATGAACTATAAAGCTGCTAATTGGAAAAATAAGTCTTTGACTGTTAGTTCAGTATTGGCAGTTTGATAGCTGTGATAACACTATAGTCAAAAGACTTTTGTAAAAGAACATGTTCTATAAAAGGAAAACTGTTGTTTATGAGGATTTTGTTTCAATATACAGGTAGCCATGTGGAGGAATTTCCTACCCTCCTTCACTGTGCAGCCAGATTTGGATTAAAGAACCTTGCAACATTTCTACTCGGTTGTCCTGAGGCCACACGGGCTTGCAAAATAACCAATAAATATGGAGATGATCCAGAAAGTATCGCAGAGAAGCACGGGCACGAGGAGCTAAGAAAACTAATCAAAGAATTGTCAGTAAGTCCATATGCTTTCTCTTATTTCACCTACAACCAGGGAGCTGTGATGTTGTACAAGTGAGTATCAGTTCTTGTAAAAACTAATATGTTGTATTGCTGCTGTCTGAAAATATTGTTATACTCCTGTCTCAGAAGGAGGGGTGAAAATGGGGTACAGCCACTTTCTTTGTGTGCTGGCATAATGGAGATCAGAGTTTTGGTGCTGCTTAAATTTTAGGCATGTGATGGAAAGGAGAAAAGCAAGTCAGAAGTACCTTATGTAGCCTAGTTAGATTGGTGCTTTCAGCACCCAAACAATGCTTATATTGTAAGTAGTCTAGATGAACTGTCTAGAGTATGAGATAAAGACTTCTTTAAAGGTCACTTCAGAAGTGACTATGAACTCTCTTAGCATTGCCATTCTTCAGCATTCAGAAAAGAGTTATTGCCCTGCCTTGGCTGTCCATGTCACTGTGAAGGAAGGCTAAATTTTATCACCCTTTGTTAGATGGCATAATTTTTTCTTTAGCAAGGTGTGCAGGAGGGGTCTGGGGCAATAGTTGCCTTTCCAAGTGAAAGGCAATAGTAAAATAAGGGTCTCTGCGTAGTTCTACCATGCAAATTATTTCAAATAAAACCTAACAGAATTACAGTAAAAAAAAGCAATATAGTAACAGTTGAGAGTTTTAACCTATTTTAACTCTTATTGTGCTGACTGTAATAGTTGCTGATATAGTAATTCTGCAGGTTTCGATACTGTAGATGAGATCAATTTTAACTGAAGAAGAAAATATGATCATCTTTACCATCCAATATAAAGGTGTCCACAACCATGCTGATATTCCTGGATCAGCATGTTAGTAATTTCACATTTAGCAATTTCTATAGCTGCCATAGTTGTCTCGCTGTCATCCTTGCATTGCTCTGAAACCTTCTGCCAGTTGCAGTCTGTGTAAGGTCAGGCTTTCCAGTTCTTGGTATTTACCAATTTGGCTTGAAAAGAATGGAACTGTAATTTCTAACTGTATTTCTAATTTCCTAACCTCCCTACCTATGTATCTGGCTTTGTATGGTCAGATACTCCCTGTAAAGGCAGAATATGAATGAGGTGATATCTGACTTTTGGTGGAATAGCTTGATATCTTTTCTAAGATGGTCGTATGAGGTGAAGGGTTGAAACATGGTTTCTGTTGACAGTTTTTCATGTTCAATGATGATTATTAATTCCATAGAACATTTATGTTTTTTACACTAGTGTTGTAGAAACTCACCACCACGCACTTCTGATGTGTCTTTGTTGCGCACTCCACATGGACCTGGAAACTTCCGAAAATGGGTACTTTGGTTTTTATATTTTTTATCCTAAAACACTCATGCTCTATGGTTTGGGGCTTCTGGAAGGGGAGATGTAAGCATGCATGGTGCAGGCAGACCACAACTGATATGTAGTGAGAGTACACTGAACTTCTGTGGTCTTTTTACATTTTGATAGACTTTGTCAGTGACAGAAGGCAGTGTTTGTAAGGGTGGTATATTTCACTCTAAAAACTGTATAAAGTGTGTGCATGTCTCTGGTTAGCTTTTCTTCATTAGTAAGATTATTGATTATCCTAATAAAGTCTCAGTATAAATTTGTTAGTCTAAAACATGAATTTAAAATGGCAACTGAGTTATGCAGTGTAACTTTTTATTAAAATAGTTCTTTCATGGAATATATGGTCTATTCTTTGCACATAAACAGTTAATAATTGTTCTCTGCTCGTGATGACTGCTTTTCTAAGTGGGAATACTTATACCAGTACTGAAATGAAAACAACTGTATGACCACTGTAAACATGTGCAGTTGTACTATCTGGTTTCAGTTGATTCAAATGGCGTGGCTTACTGATCAGCACAAGTGAAAATCTGAGCATGCTTCAAGTCTGCCTGATGTGTAATATGATATCATAGAAATGTTAGCTCCAACCACGGGAAGAAAAATGGCTTGTGTTCCCTGTAATAGCACACTTAAGCACAAAAACACTTACTGTACTTCTGTAATTGATGGGAATGTGGAAAAGAAATATTTGCATGGCTCTGAGCCAAGAAGAATTTAGTTTAACCATGTTCCTGGAACTTCCTATTACAGCTGTAGTATTGAAATTGCTTATTATTACTATAGAAATACTTTTGTACTTGGCATACCTCTCAGTTTTAAAAGTGTTACTTGTGTTTGGCTATTCCTTTAAGGAATAGCCCCAAAATACATACAATAATTCATTGCTTCTGTCTGAAATAGCAGTAGGGTTCCAGAAAATGATGCATTAAAATATACATTTGATTTGTCCAAAATCCTGAAAAGTGTCTTTGATTTGCTGGAAAAAGACCAAAAAACCCCAAAGTGTAGTTTTGGGCTGGAGAATTCTTAGGGGACTAAGAATTCCTTGAGATGATGAGAGAGAGAGAGCATCAAAAGATGAAGTGGCAACATGTCAGCTACTATTTCTACCTTCAAGCCCAGGGGGTCTGTGCAAGGCTGTACAGCCCTTTTTGGTGCCTGGTGAGCTCAGGGCTTCTAGTTGCTGCAGCTTTGCTGGTAAGGCACTTCAACTCTCCTGTCTAGCAGGTTTAGTGGAAAAGTGCTCAGGGCTCTGTTGGCCAAAGTGAGCCATAGGAGCTGGCTGCCTTGCACACTAGGTCATCAGAATGGCACAAGTTCCCTGCCCTTGTTTAGAGGGCAAACCTCTCTTCTGAAGCTGAACACTGACAGTGTGGATGTGGGGAGTGTTACAGCCAGAGAAGACAGATCTGGAGTGCCTGGTGGTTATGCTGGGAGCTGATCTGATGTGTGGCAAAGCAAAGCAGAAGGGAAGGATCACACATCAGGTGGCATGGTTCTCTTGATACAGATGTATGAATGCAGAAGGAAGAGATTTTTCTGCTCTTAGTACCAGTGTTAAGTGCTGGGTCATTAACCACTAAAACGTCACACCCATTAGGAACCTGTATAAATTTGTACTTCCACCAGTGGTAGCATCTGCCTTCTCTGTCAAATCCTGCATTCCAAACACTCCTTGAAAATGTCTTCCCTGGTGAGGAAGCACTACAATACTTGAAAGATTTGTATTAAAGGTACTAAATTGATGAAACTGTGCCTAAAAGAGTCTTTAGTGGGGATTATAATGAAACTCAGTTTCAAATGTGCCAGTAGTTTATAAAGCAAATTGTACTTTCTTGCATTTTAGCACAAAGTCACCTCAATGGGTATTCATTTCTAATTTCTGAATGGTTCATTTTAGTTTAGATGAATTCTCTTTTTGATAGCATAGAAGAGGGATATCACTTAACATTCTGTGATAGCATCCTGAATTGTTAGTCTTTTGATTTTTATTCCCCTACAGAAGCAAGTATTTGAAGGTTTTCCACAATTGCTTTTAGGCTGAATTGCTTGAATCAAGTGTGTCAATTTAAAACTGGTAAGAGACATTCAGTAGGAATACTGGCAGGAATCCTTGTCTCAGTATATCTGAGCCTTTTGAGGGTTGGTTGAACCAGCTGATGGCTCAAATGCCAGTAAGAAAGGCTTTCCATTAGCCACAGGCTCACAACATATCTGCACTCAGCTGTTAAGTACCCATGACAGGTAGTATCTTGTTAAGCCACAGTAGTTTCTGGGATATCAGGACTCTACTTCAGATGTTTTTCCCTTTGTATATACTCTGTGCCTGAAAGTTGCTGCTTGTTCTTGTCACCAGCTGTGGCTTTCTAAGTCTACATAAAAATTCTGCCTCCAGATTATAAAGAAATCACTTAAGTTCTTATTCAGCACACACAGGAAGACTTTAAAAAAAATAATGCGTAGAATTCTTCTCTCATCTAAGTGTGTAATGAGGGGAGTATGTTCGATTTGTGGCCTGACCATTTAAAATCAGAGGTCACACTGGTAGCTAGTTCAGGCATTTGTGTTTTGACATGGGCGTAAATCTTTGTTCCAGCACTCTGGGTTTCTAATTTCTCCCTTCTTTTACTAAGAACTGTGTTGCTGAATGTGTCATAGTCAGGAAGATTCTGTGTACCACTGTAGCATACATCACAGGTTCTAAAAAAACCCCACAATTCAGTGTTTTATTAGTTGGTTAATGCAAATAACTTCTGATTGTTGGCTTTGGCCTTTAAAGCAGATTCCCAGGGGTGGCATAAATGTTATTTAAATGTAAAAACTGAAACAGTAATTTCATGTTGCCACCACGCAGTTGAGACAGCAGAAATTAATTTTTATTTTTGAAATACCTTCTGGCATTTCAGAATTGATTACTAGAAGTCTAAGACAGAAAATGCAGGTTAACTGAACTTTTTTTAACCTGCCCTGTAGCCAGGCCTGTAACAATCTGTAGCAGAACAGTAGACTGACAGAAGAATCTGCTTCTCTGCCACTAGCAAAACTCTGTCTGGATTTCTTGTTTTATGTAATTTTCTGTCTGCTTACTTCAGGCATCCCTTAGGCAGCTATTGAAAATATAATAGGTATTTAATTCTGTACATATTGGTGAAAATTTCTTTAGAAGGGCATAGATTGAGATTGCCCTGCATGGCTGTTCAGAAGAAGCTTGTTTTCTATCCAGAAGGGAGAATTACAGCAATTCTTTCTAACTCTTTTGAGGTACATCCTGCAAAGTCTAGGTCCACAATTACTCAGTTCACTGCTGTTAGCAGTTCCCGCAGTAGAGGAGAGAAACACAATCTTACAGTTGGTCATAATTTTCACTCAGAGCCTGTTTTATGGAAGATATATGTTTTAGATAGCAGAGATGGGAAGAAAGAAATTTTTCTTCCTGAAATGCCAAGCTATATTTTTATAAATCATAGGAAACTTAACGGATAGGCAGGGATGTAGCTCAAGAAGTAATTCATCATTGTACACCTCTCCCATCTCATCTCTTACTTTGAAGTGCATGGTTGAACCCGAATACAGAATTTCTTGAAGTATCTTCAACTTCATGAAATAGAAAATGCTCTGCAAAAACAGGGTTTTGTGGAAATTGAGGGTACTTTTTGTCTCAGTTGTTTTATGTGAAAAGAATCTTACTTAGCTTTGTAGCTACGATTGCCAAATGACAGTAAATCTGCAGACTGCAGGAATCCCTTCAACTATAATTCTCGTAATTTGCTAGGGAGTTTAGAAACTCACCAGAAATCAGTGTTTTCTGAACACAGAAGCATTATTCTTCCATTTATATTCAGCGTTGTGTTTCTCTAAAAGGCTATATGATGTGGCTGAACTTCTCAGCAAGAAACAGATTTTTACATCTGGTTGCAGCATCTTCCTGAGCTATTAATTTTCTGGTGGGTTAGGATCACATTTAGAAAGATGAAGAAGAATCTTAAATGAATCTTCATTGCTGTCAATATTTGTTTAATGACTTTAAATGCTATTGTAGTATTACACTGGCCCATAGTTCATTACTTTCACATAGCTGGTAGAGTATGTGACAGAGAAGAGGTTTCTGAAATTCCTTCTAATTCACCAGTGAGTCCTTGGTGTCATCTGCTGGGATTTTATTCTTGACACATATTTTAGTGCTCAGAAATGTCAATTATGTGTATACTTTGGTACACTGTAAGTTACCTAGCTGAAGTGAATAAGTGAATGACTATTCTGTGATAGTCTTTAGTGACTGGATATTCACAAATCAAATTAGATAAAGAGAACCTTCCCATTATCAGTTCTTGGTGTCTTATGTTTGAGATTTGGTTTGGGGAATTTATTTCAGTGGGGACAAGGTTTCCCTCTTTTCTTTTTCATGTGTTCTCAGAGGGATGTGCTCCCTGTAATAATAACTTGCTAGCATAAACTGCCTTTTGAGGTCAGACAATTTATGTTTTAATGAAGAGATAAGGTACAGACTGAGCATGGAAAATTTTGGCTTTAAGGAGAAAGGCTAGAATTTTCATTTTTTAAAAAACAGCCATTTCAATGCACACAGTTTTCAAGTTTCTGTGTTGACTTTTATTCAGGCTACAACCTTGCACCTTAACTGTGATTACATCTCCTGTCAATAGCTATGCAATTGAGTGCAGCCTTCTTGCAAAAAGGATGATAAATGGAACTGCAGACTTGGAAACCTTACTTTTGTATAAGATGCCTATTGAAATTTGTGTGTAATTTAGAACGAAGGAGAATGGTTTTTCCAGAGAATTGTCTCGTATTTTGTCTGATCTTTTGATATTCTGTAACCATAGCAGTGACACAGTGGAAGTCAATTATTTGCAATTCACCATCTCTAAAAGCTTTTACAACTTTTAATGGAAACTTGAATACTAACGGAATTGCAGGCAAAATACTTGTGAATTAAAAGTAGGGAAATTGCGAAAGGATTCTGCAATGATACCGCTGTTCTTAAATGTATTTTAGGGTTGTAAAAGCTAAAACATGAATTTTCCTAGGTCCTTCTGACTGTTTGTTGATGGGCAACGTCAGCAAAGGTACTTGGCTAAGGGACCATTTGGGAAGGTGGGATGGAGAGTGTCCAGTTTTTCAGAACTATTGTGTAGGCTGAAAAGAATTATTCTCATCATTCACCTGCATTATTAAGCTCTGAATTTGTTTGAACATTTGAAAAACATTTGGCTGAGCTGTTTATTTTAATGAAAATTGCAAATGCAGTACTATTTGGGAGTGAGAGAAAATAAGTGACCGTGTTATGTTGCTGTAGAAATCAATGAAATGCCCATGTCAAATCTGGCATCGGCATCTATAAATAAGTGTGGAAATGAGTAAGTTGAGGTAGATAAAGACTCTGCACTAGTTTGAGGACGTTAGAAAGTATATGGTAAAGATATGTAGAATAGTGACTGTTTTCAAAGTAACTGAGCTGCTTCTGCTTAACCTCTCTCATGGTAAGTTAACAAACAAATTGGAGATGAAATACTGTTGTGTACAAGGTGTAATTTTTCTATCCAATTTGTTAATAAATTGCTGAAGCTGGAAGCATAGGAAGCTTGTGAAAGGCTAGGGATTTTTGTGGATGTTGAGAACTTTTAGTCACTATGTAGTGTGTTTTCATCATGTGGGCATAAGTCCTCTACCCCAGTTATAAACCAGTTGCATGATGTTAAGGAAGAAGTTTCCCCAAGGAAAGAATACCCCACAGTTGTCCATTTAAACAGGTACTCCTTGCACCTTTCAATCAACCTTCCTGCACTGACTGTTCCAATAATTGTATTGTTAGGTGAGGAAGTTCCATTTTTATTTTTTCTTCCTCAAATACAGACATCAAGGAAGCCCTTACAATGCAGAGAAAAGGGTGACATTATCTCAAATCATCTGCAAGCTCCAGGTTTATTGCAGAAGGAAGGATTGCTGAGGCATTCCAGTGGAAAGTCTAGAAGCAAATTTTGGGTCTTGCATCTGTCAGTTGAAGCAATTTGAAGGTATATGTAGAGCTGTCGAAAAGCAGGTTTGCCTTTACGTAGCATATGCTGTCAGCCTGACTATCTGGAGTATGCCCTTTGGCTGCTTCCCAGTGATCTGTGAGGAATCAAACATCTGTCATGTCTTACAATTTGTTGAGCACAAAGAAAGATAGCATATCAACAATGCCTTTCTTCAGCCCCTCAGAAGGTTAAAAAAAACCAACAAAAACAGAATTAAAAAACTACAAATAAAAAAAAATATCACCACAGTAATAAGGGTTTTTCAACTTCATGGGGGAAAATGAAGGAAAAGTAGGAGAGGTAAGGAACTGTTAGTTACTGTGGTGAACGTGATCTGTGAACCAAAACCATGTACATTTTGAGTGACACTGTGAGGTCTGAAGGAAGCATTTTGATCTCAGAGCCCTAAGAAAAACTAGGCGGAGAAGCAAGAATTAATGACTAAAGTTAGGTAAGAGGCTTGCTGAGTCCTTAGCCATCTAGTTTCAGAGCTCTGTACGATCTAATAGTGACTTATCAGACTTTGCTACAGCTGTAATTTATTGCTTAATTAGAAAAATTGTCTTTGGGCTCTACATCAATAGAATGACCATTAGGGAAAGGCATTTCTCAAAGCTACCAAGCCTACTATATGGAAACTACTTAAGAAAATCCATTTCTGCCCTGCCTAGTGTTAGTTCTGTTTAACACAGCCCTCCAAGGTCTCAATTTATAATTCTGTCTGAGGACTCTGCACAGAAGGCACACTCTTTATTTTGCCTTTGATTCTTCCTGCCCCCATATGTTTTACAATAAATGATTCAGTATTTCATTGCCAGAGCTATAGGGTGTCTAGTAATAATAATTTCCATTTTTTCTCTTAAATGAGAACTTAAAAATGTTTTCCAAGTTCCCACACTCTACCAAACTCACAAGAACATGCAGCAGCTGATATACAGATGTCTGCTTTTGTGAAAAAAGCCAATGTTCCTGTTAAAAGAGTCCTTTATAATGCATGTTTAATAACCACCGCAGTCACTATAATTGCACTCCATGCAGTACATGCAGCAGACACGGGCAGACCTCCCCAGCCCCACAAGCTGGCATCCTCATGTGGCCAGCAGCAGCAGGGTACAAATGTCAGAGGTTTGGGAGTTGCTCTTGGCCAGTTGTTGTTAAAGGTTCCCTACAGCTCTTATTCACAATAAGAGGCACATAACTGGATCTTTGCACTCTCTGATGGTGCCAACCTTCAGAACCACATTGGCTTTATTTTAGTTGCTCTGAGATTTCAGATTGTTTTGCTGCTCCTGTAAAGCCTTGGGAGGGGACCTGTGAGCCATCCTTGAAATATTAGAGAACTGCTTAGGGCCTGCAGTTGGCCACCTGTGGCCTTCTGCATTCCAACTGAGTTCATCTGCTGTTAATAAATACCCTTTTCTAAGAAGCCCTAGCATAAAAGTAGGCAGAGATGGCTCCTGACATATGGAAGACACTAGCAAGTTCCCCTTGGGCTACTGAGGAAAACAGAAATTGGCATCTGTGCCACCATGGAAGTAATATAATAAGTGTGATTCCTAATTGGACCATTCAATCAAACCTTCAAAGATCTTTTTTAATATGAGATGTGTTTTTAAAAAATGCATGCCATGATAGCATGTACTGTCTTACATAAATGGGTCAAAGGATTGAACAAAAGTTTCCATGGAGACTTTATATGATTCCAAGGTGCTTTCCAAATTAATTAAAGTCTTATGTTGCAAGGAAAAGAGGTTTAAAGGGGACAAAGTCTAGTATGGGTATATAGATCTGCAGTCAATTCAGGCCAGTGTGTCCTGGGGACACCTGTCATCATTGACAACACAATCAGTGAAGTTTTTACTCTAAAAAATAGTGATTTTTATAGAATGCTTTCTTCTTCTCTTCATAACAGTTAAACAAGACAGACCCAGGTGCAAGCCTGAGTAATCATGCACACACAGAACAAGAAAAAAACCCTTCTTCTGGAAAATCCAGAACACGTACTTTCAGAATTTTGAAAGCAGTCATGATTTGAGCTCATTAGTGAGAACTGTTCACATCATTATTTCTAGATTATTAATTCAAGAGTAAGTTTTTTATCTTAAACTTCTTTTTGTGCATATTAAATGCACCCATGTAATGCAGAGAGAAAGATTACATTATTAGTTCTTTTGTAAATAAAATGACAAAGAAGCAAGTTTGCATATACAGTACATTGGGACTGCACTGTGTTGTTTCATTAAATATGTCTATGTTTAGAGCTGGGGCACTTGGTGAAACAGGCTCCTGCCCTTTGACTGTGAATCATTACTGAAGAATAAATAATGCAGATTTTTCAGGACACAAATGCAGCACATTGTTCAGGCAGAACTTAGCTGGGAGTGTTGAAAAGACTTATTGGAGTTGAAAATCTCCAGAAAGATGGTAAACAACTGGGTAAGGTTTTAACAGTGATTCACCCTATATCTGCAAGCAGTAGATGACAGCAAAAACAGTAGATGGTAGAAATGCATGAGTAGAGGCTTTAACCTTGGGAAAATGCAAAGCTAGTGGGCCGTTATTAAACAAAAACATCCATTTCACAGAGATAGCATATCCAGGCCATAAAAGATCAAAACCATACCTTTATAACATGTGGTAGTTAAAACTATCTTTATTGCTGTTTTATTAGAAGTTCGTGAGGATTCAAGGGAAGGCTAATTATGGATTCATGATCTGAACACTACATGTGGCAGTCAGTTTTTAAAGAAAAAGTGAAAAAGTATGTATTGGTTTTCAAGAAAGTGAACCTTGTGGTCTGCTTCAACCCCCTGCCATGGAGGGTTTGTGGATAGTGATGATGACAATGGAACAAAACAACAAAGGTTGCAGTTTCCCAATTATTATTGTAATATGTTTTTCTGCTATATAGATGAGAATTCTACTCTTTTTTTAGTGGGATGAGACTGGAAACTTTTATATTGTTGAGAGTCAAATCACAAAGCATGTAAAAGAAGAACTTAAGAACTGAAAAATGGCAGGAAAGGCATATATGTTTTATACTTGCATTGAACAAACTGTGGTTGGAGACAGCTAAGACTTTTCATGTATGTGAAAAACATAGCTAAGTCAAGTGAAAGAGCTAATTGTTGATAGTTTATGAAGAATTGGCTCCCTAGACAACAGTAGACACAGGTTTGTTTGTATTGCTGGGGTAGGAGGGAGAATCATGTGATCTCTATTTTTATTATAGTCTACTTAAAAGAGATTCAAAAAAGCTTTCAGTAGCTCTCACATCAAATGTAGGTAAACCAGTGACTGGATATAGCAAATCTTAATTTTTGCTGGGTAACATTATACTTCACCTAATAGTATCTGAAAATTGACTATATTTGTGTGCACAAGAATGAAAGGTCTTGCAATTGGATACAGGTTTAAAAATTTAAGTGTTGCTATTCATTATTTTCATTCTTGAAAGGCTAGGGAAAAATGGTATTAAGAAGTAGCTGTATGTTAACAGGCTGTAGAAATCTACTGGGTTCTGAATTGAACCCTGTAAGTTGTCAAAAATGCCTTACAGTGAGGGTTGTGAGGCAATTGAACAGGTTACCAGAGAGGTTGTGGAATCCCTGGAAGTGTTCAAAGCTGGGTTGGATGGGTCATTGAGAAACTTGTGTCTAGTGGAAGGTACCCCTGCCCATGGCACAGGGGTTGGAACTGGATGGTCTTTGAGGCCCTTTTCAACCCAGACTGTTCTGTGATTCTATGATTTACAAGGAATCACATGGACTATTTCAGTTCTCCTAGTTTTAGTTAATAAATGATTGCAGGAGTTTTAATTGGCAAGAACCCTAGCTTCGTGATGCTTGTTTCAAACATTTTCCCTGATATTTTGTGAGACTTGAATTCATCATAGCCTCAGTAAGTTTGTGAGTCATTTTTGATATTCAGATTGTAATTTGACCTTTCTTTTGTATTTCTCTACTTACAGATACTTCCATTTCTAATACTTAATAGTTGGGAAATTTTATTGTGTTCATTATAATTCAGTTAACATTGAAATGTTAATTGAATACTGCTTATTTATTTAGATAGTAACTGTAGATTAATTCACAGATTTTTCTGCTTAGAGGAAGTTTTGTATTAGGTTGGTAGACAACTTATTATAATGGTCTTGTAAGTGTTATTGATTCTATTGGTACCACACCAAACTCATAATATGATAGTATATAGGATAGCAATGTGTTTTAGCATGGTTTCCAGGTGAGTTGGAGAGTAAATATCTTCATGCTTGTTGATGTCTTTAATTTTTGATCTTGGCATTGAGAGGCAAGATATATATATATAGATATATAGATAAATAGATATATAAACATTCTTATGTCTAAATTGGTGTCAATAGTGTGATTTAACAAAGTTATTATAGTCTTTGGCTCATAACATTTTCAATTCAGTTTTTAGCAAAACACTTTGTAATTTTAAAGACACTCTTCATTTTATCCTATGAGTGTTGCTTTAGATATAATATTCATGTATCAGTGTAGCTTATATGTAACAGTACATGCTGATCTTTCCCAGAGTTCAGACACGTGAAACTTTATACATTAAAATGTGGTGTAATGAATCATGATTAGAATTATGTCACATTACAAAAATCTGCCAGTATTTGTCATCCTGTGCAACAATGGTTAATTGCTGAATGTGCAACAATGGTTAATTGCTTAACTGTATACCACATTTTATCCCAGCTCCTGCATCTTTTAAGCATTGCATGCTTAGAATATACTAATTTTTTTTAAGATTAAAGTTTGAAGGTTATTTGGTAAATACATGTTAGACACCTATTCCCGTCACCTTGAATGGTCTGCAAAAATGGCTAGAAATCTAAGTTCAGAAATGCCAAAAAATCATTGCCCCATACTCATTAAGATTGTATTCTGTGCCTGGATACAGAAGGATAGAGATAAATTATTTGGATCAAACTTTCCACATTTTTGCTGTCTGTAACTACTGGGAGGAGTGAATGTCAGAGCAGTGCCTATGATGCCATTTATTAATGAAAAATAGACCTCCAGAATCTTGGCCTTCCTGGTATTTGCAAGCCTCTGATCTGTCTCTGTTACTCCCAATCTCAGCTATTCTCTGAAATAGGGCAGAGCCATTAGGATGTAACAACTGGCCCAACAAAAAGTTGGATTCCTTTTGTGATTTTAATCTATTTCTAATTAGAATCACGTTCTTTTATATGTTGCTGGTTAGGGCTGAGTTGGAGTTTCTTTATTGGTTTTTCCCATTAACATGAGGATTGTGATTATTTTAACATCATAAAGAAGAACCTTATTCTACCCCAAAAAAACCTTATACCAGCAATATATAAAATAGTAATAGTGATGTGGAGCTTTTGAGTAGTATTTGCAGTAACACAAAATTCTGTGTCTCTTGTGATGGTGAGTCCTCTTTGCCTTTTTCAACGTGTCCATGATGATGAGACATTATTGCTAAGTGAGGTTTGTTAGTCTGAGATGGAAGAGGCCTAAATTTTATTCTGGACGAGCTCTAAGTTCTGGGAGAAGCTTTTAATAGATATAATTCTGGGTAACATTATATTTTATTGAGAACCCAATTATGTGAAAAATCTAATATTTTTTCTCAGACTCACTCTTGAAGATATTAATTTTATTTTTTGTCAGTTCTCTTCTGTCCTTTTACAGTTTCTTTATCTTCATGCACTGGAAGATGGTAGAAAAATTGTAAATGTGGTAGACATCTTTAAACCAGTCTCTGCTTTGTCTTGCCTTGTACTTTGCACTCTGGCTCTTAGAGACTTAATCAGGCTTTGAGACTACTCAGCAAATGGAGTATTAGACCTCTGAACCATCACAGGTTCAATGACTGCTTCTAGGCCTTTGGAAAGGAGAAAACGCCCTTTAGAAAAGTTCTTCAGTCCTTCTTCAGGAAAACCTTCTTTTCCTAACCCTTTTATACAAAAAGGCCTGGAGTAAGTAAAAGAAGGAAATAAAATCAAAGGAATAATTAGGTGAGAGTCCTAAGGTTATTTGCAAAGGATAGGACAGTGTTGAGCAGAAGGCAAAATGTAGACATGGCATCAATCCATGGGCTGTACCGAGATCCACAGGAGGAGGAAGAGAAATCTTTGTAGAAGTTTAATACTTACTGATTTCTATGATATCAACCAGTTCTGCTTCACAGAAGTTACATATGTAAAATTTAGGTTGGTAATTGATAGTTTTGTTTGCTTTGTCTTCCCCACACCAAGATTTCTGATATTCTGTCCTCAAGCTACCAATGTAATAGAGATGGATTTGTGGGCATCCGCCCAGTTCTTTATAGTTTTGACAAGTGACGGTGCTACAATTTGCCTATGAGCTTATGTTCTTTGGGCTGAGCAAGCAGATGAATCTGTCCTAGAAAACTTGGTAGGTAAAGTATCAAACCCCCACTTGAACATTAAGTAATCAAAGTAACTCTGAGCATTGTTTTTGTTAGACCTGGTTGCTATTTTCATTGTAAACAATTATTCTGATTTCTTTAAAATATCTATTCAGGCTATAAATTTATTCACAACTACTGCATTTTGTTATGGCTTTGTTACATAGTTCCAAGCCCTCATGTGGTGGGTGAGGTGCTTTCACTGTCATTTCTTCTTTGTCACTTCTTGTCTCAGTTGAAATTATTTTCATTTTTCGCTTGATCCAAGAAGTGCAACACTTAAGAAAAGGATGAACACTTTTGGGGCTGTTAGATTTTATTTTCTACACAGAAGCAATAGGAGGGTATTTTCTAGGGTTTGAGAAAAATAAAGGGGGTAGAAGTCTAGAAATTCTGTTGTATGCATATGTAGAGTTTTTATGTATGTGAGCTTTTTGGTTAGTGCTGCCTAAATTATGTATGCTAATAAAATGATGTTGTTTATAGAAGATGCTTTTGTATTAATTATGTATGATGTGTATATGCTAAGAAGGTGTAAAGCTATTTTAGTCTAGTATTAATTTTCTTTGACTTAGTAGAGTGGTGACAGGTGGAATTGGAACATGACAGAACTGTTGTTCAGCCTTACATGTTCTTATTCCATATAGAGAAATGTTTCACAACTTTACATCAGAAGAGTTTCTTTTATTTTGAGATATGAGTCCCTGACTTCTCTCTCTCTTTCCCGTTGTAATGCCACTTAATGCCCTCATCTAAATGATAATACCCTTGTACATTACCCTTGAAATACCTTCTAGGTCTGGAAAAAAGGCTACAAATCTTCCCTTTTGCAATGACAGGTTACCCTGTCCAGTACTGCTGGTGTTGCTTATCAGCATACAAAAAGAAGAAAAGAAAAACGAGGTGGAGCAGAGGTTGGAGTGTAGCTTCACCTGACATTTTCAGTGATAGCAAGCCACAGTGATCTGGTACAAGAACAACTATATATCTGTCTGTTTTCCACACTTGGAAGAATATTAAGGCAGCCAGGGATTTGATATTCAGATCACAAACAGAGACGTGATAGTTTTTTGAACACAGTGCACTTGACCTAGGCAGTTACCTAACTGGAGGGTAATGCAAGTTAGAGCCTTATTTCTGGAGAGAAGGAATCTGTTTGTATGACACATGCCATGCCATGTCTGTCTTTGTGGAGAGAAAAGCTGACAATGCTCTGGGAAAATAATGCAGCTAGCCTAGAAAAGAAAAAAAAAAAATGGGTTCTGAGGTTAATAGTGGTGAACACAGAGGGATAAGAGCATTTTGTTGCGGTTTTGTATGCCGGTGTGGGTGTTGTCAAAAATTTTGCAACCGAATGCATTCTCCAAGTGAATGAATGTGTTTCTATAAGAAAACAACTAGAACCATTAACCAGCTTTGTAGCAAAGGAGACATGACTGCTAAATTCAAAATTAAATTTAAGTCTAGCTTGTTTTCTCGTGAGTTCATGCAAAAAGTAGCCTTCTTACCAGAAATTCTTGTTCCTTGTTGTAGACACACTTGCACTTTTTTGATCATACTGATCTTCTGAGTGAAATAGATTATTCTCTAGGTAAACAGCAGCTGTTCCTTACATACAGGACTTGTGATTAAACTTCTGTATCTTCATATCCTCACTTAGCTGAATAAGCATAACATCCTCAAGAAATTGTCTCTGGCATGCTGTAGCTGGCAGTGCGAGGTATTCCTGTGTGTGTACATGTGTATCTTGTACACATCCTTTCAAAAAACTTCGGCACTTAAATGACAAAATAGAAAATTAGTTTTAAGCACTGTAGATAAATCTGCAGTATTAAAAGCTGGCGGACAGGAAGACATTATTTGACAATCAGTGTTTTTTAGGTGCTTCCAAATCTTAGTCCTGCTGTAAGTTTACTAGTAGATTGGAGATTAACAGCTAGAGATGAATACAGCTAAAATTACTTATATAAGCCTCTGTTTGCAGATCAAATGTATTAGAACAGGATACCTGTGCACGTGGGCTCAGAGAGATGAAAAGTTTCAAACTTCTAAGTGTGAAGGACTGAGAAAGTAAAAACTGTTTTTATAGAAGTAATATTTATTTTGAAACTTAAGAAGTCTAGATAGACTTCTGGTTTTGTTTGATGTGTTTTGCCTGGTGCAAATTCTTTGTGCTTTTCCCTGCCACAAAGTCTGTGGATATATAAGTGGTTAAAGGATCTATAGAATGATACCACTGTGTATTACAGTCATAGTTTGCAAACATTGTATACATTAATTATGTTATGTTTATACTTGCAAAATTCACAACTTTATTACAGGAAGAGAGTAACTTCAGTGACAAGTGAGCTATGCTATCTATTTGCTTACACTGAAATGATTCATTATATTTTCTGTAATCTGCTAAGTCTTTCTCTAACAGTAAAGAAGAGCTAGGTTTAGGTGATGAAAAACAATGACTACCTATGTACAAAATATCAGAAGGAAACACTTCTGAACACAATTAGTCCTGGAAGCTATATTTTACATCTGGTGGAAACGGCATGATAAGGCTCCTCCTTGGTTTTTGTATTGCCGTGACCAATAGAATGCATTCGGTAGATAAAGGTTTGCACTTTTTTGGCTTCTGAGTCATGTCTAAAATTGATTTGCATGTTACCTCACCTCTTGTTTTCGTAAGAAACTGTAGACTGTTCTTCACAAAACTGAAAGAAGTGGCTGATGTGCTGTCAAGTATGCAGTGAGATGGCAGGGGTTTTTGATAAGTCAGACTGCGTATGAGGAGTTTGAGGAGAAGTTATCACACTCCAATTTCCATTCTACAAAATAGTTGCCTATGAGGGAAAAAGTAAAGCAAAGGAAAGGAATTGCTTCCCCTGCCACTTTTTCTGTCTTGCTGCGCCTTTCTTCCTTCTCTGGATGATTTTGAAGGATCCAGAGAGCAGCAGATTGTGCAAGTCTATTTTTGTGTTTGCAGCCCAAATCTTGCAGTATTACCAAGATGTTTTGGTTGGGGCTTTCTAAATGGTGTTTACTGCAGCTGATGATTCAGTCCCAGCTGTTTCTGTAACTGTTACTGTGTCATTTATACATTTCATACTAAACAGACAAATTAAGTTTGGCCCGGACTCATGCAGTAGGAGTTCAAAATTTGTAACTGATGTAGGAGCCCCTCTCTCTCTGGTGAAACTGCAGGATAAGGAAGGGTGTTTGACTTCAAGGAGAGTTATGGTTTTAATTTCTGATATTGTGGGTCTGCCATGTCTCCTATGAACGGAGCAATGCTGTTGTTTTCCTGCTTCAGGGTGAGGTGAGGAATGGTTTGCTACAGATCTGTGCACAGTTGTCCAGCCCAGGTTCCCTTATGTATGCTCAGAACATCCTTCTTGTCTGGGATCACGGGGAAAGGCCAGCATCTAAACACTGAGAGAAATTTGAGAGTGCCCTTTTGATGCTAATAAATTGCATAACTGAATTTGTGATTTTTATAGTGCAGCAGTTTAGAAACTTAGATTGGTACACCTGTTTATGGAGGATTTCAGAATACTATAATGGAATTTGTTAGTATCAGAATTGTTTGGGAATGTGCAGAAGGCTCTTTCTGGCTCCGTTTTTGCATGCTAGTATGTGTATTTTTAATCCAATCTAGACACCAGTGCCTATCTGAATTTGCTAATCTCATGTCTGTTAATCCATTTTTGGGGTTTGGGATTCCCCACTCTGTTCTGGGTTACTCATTCCATGAACAGAGATGAGTCATACTCTTCTTGTGAGACTGTTAAGACTCTTGGCACTAGAAATGGAACTAAATCACACAGGAGGTTCTGCAGAATCTTTTGATAAGAAGAATGCATACTAGTTGCCACTGATTGAATTGCTTGGGGAAACAGCTACATCACTTATTGGTTCAGAATTGAAGAGGCTGAAAGAAAAAGAAACTTGACAGATGTGATTTTTAAATTCAAATTATTGGGGTTTAGCCTAATGATAAAAATTACTGGGTTTTAGTTCTTAACCCACAATAATCTTAACTAATATAGCACCATATTAAACCAAATCATTGGTAATATGCTCTAACATTAGTGATGGTAAAAATGTATTATTCTTATGCTTTATTAATCATCAAATTAATCCCTTGGATATTTATTTTAATTTCATTTCCCTTACTTCTGGAGTTAGTCTGTCTTTAGCGTATTGTATGCAGGAGACCTGCCTACATTTTGGCCCATTTTACAGATTTCTCAGTTAAAAAGAATTAGTGTTTTCTTTTCCAGAAATGCCTATCTATTAGTAGAGAACTTCCTCTTTAGAAGATAGTTTTTAAGGGAGCTGAAACGTTAGACATGCAAACCTGCTACAGATATATTTTTGAAAACAAAGCAACAGTGTTCAGGAAAAAAAATTGACTGTGGTTCTTTATGAAGTGTTTTGTGCTTTCTCCTTTTTTATTTTCTGTGAGTGTTCCAGAAAATTCTTAAACATCAGAAATAGCTAGAAGTTAATGCAAGCAGAGTAGAACTTTCACAGAGTGAAATATTCCACTGTGGAATCATCATTATTATTTGCTATGACACCTTCATGACATTTTAGTAGTGACTCTCGTTTACACCCTTATAAGAGATTACAACCAAGGCAAGTAGGCTAGTAAGGAGTGTCTTCTCTATGAAGCCCACTTCTCCCTCTCTACTGTATAACAATGTTTAACAAAATAGCCTTTCTCTGCATAATTAATAATTGCGAGTTGAGAAACTTCACTCTCAGGCCTTGCATATTTGTTTGTTGAGGTTTTTTTCGTATTTATTTATTTGTCTTAAGCTGTGAGCAGAACAACGCAGGGCTTCAGTAAAACCAATGCAAAGATGAAGGTGAGCTTGTCAGGAATAGCAGAGCTCTCAGAGAACATAAAGGTGTTCTAATTTTAAAGGTATTTTGCATTTTTTAAATACTCTTACTGATCAGAGTCTAGTTCCTTATTTACAGTTCTCTGTGTGCTTATACATTCCTAAAGTGCTGTATTAGCTGTGGTTTTGAAGATGGCTTCACCTAACAATATTTGATGCTGACTGTCAAAATTATGCTGAGGAAGAATCTGATTTCACAGGACTTGATATTTTCTAAGCAGATGTTTCCAGTTTTTATAATACTGGTGATCTTCGTTCTAGCAACACAATCTGAACTGGTACAACTATGTTCAGATGGCTTATGTATGTGGGAAGTAGTTTTGTCAGAATGTCTCAAGCGTGCTTGTTCGACGTATGTGTATGACAGCAGCTCAATATTCATGGTTGAAATACATTTTAGAGCATAGATATAATTAGATTTAACAAGTGGCAGAAGACATCTGTCATCTGTTGTTTTTATCACTTCCCCAACCCCTATATTTTTTAAGTAATAGGAAAATAGGGGGAAATTAATATTAAAATTTTTCTGACCAGAAGGTGTTGTCATTTTACCTTTTAGCCTTAATGTTGATTTCACAGAACTTTGTTTAAGCCCTTTGTAATTTTTTTCATTTTTGTTTTATTGTTATCACTTATTGAAAAGAACTGTCAGCTTTTTGCAATTCAGGCATTGATTAATTTGATCCTAATTGTGGAATTAATGCTGGTAATACAGTTCTTTTCATTCCATCAGAGAAGCTAAAAGATTGCCACATTCGGCATTCTTCTTTTTATTGTTTTAGTGAAGTGCAGTTATTATATTTCTCCAATTTTTAGAAGTAAAATGATTGCATAGACTCTTTCAACATTAGCTGAAGATATTTTTCACTTGGAGATGAGGAAGTTCCTGACCTGAGTCAGAAGTTATCTGAATAATGAAATAGTTTCCTCTAACCTCTGCAGAAGTTGCAGTATGAAAACTTTCATAATTCTAATGCATATATAACAGAGTATTGGGGTGCAGATAGAATCTTATCCTCTTTATTCATGTCTCATCTCATTAAACTGGATCCTGTTCATATACCTATATCTATGGTTTTATCATAAATATTCTGTATATGTGGCTGAGTAGGTCTGTTTGTATCATGTGTGCTCTGTATTGTTTCCAGGACTGTAAGTAGCCACGCATAGAGCTGAAGAGAGACAAGTTGTACTGCACTTTACATTGTCTTTTGCTGCAAGAATACCAAAAGATAAGACTAGAGAATCTGTTTCTGGAGAAAAGTTTGCTTTGGTGGCATTAGACTCAGGAGTATAGGGATGAGAAATTAGGTATTTTCCAGTGGCTGGAATCAGATACCATGTATATTCAAAGCCACACATCCATTAGGCTACAACACAATTCTCTTCAACCTCCATGGAAGAACTAAGGCAGAGGTTTACATGTGTCCTCTGGCCATGGACTTGTGGGCTACTTAGTCTAAATCATGCATAGAGGGTCTTGAGGAGTGTGCAGGTGATCTTCCAGTTTACAGATGACGTGATTTTCTGGGAAACATATGCAATGTAGCCCCAATGCAAAAGGGGAGACCTCACATCCTCCCCCGGTGGATACAAATCACAGACAGTATTCACTTAAGGCAGTAACTTAATGGTTATGTCATGGAGGGTTTTTTTTGGTAGGACTGTACTTTTTTGGTACAGCCTGAGTTCATATTTGAAGGTCAGAAGAGATAGAGCTCATTATATAAGTACCCTGCATTGTTTATACATCTTGTACTAATGCTGGTGTGCTGACCTTTCAGCTCTGGAACTGATATGGCCCCCAGGGTTAAGGCAGTATTCTTCCTGCAATTTCAGTTGTGTCTCACAGAAATATTTGTGCTAAAACGGTGCTTCCCATAAACCTGCAGGTAGAAGGAGAGGATCAAGGTGTTGCAGATGGGTGATTTAAATTGTTGAAAACATTCCTGTCAGAGGTATTAGCAAAAGTGCTTTTTTAATATGATGTTGTGAGAGTGCAGCTTAACAAAGTCCAATGGCAAGGTTCACTTCTACTGTACAGCACAATCATTTGAACAATGATTCAAAGCTACCAAGGCACAAATGAAAGTTACTGTACTACACGGTTATGTGTGATATTGGTCTCTTACCACTAACCTGCTGTAGGTAAAAGATCCCTGCCTCAAGGACCAAACTTGAGATGGGTCCCAGTTTAAGTGGAGATCATGACCATGCAGCCATGGCTGCCTAGGAGGGAGAGCTCAAGGAAGATTCATATGGGATAAATTGGTTGGCTTGTAGTCAGATTATATGCAATGGGAAAGGTGTGTATGAGACTCCCTGTAACCCACAACTTCCTGTGCTCCCTGATAAATGAGTCTTGGAAAAGTCACCCACTATTCTTGTGTTGCTCAGATGGTTGATGTTTCAATCTGCTCTGTATTGATGCTCACAGTGTCACTCTGCTACTTTATGTGTTTTCAGAGAACAGATTGAAACTAGAGGAGTTCTTGGCCTGGCTACAGCTCAGGCCTTGACCAAACTATTGCTGGCTTGGTTAAGGCTTCAAGTGCACTCATCACACAGGGTTTTATAAAACAGTGTATTTATTCCCTTTCTCCTCTCCTGAGTCCCATGGAGGACTGAGTAGCTCCCAGCTGTGGCAGAAGAAAAATCCTCTGAAGTCAGAAGATACAAGAGATGAAAGGTGGGGCAGAAAGAAGCATCATAGCTGCTTTGGATATTTTCAGATTTAATTCCTCTGAAATGGATGCTGGCAGGGAGTTTCTTTCCTTCACTTTTGAGTTTGTAGGTGGAGAGGGAACAGATGATGGACAGCAGCAGCTCAAATTTCTGTTCTAGCTAAGCAGTACAGCACAGTGTTGGGCACTTATCATCAGTGTTGACAGCAGCACAGATGGGGGTGGATAAATGTTTACTAGAATAACATGTACATTACCAGGAGGATGTAGTCCAGCAAATGTGGGAGCTATTCCTGCTTTTTGAGATGCTAACCAAATCCTTACTTTTCAGTGAGTTTGGCTGTCCATTACCCTAAGGGTTAAGCTGTTCTGTGTTCAAGCCAACTATTTACACCACTGTAGGAGAGTAATTGTCTGTGTTGCAAGGTATTTAATTTCCTTGCCTAATTAAACTAGAAGGAAAATAGTTCTGTTGTACAAAGTGTAAATTCCTCAGTGATTTACTTTTGTTAAGTAGATTTATGTAGAAATTCTTGTTTGTTGTGTGGAAGCTGAATGGTTCCTATCTTCAGTGCCATCTGTCTAGAGTAGCCATTCAGGTCAGCAGAAAGGTGGCAACTAGAATTTAATTTAGCTTTTGTTCGTTGTATTACTTTTGCAGAATGCTGTTACCAGTTCAGTTGCTTGATGTCTTTGTTGAACATCTATGGAAGGGTCAAAGCATGTTCTCTGAGATGATGGACTTGTGATCTGCATATACAGGTAGAACAGGGTGAAAAATCTGTATTGTTTCTCTCTCCTAGGTAAACAAATAAACCAGCCTTCAACTAATTATTTACTATCTCTGTGAGACATGGACTGAATGTTTTTTAAATGTAAAAAGCATAAAGTCTACAACTCTTTCATCAGGTAACCATGAAAATACTTGAATAGATTACAAGCAATGCTATATTGGGATGCTATAATTAATCTTTATTAATATAAAATTGTGTATAGGGAGCAGCTTTTCAGAACATTATTTGCCTAGTAACTTGACTGATATAAAAAATGTGGTCATGTAGCAGAATTGTAGGGAAAGACAAGAGGCAGCACTGAGCTGAAGAAATCACCCTGTGTGGATTCATGGATTGAAGAGCAGGGAAGTGTTTCTAGTCTGACAGCTTGTAGGGCACTGGAGTTCTTGTTCATGATGAGGGATTTGCCATTATATGTCTTAACAGTATGGCTTATTTTCTACGAATTTCATTGAGATTCTTCCTGTTCAGCCTGATATATGGCAGAAAAGGACTTTCCTCCTGTTTTGGTTTTCTTGATAGTAAATTTTTGTACTTTTCTGAAATTTCTGTACTCTAAAAGGCTTTGGGGCCTTTATTTACTTAGAAATGGTCCACAGTTGCACAGTCACTTCTGCTTATAAATAATTGGGGGTTTATTAAAGAAGTAGTAAAAAATACAAATACATGGAACTTAGCCTCTGATGGGCTTATGTTTACTAAACAAAAACAGAAAGCAAAAAGTTTAATACAGTTCGTGGGTGGGGGAAAGCAACTGGGAAAGAGTTTTGATCCATGCAGTATTTTGAACATATGCCAGAAGAGTGAAAGTGTGATGCATCCAAACACAGCATTATTGCTAATTAGCCAATGATGTAAAAGAAAAAAAATCAATGCTGTCAAAATGTGGACTGACTACCATGCTGAGAGGAGTGTGCTGCTCCTACGAGACCATAATTAGATGACTCAGCTACGGAGTAGTTTGGACAGACGGTCCCCATGAATTATTCCAATAACGACTTGGTAAAAAACTTCATTACAAGGGTCCTTCACTGAATAACTCCACGGGTGCCAAGTGAAGTACTGCACCTTAAAGGCACTTGTGTGCTTGTCTGTTCCCATTCACCTCTGGATGGAGGTGATTGGATTAACTAGTTCCAGTTGACACTGATGTAGCTGCTGTTCAGGGTTGGTGTTACAAAGCAATTGAATAAAGAGACTCACATTACCTGCACCTAGTACATTAAGAAAAAGGAACATTTAACTGCAGTCTGTTGAAGAGTAGTAGACTTAGGAGAAATTAAAGCATCAATTGATAAATTGGGTAAGAGAACAAAATTTGAGACCACAGTTTGTTTTAAAAGTGTTGCTTTTGGCCAAGGGGGTGACTGCAGCTTGCTAGAGTGATCTTTTCTCTTCCAGAATAACCCAAAACTACTGTCTGCTTCACAAAATATGATTGCAGAATTTTATTGTGTCTGGCAAACCTTATATTCGTTATACCAGAGTGCTTTAACATATTGAAAGTTATGTTCTTCAAATCAGAAGGGCATGAGTCAGATTTCAGGGTGATACATTTCACTTAGATACCACTGGGATTTAAATGTCAGGCTTGACTTTAATTTTCTCTTCTGTATATTTGGAAGGCTTGTGGGTATTGATTTTTATGCACAAACACAGAACAGTGAGCTGGCTGCCAGAAAATAATTATACCTATAGTTCTTGTTCACTGACCACTGAACTCTCAATATGTCATCCTTCTCTGTACATGTTAGGGCTTGATTACGTTAATTTAATTTTTTCAGTTTCCCATTCTGTCTTTAGTCTGTATTGTTTACATTAGCTGAACTGGCAAACTGCTAACAGTAAAAACATGAAGTTGGCTGTAAACAACTCTAGCAATCCCAGTAGATCCCATATACTGTCACTTTACTTTTACCTCAAAGGTAATATACGAAAAGAAGAAAAAATAAAAAGAATAGCAAGTTTTGATCTCTGGTTCATAGAAGATACATTCATAACAACAGAGTTGTTGGTTTCAAAAGAGTATAGTTTTGGCTTTTGAGCATGGACCTTTGCTCCCCTCCATCCTATTTCTTTGTCTAGGATGGTGATTACTCATATACTCGATCAGAACAGATATGTGTTGTGAAAAGATAGAAAAAAAAGTGTGAATATGCATAATATGAGTTCACCATTCATCATTTGTCTGCTGATTTGTTCTTTTTTTGTATTTCTTCTGTGAGCTTTGTTAATAAATACAAAATTGAGAGTTTCTAGTCATAATTAAACAGATTAACCATAACTTCAGAATTTAACCATTCACAGAACAGATGGAATCTTTTCTTGTCATCTGTGTCAAGGGCTGATTCAAGAACATTGTAGAGACCACACATCCACTTGGCTGGATTTCCTAATGTTTATAGGTAATTCTTTTGGCCTATATACAGTAGGTAGCAATGAATGCAAGGAGAACAGTTCCTCCTGGTTTTATATTTTGAGTATTGTGTTGTGACTTTTGTCTTTGTTGTCTTTTGAAAGCTATCTTTGCTGAGTGTTGATGTGGCAGGTGAACATATTTGACAAGCACTTGGGCTGTCCTACACCTCTCTGATAGGACAGGTAGTGATAAATTTGAGGTATTTTTCCATTGATAGATGAACTGCACTATTTAGGTTTATACCTCCACATGTTATTGGGAAGTGTAAGATCTTTTAAGTTTAAGGTCTGTAGAATTTAGCCAAAGGCTGTGTGGAAGACAGCCTGTTGTGAAACCTCTGTATGTATCATTAACACAGTCCTCTATTTGCTCTGCTCAGTGTGAACTAGTAGTATCTTTACTAGTGTTAGTTTAATTGAGTTGTTCGAAGCCCTTAAGCTACCAAAATATTTTAGGTGAGACTTATTTGAAAGGTGTAACCAAGATTTAGGTATTCAACATCCTTCTTCCCCATAATCATCAAATACCTGCTTAGTTTTCAGTGGATCCAGTTTCCTCTGTCAGGTGCTTGCAGATTGTAGCTTTGTGGCTTACTTGGAAGCTGAAAAACAGAAGAATGAAGTCTTGCAAAAAGAAAAATAATAAAGTCAAGCAAATGTTTTAATGACATGTTCCAAAAATCATATATATTGTACAAAAATAGCAAGTATCTATAGCTGGATTTTCTCACAATTGTTACTTGTTATTATTGTATAGAAAGAGAAATGCTTCGCTGGTGATACATAATCTGAAAAAAAAGTAATAGACTTTTTTAAAAAATTGCATCTTATGTGTTTTACACTTACTTGGCAAGCAGTTCTCCTGTACAATACTTAGAAGCAAAGCAAGTCCATCTTGGATTGATGCCTGCAAAACAGGTTAAAAATTAAAGACTAGGTCTTTAGTTTTAGGTCTAAAGACCTAAAATTCTAGGTCTTGTGTAATCAAGGTATACATTAGAGAAACAGTGCTGAGCTATCAAAAATTATAATTGCATCTACCTTTTTAATACACATGAAGTGTCACTGTTGTGAATTAATTTCTTCACGGCTTACAGAGTGATAGCTCTCCATGTCAAACTAAATCCTAAAAGCCATGTCTGAAGAAGAAGTCACTGTTTTGACAGGCCTCTTTGTGCCTGGCTGCTTAGAAGAGTGCTGCAGCACAGCTAACTAGTTGTGACAGAGGAAAGCTAATGTGGCATGCCTTATTTACCTTGATGGTGTGAGAAGTGTTTTCTCCTTTTATAGAATGCAGAGCTGAAGAAACATGGAAAATGACCTGCCACTATTAGTGCTTTTAAATGCAGAGAAGACTTACATCTCACATTATTATTGCTTAACACCACCACATTTAAGACATCAGTTTAGAAAGAGAAATTTGAACAACTGAGCTGTACAACACCTCAGGTGTTTGCATAGGTAGCATAGCAAGAATATGGTGTAAGAAATTGATTTTAGTCATGTTATTGTAGTGTACTACCAGTGAATATGTGTTTCTGGAATCTTATTATATTCAGCTGGAAATACATAATGGATGGCAGCCACTTCTATTGTTGTATTATGTATATTTCTAAAGGGTCTTCAGGATGTCACTACAAAGTATTTTTTCTCATCGTTTGCAATAGTTTACATAGAAGTTTTGGTAATCCCAAGTAAATGCAGAAGCATAATCTTTTCCATGTAAGTTTCACCATAGCTATAAAAGCAAACCTGGTCTTAGGTTTATCAGTCCATTTCCAATTGACTGTGATGAAAGGTTTAGCATTTGCTGGAAAGGAATTTAACTGCTGTTACCTTGTGAAGGTGTTTGCTTTCTGCAGATTTTGTAAGAAGAAATGACAAGTGTGGAGCAGAGACTTTTGGGATTATGCTCCAGGAAGGAATGCCCATGTGAGCTCATGCCATGTTGCTCAGCACACAAGTTATTGCGTGGGAATGAGGAAAAAACTTTGCTTAGAGTTTGACTCTACCAGATAAGAGGAAGTTCATTCCTCGTTCCTGTGATTTGAGGCCAGCTCTGGGGGAGCTTATGTATCAGTGTGATTAACCTTACCTTTAGGAGCACAACTAAATCCATTTTCATTTAGTATGATGCAGGTAGTCATGTACAATAAACAGGTCACCTGTCTTACCTGAGACCAAGATGCACATACAAAAAAAAGGGCAGTTTCTTACTGCTTGTCTCACCACCTAGTGAATATAATCTCATTGAGGAAAGATAAAAGCAAATTTATTTACTGTACAATGTAACAGAGAAAACAAAATATAAAATATGTTAAAAGGAACTATATTGAAATATGACCGTCTTCTAAAGTGACTTTTTTTCCGCTTCTGTATCCTATGGGGAAAAGTATATTCTAGTTGATATTCATTGCTACTGTTATTTCTTTATAAATAATAAGACACTTGTTTGTTTATGTGTATGTGGTTCCTTATCTAAGTTTATTTCAAATGGAGTCCTTTGATCTTTAGGTATTTAATAAGATGTGGAATAGGTCCATGCAGTGTCTCCCCAGGATAATTCTAGCATTATAAACCTTGAAAGTTTTCATCAGAGCCAAATTTAGGTTCAAGTGCAAGAGATTGTTGAGCCTCTTCAGCAGTGATTCAAAATAGCATTTTGAGCTGTTAATTTGGTCTGAGTTGGTCAAAACCAAATAGAAAGATGCTGTGACTAGAACTTACTTTGCATATGTTATGTGTATCTGAAATTACAGTCTTAGGGGGAGAATCAAATTCAAGCTTTGAAGTGAGCAGTGTTCCCTGTGAATGGGTGATGAAAATATAAAATTCAGTCACAGAAAACACACACACAAACTAAGGGCCTGGATGCAGCTCATCTCCTCTTCTACCTCCTTGCCCTCTGAATGTTAGATCAGCTCAAGACTGCTCATCTCACCACCTGTTTTTGACTCAGTTCCTCTCCATATTTACAGCAATACTGTTTTAGCCCAGTTATTTTCACAAAAGTTTGTTTCACTGGATCCTATGCTTTCAGCAAAGTGGCTTGAAAGAGGTACAACTTCAAAATCTAAGTATTAAATTACCATGATTAAAGGCTAAGTTGATGTCAGAACAACTTTGCAATTGTAATGCTTCTGAAGTGATCTCCCATGTGACCCACATGACTAAAAGAAAAACTAGAGAAGAGTCAAATACTGACATTTCCAGGCCACAGCTTAATTCAATGGCCAAGTCTGTCAGGTATTGTGATCACGGTGACTGTGTATGTTGTCAGTCTAAAATGGTACTTCTATCCTTAGATTGTGAAGTCTATCAGAAAACTGTGAAACAACTAGAAAGCTTTGAATAGTCCACTCCCAATTCTTACACAGTTACTTTATAGATTTGCTATCATGGGAAATAGTGCAGTGGGAAACATTATGAGAACATAATGTGTAATACTTTGGAATTAACATTCAGAATCATCACCACTTTCATGCCATGCAATTAAGAGAATCTTTTTGTTACACCCTTTTCCAGAAAAAAACACTCCAGCCTAATGAATGGAAAGCCATACATTAATTTTTTTTAGTTGCAAGAACAAAAGTAGTTGTCAGAGATTAAAAATAATAGTAACTTGTCCATTTTGAATGGGAGATGGCTCTGAAAACCCATTTACTCATCTCACTCGTCACAATACTTGTTCTTGCCTCCCTTCTTATGTTGATTTCTGAGCTCATTGTATATCCCAGTTCTTCACTTCACTGAAGGATGGCAAAGACTCAGGCTTCTGATTTTCTGGGTTCAGGGAGCTCCTACCTGTAAAAGCCATTTGCTGATTGTTCTGCCCTCCAGGATCAAAATGTAGGAAATGCTTTCTCGCTGGGTGTAATGGTGTGATTTCACAACAAAATGCTAAATTAATGCAGTGCTCTGTTCTAGTGGAATGGTACTTGGTATGGTTTTGTGTCCTTCGGGAGAAAATGAACTGGGGACATATTAGCATCATAACACAGCTGTATTGTTCACAGTGTTTTTTAATAATGGAGCTCATTGTCATTGTCTCAGGGTCACAGCAGGTCTCTGTGGCAGGTATTTGCTGGGGTTGGTATCACATAGTGTGGACAGTGCTGTGAGAAAACGAAAATATGACTGCCAGCTTCCACTGTGCTCATTTGCAACCTTTTGACTGTCAGGCATGTTTTGATGTCTCTCCCTCAAAACCTGGTTTGGGCACGTTTAGGTTTCATAGCTTTCTATGTTATCTGGAACAAGTGAAGTTGTGTCCCTTTAAATGAAGTTATGGTACCTTGCTTAATGGCAACTCTAAAAGTGTTTGTTCCAGCGAAATGAGGAGTCCTGATTCAGCAAAGGGTCTCTGTCCCAGATTCATTGCATTTCATTGCTGAAATTGAAAGTAAAGCATGCAAAATTCATAGGCTCTTGTCTAGCTGAATGCAGTGGGTTTGCAAAAGCATCTATGAGTCTCAAAATTATAAGCTATTTTTGATGGAACTTGAATATTTAAGTTCTTTGAATTAGAGTGGTGTTTAAAAGCTTTCCCTGATTTCATTCCTTTAGTTGAGCTGTAACCTTCATATTCCTTTTAACTAATAGGCTGTCAATAGAAGTGAAATCAGAATTAGTTAGATGTTTTACCTTAAAAGTAACTCCTAACTTTTCAGAGTGGAATGTAGAGAAGTCCATTGACCCTTACACACAATGATGGTGATTGTGGTGATGGTATTCCTGGTTTATTTCGTTCAAATTTATGGGGAAGATCAGGTCCAGAGAGTTTGCTACGTTTTCTGAACGTTTGAAGGTGAAGAAGCAGAAACTGATACTGCATGACAGCTCAGTGATGTGCATCTTTAAGGACTGATGTTGATTTCATTACAACTCCTTGGTCTGCAGTGAAATTGCTCCTCTGTAAATCAGCTGAGAGGCTGAAAAAACACAGGCAAGTTAAAGCCACAAGTTTTGCTTGACAATATAAGCAAGTGCAGTCTAACAATATTTGTAGAGAAACATTGAAATTATGATTTTCCCTATTAAAGTAGTACCATGGAAATACTAATATATAGATTCCAAGTAGAGGCTAAGAGGGCAATGCAACCAAAATAATTGTTTGGTTTGTATTACCCTACATCACCCTATTAAAATAAAAAGCAGAGATGTCTAAGGAGTGTGTGGCATAACAGGGTAGATTTACTGCTGTGTATAATGATAAAGTTTTCAGTTAGGTGAATTTTAGTGACAAAAGTGTGTCATGCCGACAAAAGTTATTCCATGATTTTATGACTTAGAAAAAGTTGCATTATAATCCCAGTCTCAGGAAAATATTTTATTAAATCTTTTGAGCAGGAATTTTTCATGTGGATAGAACTGAAGAATGTTGTTTGCATTTTTATATTTTATAATTCAGAAACAGCCAGGAGGATGTTAATGACTTTTTTTAGAAGTTCAGAAGAATGAAATACAGTTCTGTCAAAAACTTGACAATTCTTTCAAAAAGAGGTTTTAGCATATAATTGTATTGTTACAGGTCTTTTTGTTGCTTGGTGCAATTTACTTAGGAAAGTCACATCTCTCAGGGCAGGATGTTTGTGTCAGCTAAAGAGCTTATAGTTTGTTTTGGAAAAGGAGGTACTATTACATGAGCACCGAGACAGATCTTTTAAATTTTTAATCACAGTAAAAACAGGAAGTATAGGTAAAATTAGGATTCTTTTGTCAGTCCTGGGGCAATACTGATGCAGTTTTGTCAGAATGCATGCTTATGCAAGAACTTGCTTTACATAGGTAGTGTTTTTTAGCAATGCATCCCTAGGTGGGGAATATAAGAGGGGAGGAATAGCGGCGTGCTGAGGGGCAGGTGGTGGGCTGGTGGGCGTCCCTCCATCAGCATTGCTGGTGCAGGAGCTGGGCAGCACCGGGTGAAACTGGCGAGAGAGGAGTTAAAAACGCTGTTTTTCACAGAGCAGGCATTGCACTTCTGAAAATTATTCCCACAGGGTTTCCCTTGGAGTTTAAAAGTATATCTTTTAGGACAATGGGAGATCAGGTTAGTACTTGGAAGAGAAAATCATAGTGGGTTAATAAGTAGAGGAAAACAGGAAATCTCTTGAGCTAAAAATAGTTGATATAGAGAGTATCAAAGGTGTCTATGTCCACTGTTGGAACTGAGTTGAACCAGTATGTTCATTTTTATTTCCTCATGGACTTAATGTTCTAAGACAGTTTGTTTGCCCTGGCATTCCAGTTGAGTTGGTAAGTAGTCATAGTGTAATGGTGAGTCCAGTAGAGCAGCACATGGGGGCCACATCAGTCTGTCACAAAAAGAACATGTAACTGGAGCTTATATCAAACCCTTTCTAACACTGGCCCTTGACTGGTTTGTTGGATGGAAAAGGAAAGGATGTTCAGACTCACTAATATTCTTTGTTTCCCATGCTCTAATAGCAGAGTTTTCCCTGTGTGGTTTTACCTTCATAAAGGTGATCCCCAAACTGGAAAGAAATAAGGACATTTACAGCATTTAAATTTCGAAGAGCAGAGCAGAAATATGCCTCTTTTTGTAAGATACCAGTTCACTGTTTACTGCAATATTCTTTGACAGTCATCCAGAGATGAGTGCTAGTTGCAGATTTTCATAAAGTACAGTGTCTTTAACCACAGATCTCCTGTGGCTAAAGTTTCTTCCTGCTTTATTCAGGTGACTATGTAAATTCTGCAACTGCTGTGCAGTTTAAGATTTGGGGCTTTTCTCATTTCCATATGTACCAGAACAGGAACTGAAAGATAACCTTATAGGCAGTTTTTTGTTCAATAAATTTTGATGCAAAGTTTCACTCACAACATAATCTTTCAAAATACATAGTCTGTTATATATTACCACTGTTGTAAAATTAACTTTACCATTATTTCTTCTTGTCTGCTGTTTTTATGGAACTGTCAGATCCCCAGATTAGAAAAACCTGTTGGCTAGAATCCTCCTATTCATCTTCTTTTGCTATTTGTTTTATTGTATCTGTTAATTTATCGTGGAATTTATTGTTTTAGATCAGAAAACTTAAACTCACATCTTGTGGTATATGTCTGTCTTGTTAAGTCTGTATTAAAAATTATTCCCTCCTGAAGAAAATGTGTCCATAAAATTATAAACATGAAAGCAATTAAAGGGATTGCAAAAGTAGTCATTATCAGTAGATGGCACAAGCTCTGAGGTGCTGCATTACTTGTACAGAATTCCATTTTGAGTGTCATTGTGTCAAGGCAGAGATTTTAATGGAGGAAGCATGAAATTTGTCCTGTACCTGATGGGTTATTACTTAACAAAGGGGCTTTGTTCAGAGTCCAGAGCGTTTTGGTTTAAAGAGCTGGTGGTGAAGTAATGCAGGGCAGGCCTACATTTTCTGTTGCTGCAAAGTAGGACATGAGGGTATATGTGTGCTCCACACATACCTGCAGCTTTTAAGCTTTACAGTTTTCTTCAACTGTTTGCTTTAGCAAAGCTGAATTGGACTGTGGTGTGTTGAATAGAAATTGCTTCAATCCATGAGGGAAGTGGAAAATGCAATTCCATTACTCATCAAAGGAGGCATAGAGGCAGCCCGAGTATTCTATAGAAAGTAACCCTGGGAGCTACAATTTCATCTCTCTCAACCTCAAAATGGGAGAGTGGCTTTTAATTCCCACTTCTTCTTTTAACAGTCCCCAAATCGTTCCCTGTAGGATTCAGTGTTTCATGTCTAACTACCCTTACCTGGATTTTACTACTCTTTAGGTTTGCGGTTTTTTGGCTACTCTAATATTTTTAAGGAAATGAGGCAGTTTCATTTTGGGTTTTTGAGGAAAACCTCATCCTCTATTTGCAGACTTTGGGAATGCTGTGCTAATCTCCCATGTCCAGTCACCAGCTGGACAGGGAAAGCACGTTGGCTTGTGTGTTTTGGACTGTACTGCATAAGCCTTCAGTGAGTTAAGATGTTTCTGTGCAGGAGTGATGCTCCCATGCATGTCTGTGGTCACTTCACATTGATTTTGAAGTTCTAAGTGTCTTTGACTGAAGACCAAGCAAGACCATAGTAGAGACTGCTTTATATCAGGTAATATTTACAGTTTCTTTGAATACTGAGATTTTCGCTGCTCTCTAACAAGGCTGCCACTTTTCCTCCCAGTACATTGAATTGATAGTTTGGTGAGAGGGAACTCTGAGTGTGTGATATAGCTCAGCATATAGGCTGAATGCAAAGAAAATCTGAGATCAGAAAAGATGATGAGCAGAGCTTTGAGGTTACTTCAGTAGATCAAAACCTGTGAAACTAAAGCCCAAGGCACATGTTTGCAGCTCTGAGATTACTTGCCCCCAAGAAGATAAACATACCAGTCTTTCATGGAGTCATTGCATTTATTTCTTTTTGTTTCCCCCTAATACAGAGTAATTCAGGATAAAAGTGCATTTTGACAGGGAACAGAAGATCTTACTGGCAATATGAATGCTATTCCACTGTGTCAGAATTAGCAGTCTATGTGTGTGTGCATCAGGGGAATTAATGTAATCAGTCCAGAAAATAGTGATGTGTTGGGACACTGGGTTATGCAACTGCTTGTAGAAGTTGCATTATGTTTCTCATTTTAAAAACAGTTAAAATAATACACTGAACAATATCAGTAGTCATAAATATAGTCCAGTAAATCCCTTGAATAATAACTGGACTTCTAGTCAAGAGGTACAGACATAAATAAGTGCATCGGTATTCTCAGTTTAATAAAAGTGTCAGACTCTGGTAAGGCAGCTCCTCAGATGACATAAATTGATTTCAGGACTCCAAATTGCTATCTGAGGATCTGCCCCACAGAATATAATACAGTCAAGGGTTGTGTGCACACTCACAAATATTCGACGTCTTTAAGCTATAATTGTTCCTTAGAGAGAGCTTTCTATTTTAGGTTTATATAGTACCAATCCTTACTGTATTAACTTCCAGCTTTCAGCATAAGCATTGATAGCAATAGTAAGGTCCCTTGTGGAACTGTAATCTCTTCTCAGTGAAAATCCCATTCGGTCATTTTTTATATTTTTTTTAATGCTTTTTTGTTATTTCGTTATTGTTTCTAACTGAGGTTGAGAGGTGGAAGCACACATACAATTGAGATAATGCAGTATGTTGAACACCACAATATAAACACAAAAAGGAGTTTGTTTTCAGAAGGAGAGCAAACTTTGCACTCAGTATAAGCTCATAACTCACACGCACTTTGTTGCAACCTGCTGCCCTTTTTAATGTCCTCACCTTGTTGGTGACTTTGAAGAATCCTGAAGCCACAATAAGGAAAACCATCCTGACCTTGACCTAAATTCCCACCTGCCACACAGTTCCTGCTGATGGCAGTGGGGGTGTGCCTGGATGCACACAGTGCCTCATGGCCCTTCACTTCTGGGTGATAAATGTTTTTCCAATCAGACTGCAGACCTCATTCTATTCTACGACTGTGCAGACATTAGTGACAAATACATGGGCTCCAAAATAAGAGTCTCTTGTGAGACAGCATCTGAAAAATACATAAAGGCTGTATTTACATTACAGGGAAGATATCCTGAAGGCTGTGTCTTTCTGCATTCCCAGGCAGGGTCTCTGGAAGGTCTCTTGGTGGGAAATGTGGATGTGCCTGTGGGAAGGGAGCAATTGTGCTTGCTGGTAGGTTCCCTCTGTGGTCTAGACAGATGCCAAAAACTGCTTTCCAGGAAAAAAGTGACCTCTGGAACAACAATCTTGAAACAATTTCATGTGTAAGTTCATTCCATCTTTTTTAGCTATTTTAAGTTACTTTTGGTTATCAGCTAGATTATTTTTAGGACTTGAGACCAGAGTTTTCATACCTTTATTCACTGTCAGTAGTATATTATCTTGCAAGCACTTGCACTGTAAAATATGTTGCTATGTGAATATTATACTATCTGTTGGAAATGAGGCTGTTGCAAATAGTTTCTACAGTAAAACTTTGTGAGGGATGTGGTGGATGCTGTGTGTGCAAGGTAAACTCGCAGCATGTTCATCGCCAGTGTTGTTCTTGCCAGCCTGAGCAAGAGGAAAAAAAAAAAGAGGAATCCAAAACCAAAGCAGAGTGGCCTTTTGTATTGCAGTTGTGAAATTCATGGCTGGGCCTAGGGAGGAGTTTGAAAAATGTTTTGTTGAGGTCTTGAACCACTAACAACCTCTCTAAGAACACAGACTGAGACACGAGTCCAGGGTCATCAGATCTCATGTTGGAGACAAGAAAGAGAAAAAAATTTTGTCTCGTTTTCTCTTCATTTCTTGATTCTCCACTCGTGGATGCTCAAGGAATCTAGAATAATTGAAATGAAGCAGGGGGAATTAGTGGGGCTTACAGCTAATAACTCAGAAATAAGATTCAGGGTCTAATCTGCAGATTTTGTGGAAAAAAAGATGTAAGATCTAGGAAATTTGAAAGATGCTGTTTAAGAAGGTCAAATTGTAGTGGATTTGAGTTCTGATGGAAAAAGCAGAAGTAGTCCATCTATTTGCTACAGCAAAATACAGCTGGCATGAGTAGCTCCATGTAAAACAAAAGCACCTGCTTTGGGCTTTGGGGTCAGTTTCTGTGCAGCTTGGGACTTCTCTTCAGTGCTGGGAAGAGAGTCTACAACAAGCCTGTGAACATGGAGCTTGGTTTCTTTCTTTGCAGTCTTTTGTCAATGTATTGTTAGAAAATCTAGCAAGGAGAAGAGGGAGAGTATCTGCAATGCCAGGGAGCAAAAATAACAGGTCATTTTAACCACAATGAACATGTATTTAAATAGAGTAATATTTTGTAAAAAGTTGGCTGTTGCCCCAGACAGATCATTTTTTGAGTCTGAAACACAGAGGACTAGTAACTTAGCAATAGATCAGCTGGTGGGACTTAGCTGACCTAAGGAGGCTGATGGAAGAGTTTCCAGGTGAAGAGGATGGGGATTATAAAACAAAAGTGCTTGAAGCAGCAGTTTGGAGAGGAGAAAAAAAAGGGAACAGATTGCTTTAAAAAGAGGAAATTGGTTCCCTTTTCTCAAGAAAAGCTGTGTGTTGAACCTCTGACCTAGCCCCAAGGAATGCTGAAATATGGCAAGGAAGTTGACGTGCAGTAGGGCATCTGAGCATCTGTTGTTTCACAGGCATATGTATTTTTTTTATGCTACTTCTTTAGGTAAAGAGGCTAGACTCCTTGAAAAATTTAGAAATAGTATGAACTTTAATTTTTTCCCTCAGGCACAAGGTTGGAGCTTGTGACAAATTAATGCCTAAGGAATTAAAGGGTCTCAGGAGCCAGCACTGCTCCTACGGCACTCACACTGCAGTCCTGGGAAAGTCATAGTAACTAGTCTCTACCAAGCAGAACACTGGAGAAAGAAATTGGAGTTTTTGCAGGGATCTAAGAAATGAAACCAAACAGTATTGTAGGACACCAAAGCAGAGGTATGGTTATCTAGTAGGCAGGATATAATTGAGGCCATATAGCACCTTGTATACACAGCTAAGAGCTCTAGTTTTCAGCAAAGGAGTAGAATTTGTTTATTAAGTTGTGGTGTTTTTAAATACCACACATTTGAGCTTCAGCTCTTTTTTCTTAATCATGTTAGAACTTGAGAGGAGTAGAAAAAGCCATTTTCTCTCTCTATTTGCCAGAACCGTTTTTTTACAGATCTGCAATGGCAAAAATGCAGGAAGATGGTGTCTATGTTGTGAGTTTGAGTAGGAGATAGCATGCTTTTCTTCACCACTGAAGAAATTTTCCAGTGTTAATGGTTGGTTTTGGAAGAGGAAGTTTAAGTGGTGATGTTTGTGGTTGACAGGAGATAAAAATGGCATCAGTGCTCTGTGCAAAACTTGTTTGCTTCAGTGGGTGTTGGGGCATGGCTTATATACTTCTCCTTTGTACTTGCAGGAAGTTGCCTCTCTCTGTATATAGCAATTATTTTTGTTGGTCAAGGAAGGTCTGCTGCTACCTTTTATTTTGTGTGCACAGGTTTGCTCTTCTGCATCAAACTTAGTGTATCAGGATGGCTCTTCTGCTCCACACTGGAGCTCCCACAGGATCTTCTTATTTCTGGTGTTTCCAGTTCTTTTCCAAGAGTCACTGCAGCTATCTCCAGATACTCTCAATTTCTTTGTTCTTTTTGAACCCCACAAAAGAAACAAAAAGCTTGTCTTCAGATTGGTCTACTAAGTGTAAAAGGCTGGAGATGGCTGTGCTGCTCCACTGATGTTTCAGGAATTGCTACGTTTTCCAAGTGGGGCTGCTTGTACAGCTTGTACTACTTGTAACATAGCAACTGCTTACCTTCAGCCACAGATGCCACAAGTGGTGTCATAAATATCCCGTGTGTGTACAAACAAAGCTCTCTTTTCATATGAAGAACATGAACTATCTACCTTTCTAAATTTGAGTTGTGAGGGTTATCTTATCTTAAGACTGCCTGAAGAGGAGGCATAATATTCTGACTACTGTGTTGAAAAACACCATAGCTTGATTTGAATGTTATTTTCTCTTCCTTTATTACTTGTTTTTTCGTCTTTCTTGTTCTCCTTTTTTGTCTCTCTCTGTTTAATTTTCTCTGGTTTTGGTGGCTATATATATTTTTCTGGTGAATTCTTTGCTGGTTTCCTTTTTTTTCTTTTTTTTTCTTTTTTTTCTTTTTTTTCTTTTTTTTCTTTTTTTTCTTTTTTTTCTTTTTTTTCTTTTTTTTCTTTTTTTTCTTTTTTTTCTTTTTTTTCTTTTTTTTCTTTTTTTTCTTTTTTTTCTTTTTTTTCTTTTTTTTCTTTTTTTTCTTTTTTTTTCTTTTTGTCCTGTTCTTTCCTTTTCCCTTTTCCTGTTTCTTTTCCTGTTTTTCCTCTTTCCTTTTTTTTTTTAAATGCCTTTCAAGTATTGACTTCTGCACTTAAACGTTGCAACAGTTGATAACAGTGACACCTTTACTATTGAAAATAGAAGAGAATTAGGCTTGTTGATTAATTTTTGCCTTGTAATTCAGTAAAAGCCTGTTCATATACACCCTACAGAGACTTGTCTGTGACTTGGGTATTCCACAAGATGTGCTGATGCAGATGAACTTCTGTAATTACGTTGCATTAATGTATTCTGTATGTTATTTTGGACTATACACGTTATTTTAGGCTGTGATATCTTTATTCACATGGATTAATTTGACATAAAATTAAAATGAAAAGTGTAATGTCTTTCAGAGACTGGCACTCTTGCTAGATGCTTTATGAAACAAAAGATTTGCACAAAGAATTTCTGACCAGTTTTTCTGTTCTGACTGTGTAGGACATTGCCTTAGAATCTGCTGGGCTGGTAAATGATATTCTGGTCCATTGATTAGATAAGAGACTTTAAGGCATTAAATAGAAGACAAGAGATACCTCCTTCCCTAAAAGTTCTTTCTGTTGGCTTAATAGGTTTCTCTTGGTTAATTGTCACCCATTTAAATGGGTGCATAGTTTGGGTTTGGGGATATACAATCCTGCACTGAGAACTGTGAGGACAAAGTGTTTCTTTAACCAGATTTTTTTAAGGCAAACAAGGCTGTCTCCAAGCTCTTTTTGTGCCTATACTTTGGAGTTCTGCAGTGCTCTAGTTTACATGGGTTTCTACCTTGTTTCCCCTAGCATCACCAAGAGCAATTTGGATGTTGCACATTTTTTCTAAACTGGGCATTTGCATCTTGAACATTGACAGTGTTTTATTATATAAGGCAATCAAAAAGTGAAACTGATGAAAAAGGAGAATCTGAATGTCCTGACTGGTTAAACAGCTGAACATGTAGAGCGAATTGAAGTGAAATATAAAAATGTAAATGGAAACTATCCCTAAAGCTTCTAAATTGTCCCTAAAGCTTCTAATTTCACTCAGTCAGGCTGAAGAGTCATCATTGCTATTTCAGTACATGGACATGGGTTGTGATTAAGAACACCATCATAGTTCCTAAAATAATCTCTTCAGGTAACTTTTCTTTTCTAAAATATGAGTCTTTTGTGTTAACTTTGGCAATTTCCTTGGTCTACTACCATGTAAAAGTAGTATTAAGTATTAAAACTTCCTCTCCCTAGAAACATCTGTGCCTTGTCATAGAAACAAGGTTATCATTCATCTATGAAGATTTTAATTGAATCAATAAATTAGCATCCTGAGTTTATACAGTGGAGGACTGCTGAAGTATAAAAACCTCAGTTCAGTCACTTATGTTGAATAATTTGTTGTTAGACACAGAGTTTGGTAGCGTGTGTTCATCTGTTCTCTCATACTTCTCTTAAACATTTTATTGCCTCTTCTGTTCACTCACATCACAGACAAGCCTAGGTCACAAAGGACCCCATTTTTTCCAAAACTGTGCAGCTTGAACTGCACAGGAGAGAGGTGTAAATTTATTAATATTTTTCCTCCTTTGTCTTCTCTTATCAGAAGGGAAAATGACATGAGGTGTGTGTCCCTTGGGCTATGGAGTCCAGCTCTATGATTTGCTTTTTGGCAGCATGCTGGCAGGTTATGAGTCATGTATGGATCTTGGGACGAGGTTCCCAAGCAAGAGAATCTGCTTGTATGTCAGTTCTTTTCTCCTTTCTTCCAAGAGGTGCCAATTCACTGTCATTGTTAGTGAAATGGTCTTTAGTGAAGTGTCAAAATTCAACTGAACTTACTCTTTGGGTATTTCTGTTGCATCAATCATACAAAGCACTTGTATGACTGCAGAACCCCCTGTGCTGAAGGGGAAGCATCCCATTTGAATTGATAGTGAAGAAGTAATTAAATCAGATGGGGTGTGCTCAGTACTTGTGAGCTTGTTTTCCTTTATTAACCTAAGGTCTCCTAAAGTACAATAAACACAAATGCAATAGTCTGCAACCACCGTAGGGTATGAGGCATGAACAAATTACCCGTGGAACACTCGACTGCAGGCATGACCAAGGGTCAAAGCCAGGTATCTTCTGTATGGATGGTATCTCTTCTGAGTGGTGTTTGCTGCTTGCTAGTTCAGCATGAGTTGGCCAGAGCCTGGAGCTCCACAGTGTAGCAAATCAATGAATACATGGCTCAGGCCCCAAGGTCCTTGTTCACCTATCAGTCTGAGGCTCTCTCTTCTCTCAGTCTGTCCTGTCTACCTTGCTGCTGAAGTAGACACAGGCTAGAAATTGCAAGTTTTGTAATGATATATGATGTGATGTCCTACTTTTCAGGAGTGTTTAGGTAGTTTTAACCAGTTTGTAAAAGCTAGATATTTGATCTTGTGTATGTCTCTTGCCCCTAAGTTTGCAAAACAAAAAAAAAAAAACAAAGCCAAAAAAACCCCAACCTTTTTAATTCTTGGAATCTGCAGTCTCATCAACACAGCAATTCAACCAGCACTCAGAGAAAACAAACCTTTCAAGCATTTTTGGCAGGAATGGAAATACCAATATGAAATACACTTGGGTTTTGCAGGTTTTCATATTCTTTAAACTGTAATTCCTCTACAATAGCATTGTCTCTTCTTTATGGTTTCAGCTAAAGCTTTTGAATTTCTAAACATAGTGAATCTTAAGGTTTCCTATTCACACTGCTCACTCATTCCTTCTCAACCAGCAAAGTTCTCTCAATGCTCCGCAATTGCCTGCTGTGACAATAACCTCTCTTCAGCATTAGAGATTATTTTAAAATAAATCCACAATAAATCAAATTTCTAAACTTCCTCAGCATCACACACTGCTGGATAAAGTTACACGTACTGTGAGTTTGTTTAGTGAAATGTGAATATCCAAGATTTCCCCATCACAGGAATTGCATGTCAGAATGTAGATGCATTATTGAATTTCCACAGAAGGGAATTTACACTTTAAGAGAGAGACAAAAAGATAAAGCAGGACACTAACCAGTCAATTGAAAAACAATGCCAGAGTGCTGTGGCCAACAGGTAATACAGTGCCATCTCTATATTTTTTTTTATTTATTTATTCCTGCTTACCAGGATAACCACATTTAATAGGAGGTCAGTTGTGACAAGTGACCTTCAAATGATAGTTGATAGCAGTAGTCCATTTGTAACCCTTTTTTTCTCCACAAACCCATTTTTATAGCTGCACTGTATAGATCTTTAGATTGAGATATTCTTCCTACACTGTTACATATATTTAGACAAAAAGTAGGCAGCAGAGTTTCATGTCAAATATTACAGTCCCTTTGAGGCTGACACAGATTTTACTACATATGAAGATCTGCCCCAAGAATGTTGCCTAGCATGCACATGCAGAAAAGGGTGCACACTGTGACTGGCAGAGGCCCCAGGGAGAAGAATAAAATGGGACTTCTTTTGGAACTGGCTGCTACTGTTCTTCCCATTTGCTGCTGGGGGTCCTTTCAGCTTCCCACCTCTTGTAAAGTCGCCCAGTCTTTACACTCAATAGCTACTTTTTGTGTGGTGCTGGGGGCAGAGGAGAAGAAGGGAATGAGTTAGTTAAAATTTTCTGTATGTCCTGTTAGGAAAAACCAGAAATTCCCTTAAAAAAATGAAAGGGAAAAGGTAGAACCCAATTGCTTAACAGTAACTCCAATATCTCAGCTCACTTATATTGCTTTTCTGTTATATAATGTTGTATTTTTGATAGTAGTGGCTACAAGGTGTCCAAAAGACAGATGGCAGCAGGAAAAAACATTTCATGCCAGGTTATTTAGCATCTTGTTTTACTCTAATGCAGCAGGTATTGCTGCATAATGCAAAACTTGGCCCACTGCTCTAAATAATAAACCTTAGTAACTAAGCTTCTGGATTCTGACTGTGGGTTAGGAAAATGTAATGTACTGAGCAGGTAATTGCAGTAGACCAACATTGCTGGAATTAAATAAGAACATGAGGCTGTAGGAAACCACACACTGAGTGTCAGATGTAGGTTGCTTTGTCCTTTTTCTCTCTTGCTTTATAGTCTTTTTCTACCTTGGCTCTTATTTTGTAATTTGCTCCTTCTTTCTTGTCTTACGAACTGAAAGTGCTCACTGAAAAGGTAATATTTGAGATCTGTATTCATATCAAGTTACAATCTAGTAGCAGCTGCCATTAAAACAGCTGTCAAATACAGTTTTAGTGAGATGTGCCTGCTAAGCATTTTCTAATACTGATGTTACTAGCATAGAAGCAGGCTGATTACTGCAGTTTGATTGGCTCCCCCACCTTAAATTAAGAAGAAAAGGTATTACACACTTTTTAAAATAGAAATTACATAGAGCAGAAATTACACAGTTATTTGTCTTTTTGACTCTCTTGCCCTCCTGAGGCAGAAGTAGCTCTCAATGCATGTCACACCATCAAAAGTAATTTTGATGGCTTTTAGCAGGTACTCGTTTACTTTCTGCAAGCAGCAACTAATTGTATTTGAGTCATCAGTCAGGGAATGTATTTATTTCAGATTTATACAAAACACTTATATTTGTTTAGCCTTTCCTCAGGTGAGACAGATTTTATGATCTATGGCATACAATTCACTGCATTATGCTGTTCAACCCCTATTTGTTCATGTAAAATTCTGAGAGGTTACAGCACTGAATATATGAATATATCTATCTGTCTATCTATCTATATTTGGGGAATTACATTGAAAGCAGTTGCAGTTGAAAGCAGCCTGTGGTAAAGATGGAATGAATGCAGCAGCATAGGTCAAGCAGGATGATCTCATTTACGGGCAGAGACCCCATACCAAAGCAGGTTTCACAAGTGTGTGTGATCCCAGGTACAAATCACATAGAGCTACTCTTGGAAAGACTGTGAAAGAACAGGTGGCTGCTCACTGGTGGTTTGTTGCTGTTCGTTAAGCAAACAAAGCTGAGAGGACTTTCCTTAATATATGGGAGCATTTCTGGGAGAAATACCATATAAAATTAAGGCAAATAAACCTCTCTTTCTTTCAGTGCTATCTTTTGTTAACTCGCATTTCATGTTGTATCAAACATCAGGAGTTTCTCTTCATAGCCACCAAGATGATTAGAGGTATGGAGCACTTCTCCTACAAGAAAAGACTGAGACAATTGGGATTGTTCAGCCTGGAAAAAAAAGGCTTTGGGATGACCTAACTGCAGCCTTCCAGTACCTGAAGGGAGCCTGCAAGAAAGATGGAGAAAGACTTTTTGCAAGAGCATATAGTGACAGGACAAGGGGAAATGCCTTCAAACTGAAACGGGGTAGGATTAGATTAGATATTAGGAACAGATTCCTTACTATGAGGTGGTGAGGCACTGGAACAGGGCCTAGAGAAGCTGTGCATGCCTCATCCCTGAAGTGTTCAAGGCCAGGTTGGATGGAGCTCTGAGCAACCTGACTTAGTGGAAGGTGCCCCTCACCAAAGCAAGGGAGATTGGGACTAGATGATCTTTAAGGTCTCGTTCAGGCAGGCCACTCTGTGATTCCACAGTAAAAATCTTCGCGACACACAATATTGCTTTGCATTACATAGCAGGTCATTGAAAAGAGTTTTTTTTTGCTGAGTTGCAAATGCTTTGGTTTGACTTTTTAAAAATTAATTTGGTATTCTTTTTCTCTATTGCTACCTTCTTTCCTCTGTGAGAGGGTCTGGATTGTCAAAGGGTTTGTAGTAGCCAGGAAGATGAACTTCATATTGCTTGTGTGCTGTATGCAAAATGGACTGAAATTAGATTGGACTTTCTGTTTCTTTCGGCTGTTTTCTGTAAATGCAGGATGTGTTTCTGAGACAGCAGATTTGCAGTTTAAAATTATTAAATGTACAGCCATTAAATAAAACCAGCTGTCACTGACATATGTGAAAGCAGCGAAGCACCTTAAAATGAAATTATTTGTCTGAATGCAATAGTGTAGAGGTCACTAACCAAATGCATAGATTGTCTTTTTGGGAGAGAGAAAAGAGCTTTCACTTAAATTGATGTCCAGAGGTCTCACAGTAGTTTGCTGACTGTTACCAAGTCCTGAAACTTGCTTACAGAATGAAAAAATTATCATCTCTATTTTAGGAAAAAAAAGGAGGGTAAGTCTCTGGCAGAACCTGTCTTCTCATTTGCTTTCTTTTACTTCAACTGCAGTATCACTTCAGTTCATACATTGCACGATGCACCTGAACTAAAAGAGTAATATAGAATGGCCAGAGTACTAGCAGCAAATTTATGATAGTTGAATGTGAAAGCAAATACATGCACCAAGTTTAGATCCATTTAGGGTCACGCAAAAATAAGAGAAGGACCTTGCTTGGCCTTTGAAAACTAAATTCTGTGGAGGCTAATTATTTATCTGATTGACTAGTGGTGTAATTTACATGATATATGTTTCAGAAGGAAAATTGTGGTTTACCTTTTTCCTGCTTTTGTTTATTTTAAAGTGCCTAATATTACCACATGCTGCAGCAGTGTTTTCCCACAGAAGAAGTGTGTCACTAGATAATTTTTGCTGGTCTGTATATGTACAGCCATGAGCATAGTAGCTCTTTGATAGACACAGTTGAATACAGTACAGGTAATCACTGCTATTTCAACTGTTTTTCATTCTTTAGCTTAGCTATTGTTTAGGAATGCAAAGATTTTAAGAACCTGAATATAAAACCCTTTCTCTGAAAATTTTGACTATTGCTAGCAAATGTATGTGGAACGTATTCTACAAATACCGTGGTATTTCACCAATTTAGGCACTTTATCCTACTCCCCTTTAATTCAATATATTTTTAAAGTTTAGCTAGATAGAGAAAAACTCCTACTGCTTTCTGTAAAAGAAGAAGAATTTCTGGGCACTTAGCAGGATGCAGGAGAGAAGAGCTGAATCTCAGAAGTCACTTAGAAGAGCTTAGAAATTTCTGTTCCTTGAGTTCAAATGACAAACAATACTGTGACTCTTGGCATCTAAAATGTAGATCTCATGCAAAATACAGCAGCTGCTTCTATGTTAGGGTAGCACTCTGCAGTGTATACATAGAATACAGGGTAGAAAATGAGGAATAATGTATTGATGCTGGAGAGCCTGAGCCCATTGATAAACCATAAATGTTCTACCAGTAGCATCTATACAACTGTCTTTGACTGCAGCCCACGACATACTTGTCAGTAATCTGGAGCACAGGGCTTTGAAACAAACAGTATTGAGAGACTGAATGTTCTTTCTCTCAGCCAGACCATGTTTGTCCTCATTACATGAAAAGGGGTTGAAAGTCGCCGGGGCTGTGGGCACATTTGATGCATTTAACTTATTGCTTTCTCCATCCTCTTCCTTTCCTTCCAGATAGAGTCACTGATTCTTTCAGGAGCCCAAAACCTTTCTAAGTGCCGTTTGTTTACTCTTCTTATTTAAGCATTAGCTGCTCAGTTGTGCTAATCTTAAGCTTTCCACAAAGTGTTGCTCTTCCACTTGCTCTTTACCCTTTCAGGTGTGTTTCTGTCTATGCCTCTGCAGTGCTTGAAACATTTCACACCCCTAGATGATATTGTGGTCGTCTAAAACATAATTATACTTTACAAAGGCAAAATTCTTACCTATTCATATTCCTAAGAAAATCGAAGGGCTTTTCAGAGCTAATCACTTTTTCTTGTTTTGGATTTCAAAGAAAAGTTTTTTATATGTGCCATCTAAGTGAAACAAAAGCAGTAATAAATAGGTATGAGATCTATAATTCTGTCTTATTCCCTATCTGTCCATCATTTATTAAATTTTCAACTTCCTCTTCCACTTCCAGGAACTGCTGAGCATCTGTGAACTCTCCTGCAGCTGGGAGTGTATCAGTGCTACCACTGGTTCCACCAGCAGTGCTCACCAGCAGATAATTGTCACTTGAAATTAGTATTTTAATGAACTGATCTCAGCAAATGTAAAGCAAAATCTCCCGGGCATTAAAGAAATAAGTGGGAGGGAAAATTAATAACTGTGAAGTTCAACAGATGGATGGTCAGCAGGTGCTGGCTTGGCAAAGGAGTGGAGCATTCCTGTTTCAATTTGTGTTGAGAGGAGGCTGGTTCAGGTTTTGGTCCTGCAAGCTGCCACAGCTCTTAGGGACAGGGCTTAGTGGGACTTGGCAATGTTAGGTTTGGGGTTGGACTTGATGATCTTGGAGGTCTTTTCCAACCTAAATGATTCTGTGATTCTGTCTCTGCTACTGCTTGATCTGCTAAGGGAGTGGTAATTTAGTAACTACACTGAAAGTTCAAACAGTGTAATTGTCATCAAGTGAAAGAGAAGCTCTCTGGGGAATGGTTAATGCTTTGCCCAGAAAGAAAGAAAAAATTCTTATGCTGCTAGGTTTAAAAATTAACCTGTGTGAGAGATGGGAGTGCTTTTGTAGAGTTTGCAGTGATTACACAGCCTGTCAAATAGCAGTGGATATTTGGTTCAGCAGAATCAGTACCCTACAAGATTTGAAAGTCTTTCAAAAAGTTGTATGGGTGTGTGAAAAGTAAAGTAATAAGAATTGTCATTAGAGGAGAAATGAGCTAAAATGAGTCTGAGGAGAAATTTTATTTTTGGTTGTTCAGAAGAAAAATCCCTTGATACTCAGTAGCTAGATTAGAGAACAGCATAAATGCTTAGAAGAGGGAAAGTGAGCACAAATGCTTCAGATGGAGACTGCAGTGATTTGATTTTTAAATATATAGTTTTCTATATACCAGTAAACCAACTTCTGTGATTAGAAGTTGCTTTTTGTTTCTCTTGCAGTAAATGTTTAACTGTCAAAGCCATAGTCATGAAGGCTGTATAATAATAAATGGACAATATCAACACACCAAACCTTTACTTAGTTTAGGTCTTTCTTGTTTATTATTTGTTTCCCAGTGAGTGTGAATTTGTACAAAGAGAAAGCTTTTCTTTTTTTTCCCAGAAACTCAGTGAAAAGCAGGAGTGAAAAAAAAGTTGCAGAAAGTTTGCTGTGATTTGATAGACGGGCATACAAAGTAAGTGTGAAGTTACACAGAATAATGTTGTGAGTAGGGATGAGTTCAGGGAGTAAACTGCAGTGCAGTAAATCTGCTTGTAATGAAGTTAAAGCAGACATGCAAACAAAATGGTTTAATAAGGGAGCCCAGAAGGAAATTACTTACGTTTGCAATAGATTATTTCAAATGAAACAATTGTTTTTGCTCTTATTAAAATATCTGAGCCCGAAGTTAGGTGTTCCTTGATGTCTTAATTTGTTTAGTTTCTTAATATAGTACAAATCATTTGTTTCAGTCACACATTTGATCCAGACTGATTGCAAAATCATTAGATTTTGACAGTGGAGCATTTACTTTCTCATTTATTCTATTTAATCTCTTTGGTACCTTTGTGCATTTATGTACTTTTAGCATATTGGAAAGAGAATTCTAGCATTTTGTTATTTTTTGGTATTGCAGAAAATATGGTAGCAGTTGAGACTTCTGACAAGTTCTATGCAGAGGGAATTTTGCAAATTATTGGGGCCATCACAATGTTATTTTTGCTGTCATCCTGTGTCCTTGCTCAGTTTTGCACCTTATTTAGTATGGGTGTGTTATGTTCTAATTTGTTAGAATTAGTGTAATGAGCATATAAGTATGCTTGTCCATCAGATCATGTGATACTCCTGATTTGAACAAAGTAGAAAGTGTTGGGTTAAACTGAAATCCATACAGATAAATGAAGCAATTATGCACACACCTATGACTCAGAAAGAGAAATCTGTGCCCTGGGAAAGATAATGCTGCAGTTTTGCACAACAGGAACATGCCTTTGAAAGAAAATCTGGTGTCCTGCTGAGGTAGAATCAGAGAATGATTTGGGTCAGAAGGGAATTTTAAAGATCATCTCGTCCACGTCCCTGCCATGGGCAGGAACATCTTCCACTGGATCATGTTGCTTAAAGCCCTGTTCATCCTGGCCTTGAACACTTAAAACTGCTGGGAGTTAAAGACATAATGGACATATGTTAAAGGCATAATGGGGATAAGGGTCATATATATTTATGGTGCAACAACACTGCTGTGTTTATTATGTCCAGATGTCTAATAGAAAGCCACATGGTGTAAGCAACTGCATGAGGAAGGTATGAGGGGTTTGCAATAAATAATGATTGCATGCTACTCTGAGAAGGCATTTTGATTAACAGATCAGTCGTTGCTTTTTGTTCCAAGAATGAACAGCTTTGTTCAAAAATACAGTTACTGACATTAAATATCTGTTGTTTTTGCAGTCTCGCTTGTGTGGCCCACATAGGTTTAGGTCAGTTGCCTCTGCTCAGCTGGCTGATGGATGTTAGTGACACTGAGGATTCTGTCATCTGGTATTGATATTGCAAGGCCTCAGTAAGACACAGTAAACTGAAGGGAAATCGTGGAAAATGTAGCACTGAAAGGCATCAGTGAGAAACATCCCAGGAACTTTTAATGCCCTTGCACTTTTCCTGTAAACAGTTAGAGCAGAGAAGGGTCTTTTAACTCATTTCTGGGAGTTGGTTGTGCTGATCTCCCTGGCTCAGTAATGCTGTACATGGAGCTCCTGGGCACAGCCTGAGCTGTAGCGTGGAGCTGAGGCACTTTGGCACACAAGCTTTCATCTGTGGAGAAGCAGAGAACAAAGCTGAGAGCCTACCTTGGGCAGCAGCATGGAGTACATAGGGATGGCCCAGCCCTGCTCCTAAGAAGGCAGAGTGTGTTGCACATCAACTTGCTCTGACAGATGGAGAGCAAGCAGAAGGCAGCAGCAGTTTTGGCTGGAAGGATAATATATGCTGTTCTTGGCTTTTTCTAAGACAAGTCTTGCTTAGGTCAGGAGGCCAAGTTCAAGTGTTTCAAGGGCTGGATCCATCGCCTGGGCTACTCAGCCCACACTGCTTTGAAAACTGCTGTCAGTTTCAGCATTGCATAGCAGAACATGTGCAGCAAAACTCCTTTCCATTACTGTTCTTCCCACCTGCCCTGATTTACAACCAGGTTGGTTTTTGTCTTGGATTATAACACTGTATTGAATGCTTTAAAGAAGTCTGGGTTTTCTCATGGTTTTCTGCAAGTGTGAGTTATCAAGCAAGCTAATAGGGTAGTAAAGGTGTTTGACATTAATAAAGCTAATGAACAACAATGTTGGAGCTGTCCTCACACATGCAATCAGTTTTATGAAGCTCACTTTTTCAGTCATTTCTCCAGGTGATCATACAGGACCCTGGGAAAAATGAGTCATAAATACTTAAACACTTCCAGTACTTTGATGAATATTTTACATTGTAGAATATGTGAATATTAGTAATTAATGCAGACTTCAGAGTTAGAAAAATTTTTATAACCAGAATGGCTGGTCACTAGGCTCAGGGTTGCAGTTGGAACTGAATGAAAGTTTTTGCCAAATTGTCTGCTTGCATTTCATGAAGAACTGAGAGTGCAAATGGAATGTATTTCCTACAGAGTATTAGTTCTCACCTTTGCATTCTGGAAAGCTCTGGCAGGGTAGTGACAATGTATAGTGTAGGCTAGACCACAGCAAGGGTGAGATAAAAGGAGCAAAAACTGTGAAGGTGGATGCCAAATGGCAGTATATCCCTTCTGCTTCAGCTACTGCATGGAGAGCCTAAGCAGACAGTGCTGGCAGGTCTGAGGAGTGGTACAAGCAAATCACCTGGGGCTGGAAAAAAGAAATCCAACCAGTATGTTTCAATCCAGTTCCTCTGAAAGCAAGAGCATTAGCAAATTTGGTATGCCTATGACAATGAAATGGAGGAAACATCCAGCCAAGGAAAACAATTTCTTCTGGCTTGAGGTCCTGAAATAACTTACTTTATTTACATCCCATTCTCCTCTGTGCTTAAGTTCACTCAGTTCACTCCCAGTGAGAGGATGCTATAGCTGTGGCTGTGGTCTATTAATGAATGCAAGTTTCCCACCTCTTTCATTTATACCTGGTGAGATCTGTATCCATGTCAGCCAAAAATGCAGTTGAAGCCCTCTGGTTAATTAAGCCTTCAGAGCACAGGAGAGAACTCCTTCCCCCAGGAGCACCCTGCTTGGTGTTTTGGTTTTGCCAGCACAGTACACCTCCCAAGTGTGCACCTGCCAAGTGTGCCATCTGATATCTGGCAACAGAGGACAGAGGTGTTTTATTGCTGCTACTGCTTTCTGGGGCAGATGGAAGAGAGTAAGCCAGGAGCACGGTCCTTTGTTTTGAGAAGGGCTTTCCACATTCACCCCAACATAAGGTTTTGCTGAAGGGCAAAGCTGTTTCCATTGTCACCAAAGTGGCAATGTTTGTCCATCAGAAACTACCCTGAATTACTGCATAAAGTTAGCCTTCAAATCATGATTCTGGGAGGATTTAAGGGAGTAGTAATCCAGTCCTGCTTTTGCAGAATTAAAGTCCTTTCTATGTGAAATGTGAATGTGTCATACATCCAAAACCAGCTAACATTAAAATGCAAAGTTCTCTGTGTGGAAAGCAGCTGGAAGAAATGTAAGGGTAAAGAACACTCCATGTTGATGCTTTAATTCTAAGTAAGAAAGAGAGCTGAGTTTCAAATGGGCATGTTAGGGTCAAAACTGACAAATGATCCAGTAATGAAACATGAGCTGATGGAATCACATTTATTTGTTCCTGAGATCAGAAATGCCAACTAAGGGCACAGAATTTGAAGTATGGCAGGATTTTGTATGGTATTTAATCCGTTTCTACATCTTCACAGCATACACAAAAGTAGATTTTGTGGGAAGGTCATGTGGGACCTTCTCTGAGTTTTTTTATCAGCGGCAATCCTTGTTTTCAGTTGTGCAATTTGTAAAGCGATCAATAAGATTTTCATTATAACAAGCAATCAAGTGAAAAGGTCATGAAATTTCTGAAAACTTAGATCACTTAGGAAAAACAGATTTGTAGTTTTCTTTTTAATTTACCTGGAAGAGACTTTCCACTTTGCATTAGATAGGGTGGAGAAACTGGGGGAGTTTGTTTATTTGGAGGTTTTGGGATTTGGTTGTGGTTTTGTTTTGTTGGATTGTTTTCAAGTTGACCTTTTTTTAGAAGAATCCAGCATACTTTTTCAGAAGGAAACCAGCATATTTTCTTTTGGTGTTCATGACAGTGCTTTGAATTGAACAGATCAAAAACATTACTCTATTAGAATAAAGAACTTCTCATGATCATATTAGGACTGGTTGTTCTCAGATTGAGGCCTTGGTTGGCCGTGTTATGTCCCCTTGAATCTTGAATGCTGATCTGTAGTGATTTGTCTTGTCTGCAATATAGGAAGGAGTGGTGATTTTAAGCCTAAAGAAATAATAAGGAAAAGTAGGCAAGTGCTACAAAAACCTGGGTACATTAAGATAAGGATATTTTATGTGGCCAAACTTTCAGTATTTGTGTAACAGCTGATGGAATAATTGACGTGTTTTATATGAAAGTAGTATAGCTTGTCCAGGAAGCAAAGGGAAAACAGGAAAAAGTACATGTGTTTGTGTGCATAGGCTTTCTCTGGGATCCAGATCACCAGCATTGCCTAGAAAGGAATACAGCAGGAGACATCATCCAAGAAGGTTTTAAATGCATTGGTAAGGTTTTGACATTTTAAGTGAAGGAAGAAGCTAGAGGGTTCTTTTCAGTGTAAACAAAGAAGGGGAAATCATTGAGGTTGTCCAGACAGGGTAACCTTAGTGACAGCGATCTATGATATGTTATTATATACAATTTCTATGAAGGGAATGAAAAATAAGAACATAACAGCAGCACCTTTTTTTTTAAAAGCATATCTAAGTGCATACTTACCTTATTGTGAAGGAAAGGGTGAAAGAGCAGCAAGAGAACAACCCCAAGAGAACGAAGTCCATAGGAAGTAGAAACTGTATCAGGTTACTACAGTCAAAGACAGAATTGTAGCACAGGCACTTAAGAATACTGTGAGAAAGACCAAGGCACAAAATTAAATGCAGCTAGAAAGAAATCAGAAGTAATAAGAAATGTTTTTATAAGGGTAGATTTCAACTGTTCATTGTGAAAATTGAAAGACTTATTAATTAGTGTTGTCCTGGTTCTTGTACTATTCAGTACCCTGTTAGCAATTTAAATAATAGAAAGATTATTCAAATTCTTTCCAAGTCCATGATCCAGTGTAGTGACTTATGAGTGGGCATACTCTTGTACAGTTACATGAAATTTTGGAGTGTTAGCAGTTCACATCAGGTTCAAGGTTTGCAAAGCTGTTAATCTTACTTTTCAGAAAGGACTATGCTGCACTGAGATCTGCACTGAAGAGAAAAAAGAAAGCAAAGATACTGAAAGAAAAAGTGCAAATGAGACCATGTCCTCTTGGTTTTCTTCTGTGATGATATTTAGAAAAAACACTGATTTTCTTTAGGATGCACTGACTCCAAACATGTGGACATCCACCTACCTTCTTAGTTGATATCAGATAATTTTAAAAGCACTACTGTCCTTGCATCTGGGCTCTAAACACTCTCACAGCTTTTCTAGCAAGCCCATATAGACTGTGATAGCTTTAACCAGCATTTGACAACTTGTTTCTCAGAATCCCTGGAGAATCAGGCTCTAGATCAGCAGAAGGAGAGGGCAGCTGCTGGAGTCTTTCAGACTGGTGTGTTTGAAGGAAATCACATGGCAGAAACTGGTGTTTTCTGGTGATCAGCACAGGTTCAGCTCCAGGTGACTGGCAATGGCAGCTTGCTGCTTCATAGTCAGAAGAGGATGCCTAAAGCTGTGCCTGTAAGACAGCCATGCCATGGTTGTCCTCTGCTCTGAAATGCCGAGCTACAGAGTCGTGAGAGACGGACAAATGAGCAATGCATCTCTTGGCAGAACTGTAAACTTTGAATGTTGGGAGTGAGATAAGCAGGAATATTGTTGTGACATGTTATAAACAAATCAGGCAACTAGATTTGTCTCAGCCTTGAAAGAACCTTAGTGTGAAAGGCATTAGTGTGACTGGATAGTATTTTTGGGATGTCTTACTGCAAGCCTGAGTTCTATCCAATAGGCAGCTAGGAGTGCCCTAGCCAGAAGATCAAATTGTCCTAAACAAATCAGAAGTTCTTTCTTTGTTTCTAAAAATATAAGCTATGGATATATTTTAGATATATCTATTTGTACGTTATACATAAAGGCTAATGTGAGCTGTGATTGATGTTTTTATCTGTGACTAATGTATATAAATGAAATGCTGATGTCCAGGTATTTCTCACTCTTGGCATAACTTGGTGCAACATCACTGTTGGGTCACATTCCTCTGAATTCCTTAATCTTTTACTCCTCACTATACAATAAGGTAAATGCACTCAATTTCAGTGGTGTGGGCCCTTGCCAGAGGGGATGACTGTCTCAGTTTAACAAGGAGAAAATCTTTCAAAAACATGCCTTAAAAAGATGACTTTTCAGAAGAGTATTGTGAAAAATGCTGACAAGATAGTATAATAATTTTGCTAATGAATTCCTGAGTAACTGAGATAAATCAGTTCAGGCTTTGTATAAGAGGAACAGCTTTGAAGCTATTCAAAAACTTCACCTTTTGGAAAGACAGTTAATTGAGACAGTTAAGGTACATAAGTGAAAGGAAATTAGGTATCTGCGTAAAGGTATCTACCTTTTCACGTTGAGAGGTGGCATTTAATCTTGGGTCTTGAAACATTATCAGTCTCTCACAGGACTTTCCAGGCATGCCAGCATTCCTGTTGTATCCTGAGGCAAGGAAATTATTGTGCCAACTCATAAATTAATTTCAAACATTCAGAGCCCTTTTCTGTAGTCTGTTGTGGGCAGTTTTGTGCTGACAACAACAAGTTTTTTATATTATACCTGGTTTTTTTTGGTTTTGTTTTTTGTAATTCTGGTTTCCAATGAAGCTAGTTCTTCCTTTGGAAGGTGTCTTGCATCTGTAGGAAATCTCTAGTGTAAATCCAAGAGCCACTTTTAGCCAAACAGGCTCAAACAACTTGAAAGTTCAGCTATGCTTTTACATTCAAGGTACATGACCCAACCCACATGAAAAACACTTCAAATTTAAAAGCAGTGGGCATTCATTCAGGGTATCATGGCAAGGTTAGCAAGCTGAGCTATGGCATTATTCTGATTTAGCTGTGTTGCTTTGCATTCTTAAATAAGGACACTCTCCACTGCTTTTGGAGACATTACATGGTGTCATCATGCCCCGTGTCAGAGGAGACTTCTGTCAATAATTTATTCATTATACAGAATTTTTTTCTGTTGCAAACATATTTAGTTTAAGACTGTTTCCCTCTGTTCAGCTTTTCTGTGTCTCACAGGTCCAGGAGACTTCTAGAAAGTGTAGTCAGGGGCTACACTTCTCAATTGCATCCTGAATTCCCTAAGACTCAGCATTACCAGTGGAGCAACTATAAACTGGCAGGACAGCTGACCTTCAGTCTTCTGAAACATTGAAGTTTCAAAGATGCATACTAATCATATCTATTCTATTGTTTTCCTGTGAGTCACCAGGTTTCCTTCAGCTGAGAAATAGCTATGTCAAAGAAGAAAATCTGAAAGTGCCATTTCTTTCTGCTGCTTACCCTTTTGCCTTCATTCTACCAACTATATATCCATGAGTACTTCATATTTGCAAAGATAAAGGTGGACGCCTTGAAAGAATTTCCTGGGTGTGGTACTCCAGTGTTGTAGCTTAATGCTATCTAGAGCTCTCCTTGCTTGATTTCTTCTGCATCCTCTCTTCACAGGAAGCATATCAAAGTCTTTTTTTATTCCCACAATGTGCACTTGCATTTAGCACATGCACGTCTAAATCTTTTGAAGATAAATACTCCGAAAAGCTTTAACTCTGGGGCTTGTAAGAGGTATCCTGTTCCTGTGAAGCATAAAGGAATCACATAAATTATAGGGAAGTTCAAGGAAAGCAAGATTCTCTCACTGATGCACACATTATATGGGCACAGAAGGCAGAGATTAATCCTTTATTGTCGGAGACAAGTATAGCTGTGTAGAGATCCGGATGTATTGTAAAGAAGCAAAGCAGGCCAGGGAGGCACCTGTTGCACAGTCTGATGGTTGCACTGTCTTTGGACTGGTATTCAGGAGATGGCTGCGTGCAAGAGCAGCAGGAAGATGGTATTCTCAGTTTCCCAGTAAAGCCTGCTATTTCTCAAAATATTTTCCACTTTCATGCAGTGAGAGCTCTGTCTCTGCGAAGGAGGCTGTGGATGCAGCAGGATGCCAGGAACAAATTTCTTGAGAGTCAGGCATGAGCTCCTGAGGATCAGTTTCTGTGCCATGCAGAAGGGTGTAACTGCCTCAGTTCTTCCTCTTGACTTCACTGTACACTATTCTGCTTGTAATTAATCGTGCAGTCTGGTTGATATATGGACCATATTGTTTCCCTACCTACTTTGGGGTTGGTGTATTTAAACCCCCAGAGTTAACATTTTGGGGTACAAAATTCCTGAACAGTTATTGAGGGCTCCCTTGTGTCTGTGAAGGATAGTTTCATATCATGCTTGCAAGGGAATCAGGGTCCTGCTGGGTTTCTTTAAAAAAACCTCACTTTTTGAAATTCAGTTGTTTCTGAAAATCAACAATTAACAAATGTGTGTTCTGTATTCTAAGGCAACAGAACTGTCTGTAGTTCTGTCACAGGTTTGCTTTTAGCTGCTGTGGGTGAGCAGAAGTTTGTGCCTCTTCTGCTTGAAGAAATACATTTCTAATGTTTTAGAGAACCAATGGTTCTGACCCTCCTTGGGCTAATTTTGAATAATGCTGTATGAACATAACAGCTTTCTAGAGGAACAAAGCACCACCCTGCCACATTTGGTCACTGAGGTCGAACTCTAAACATGCTTTGCAGTCCCATTTCTGGTTTTTCAGTGCACACATGGCTTTTGGTACAACCCACTGTTTGTAATGAGCTCTCCAGAGATTTCTTGCACTGTGTGCATCCTTGAGCTCTTCAGTCAATAGTCCACAGGACCTTGTGTTTTTCTGTTGCTGCTCTTCCTCATAATCTATGAGTGCTTCACAGTGGGGAGCAGAGTTAGGAACTGTCTGGACAGCCCAGCACACTGCTAGGGAAAGGTCACTTTGGTTCTATCCTCTCTGTGCAAGCTTGGTATTTCATGTCAGAACCTTGTGTCCTTCTACTGTATCCAGATACATGCGTTCCTTTTGCCTATATTATGTATACCACTACATAGTTGCAAAAGCATGATGTTTCTGTCTTTACTTTCCTCCTAGCAGAATGTTGTATATTATATCACTAGCAAAATGTGAAGGTAGGAAATGATGCCACTAAAACAAATGTTCTCCTTTCTTTTTCTTTTTAGAATTATGCAGCAAGTAGTTTCTCTAATTGCGAGGAGGAAGCAGAAGATAACAATACTTATAAGCTTATGTCAGGCTCAGAAACTCAACCAGCTGTGGGTAAGTCATGTTATATAGCTTTATTTGTACTGGTATGTGCTGTGTTAAGTGAATGAGTTTATGGGCAGAGAGGGCAAATCATTCTAAGATTTTCGGTTTCCACATGTTACTGCAACTTCCAGGGAGGGCAGGTGTCTTAAAAGGGGAAGGCAGTTGAGGGATTCAGTCATGATAATAAAGTTATTGCTCCGTAAGAGACCTCAGTGCAACCACCCCTCCTTGTAAACTCTGGAAATTTGTGGTCTCCACTCTGAACCAAGAAAACAGCTGAATCCTCCAAGCTTTCAGAGAAGAACGTTCATAAAAAGGCACTGCCTACAGGTGCAGTCAAGTCCTGTGTGGAGGCACAGATAGTTGACATTTTACAGCTTGATGCTGATACTTCCAGGCATAGATTGATGACAAGCTTGTTGATGATCTGTGTGGTCATATGCATTCGCCTTGAAAAGTTGCTTGCAAAGTTGCTTGTTTGCATTTACTGATGGCATATATTTTCCATATATCTTACAGTATTATGGATTTATGCGGCTAAATTTTATCCTCTTTTTATCTTGTTGACAATTTTATCTTTTCAACTGTCTCATACATATGAAAAGGATGTTTCTTACTTGCTAGGTTTAAACTGGTTGCTTTAGCACATATAGGTAGATGATAGACACTGTGAAAAAACAGGTTTGCTCTGATAAAATTTTCACTGTCTCTGTCACACTGTGTATGGGATCACCTCGGGGTGAACACGTGGAAGAAGAACACACATTATAACAGCTGGCCACATTAGCCAGCTAAATGCCCTAACCTCCCATTTGGATCAGTGGGGAAAGGCAGGTATCACCAAAGGATAACTCAGAATGGAAATCTACTGCAAGAGCTCAATGAAGTCTGCTGACAGACTTGTGTAGTTTACTCTGTTATGTTACTGAGGCTGACTACTAAAATTTTGATGCTGTACAGAGTGATTAAAATGTACACTTTCACATCCCCTCCACTATATTCTTGGTCTGTATGCTGATAAAGGCAGAAGAGCTCCATTTCCACAGGGCTACAGCCATGTCTCCCATAGACAATTTTTATTTAATTTTAGAGAGATTCAAATAAGCACCCAAACCCCGTCACGCAAAAGAAGTAACACAGATGTGTGAGCTATGGCTTTATTTTGCAAAATGTTGCACTGTGCAGCATTGAAAGTCAAGTAATAGAAATCATGGAAATAAGGAAAGCATATGTGATTTCCTTCTGACAGCAGCTCTAGAGAAGTTTAACATTGCATGCACGAAGATGGTGTGTATCACAGTAGCAAGGTACACTGAAAACTTCCACTGTTGATTTAGTAAATATTTAAAAAGCTGCTCACTCATGGTATGTATTTGACAGCTTTCTGACTGTATCAGTTCATAAAAGTTTTATTAGCCATTGTGTTGCTTCTGTAGGAATCCTTGAAACAGGAAATGTTTCCAGATGGCAATTTTTAACTGAAATAATGCTTTCTTTAGTAATAAAAGCCAAGCAGAACTCGGGAGATCAATATGGAATTGGATCGAGATGCCAACAAGAAGCCGAGGTGGATGAGGAAAAAAGAGATGATCTAAAAGACAGCAGAGAAGAGACAGAATATGAGGACCAAGAAGACAAAGATTCATACAGTTTTCACAACAGTCCTGACTGTTTGTATGCCAACATACGGGCTGATCTCAAAGAGAGCACAAGAGGTTGCTTCTTCTGTAAGAGGCCACCCCCTCCTCCCCCGCGAAATCTGCCCGGCATCCAAAGACAGGATGATCTGCGCAATTTATCACAAGGTATGAAAGGCATGAATTTTTTTTTCTGGGAGGAAAATAACCCCAGATGCAAACATGTGCAAGTGCAGAGTAAGTACTGCTCTAGAGACTGTGTATGATCACTTCTAATACCAGTAGCTGGGCAGAATGGCTCCAATGCTGCAAAGCCATGTGTGCATATGAGGCCCTAATTCTGCAAAGCAAGAATGCTGTGTGCATGTGACCTTTGCTGCATCAAGATACTCATGACCAGGTTTGTCAGGTTATACTGTGCTCAGCTTTTCCTCACTTCACCTATCTCAAAGAGCTGCCAAATAGTGCATGGTGCACTGGATTTACAAGAGGGGCTTGAAACAAAAGATTAAGCTTGTATTTTTGTCGAGTTGACTTAATTATTTATCATTTTAAAACATTAAATACTATCTTGATTTAATACAGCTTGGAATTTCACAGGTAGAATTAATAGAAAGTGACCATGCAGAGAGAAGTAAGATAGTATTTTATTACATTTTAGCCAATGTTGTAGTTATGTAGAAGTAAAAAGCTATATTGCATTGCAGATTGAATAGAAAGGGAGAAAATCTGACCATTAAGGAAATACTTTGCCTTTTTTGCCTTTTTTAGTACTTCTGCCCCAGAGTAAAAATGTAAAATTTTGTGTTGTGGTTTGATTAAAGTGATGAGAAGCTCAAAATATTATTTGCATCTGTTTCAGGAGGGACGATCATCAATTTTTCTCATTGGGAAAAACAAGTATACAAAATAATCCAAGCTTAAATACCAGCCTTAAATAGTTGCATAAGGGCAAAAAAACCCCCAACAGCCTTCTTATTTGTCATGCACACTACTGATAAGTGTGCTCACAAATTGCTTCTGAGTTTCTCCACTGCTTATTACTGCTAACTCTGTTTTCAAATGTGGTGAAACCTATTAGAGTCTTAAATTACCATTACCAAGCACTCTGAAGTTCACATTATTAGACAGAAATAGCTTGCTATAGGTAGGGTTTTGTCCTGTGTTCTGTGCAAGAAAAAGCTGGCTATATGTAGGAAGGAAGTCACAGGTAAATCTAAGAGAAGGAGGGGCAGAATAAAATTAACTTTAAAGATGTGTTTTGGATCCCACAAAACACTTGATTGCAGCTATATGTCTGTATAAATGAGGGGTCAGTTTTGGCACACAGGATTTGTTGGTGTAGGTTTGATACAAATGCCTGTCTTGGAATAGCTCTGATATTGCTATACCAACAAATAGGAATGTGACCCTCTCTGCTAAATGCTGTCTGTCTGCATGTGGGTACCAGCAGAGAAAGTTTCCTGGCTGTGCAGTGTCCTGTGCTGACTTCTGTTCTGGTAAAGCAGAGTTTGTCTAAAAATGCTCCTATGTGAGTGATTAATTTAAAATGTGCTCTGAATTATCCTGTGTTTAGCTGTGGTTTCATCATTGGGGAATGGAGTATCAGAATTCCTCTAGATGCTTGCTTTCAAAGAGGAGCTCTAATGAGTTATTCCTATGTATTTTCAGTCAGCTACTTGCTTTAGAAGTTGCTGTGGAGTACCTGGAAGGTAAATCCCCTCTTCTTCAAGTCTGGGTTTTGGCAGTGGCCTGACAGTGCCCCCTGTGGGAGTTAAAAGAAACAATGTCCTACAGAGAAAAAAAAACAGAACTTGTGTAGTGACATGGAAACAAAATATTCATATTAAATATGGCAGATGTATTAATCCCACTTGTTGTTTTAAAACATTTTATATCTTAGGCAGAATGTATATTGATAGTACATACTATTATTAATCCATCCCATTTTATAAATGACACATTCATTTACAAATGTATCCCACTTACAAAGGTTGTTTGGCTCCTCTGAACCCATAAACAGACAATTCTTTAAATAGCAGCCAAAGGATTGAAAACACCAGTAGTGACCACAGCCTAGTTTAGCACATATGTGCAGGAAGTAAATTACAACTCAAGGAAAACATGAGTCAGTACAAGAATTCCAGGCAGGTCTACTGTTTCTGCGGGAAAGATGGGTAATCATGACAAGGATGTTATAAACATCTATGAGAACACCTCAGTAACAGCTTCTAACTCTTGTGGATGTTTTAAAGACAAATCAAAACAAAAATGCTATAAAATGTAAAAGCTAAAGAAAAGCAAGTTCTGAGTAGTTGTACTATGAAATATATGAAATATAGAGAGTACAGAGAGACATGGATGTTATTGGAGTGGAGGGGTTGGATAGCCTTAGCATAGATTATAAGAGGTCATAAATTTTATCTACATTGTAAGGGACTTTTAAAATTTTCTCACCTTGGCCTACAGTACACCTTTTGACCCCTCTAAACCTAGTGGGATATTGAAGATGTAGGAAACACAAAATCCAACATTTACTAAATTAAGTTTCAATATTTAAATCATTGTTGCAACAGGTAACAGCTTGACTTTCCAAAATGCCAGCCAAGGGCCACAGGTACCACTTACTTGGCTTAACCATGAGTTATGTGTTAGTTACAGTTAGTTACACATTCGTGTAACTCTTGTGAGAGCACCTGGGGCACTCAGTATTTCTGCAAACAAATCCATTTGTTTTGTGGCTAAGCATCTACATTCAATAATCTGATGTGAAACATGAGGAGGCCCTGAAGTTGGAATTATTCCTTTGGAGCGGCCTCTCTACTGAGTTAAATGATCAGAAGCCTCTGAAAATGAGCACACTTTAGAAGTGAAATTGGATCTCTGAGTTACTTTAGAAAACTCTAAATCTTTAAGGTAAGTCCTAATCTCCTTTCTTTACCCTATATATGCAATGCAATTCCTTCCTTTTTCAGAGAGGAATTTTGTGATGGACAGGAGTAAAAGAAAACATGGTGATGGACTCACGGCAGCAGGCTGCAGAGAAGACCAAGATACCTGTGAGGAAGACAGCGAGGAGGAGCACCCCTACACATCTGTGACACTGGATGAATCTGTGTATGATTTCATACTGGGGCAGGAGGAGGAGGAGAAAAGGAAATATTGCAGGTCCTTCATCATGAACAGGCCACCAGCCCCTGCCCCTCGTCCCGTATGGTCACCAGTCAGAGAGGAGAACACTCCCTACATAGTCCAAGGTTGGTGCTGCTGCTTTGTAAATATTTTCTGGTAGAATGTAGACATGTCTCTTCTCTTTGAGTAGCATTTTCTAAAAGACTGAGATCTCTGTTCAGTTGCTTTCAAGCCAAAACGTTGTTTGTTTCAGTCAACCTATTCTCACCCTTCAAATGAGCTGAGAACATCTCTGAATAATTTTCAGTTTGCATCTGAGATAGTATCACAGTTTTTATTTAGCTTTTAAAAAGTTATGACAATATGATGGAAAATGAAGAATCACTGGGCTAGCTGTGAGTGTGTCTGTTATAGCAATGCAGCATAGAATGTGCTATTTGCATTGCCTTTCCTTTCAGTTTCTTAATACAAAATGGTTTGTTTAAGGCTGAAATCTCTCTCTTAGAATTTTTTTTTTTTTATTGATGAGAAGAAACCTCTTTTCTGTGAGAAATGCCTGTGTGAGGATTCCTCTTTCAAATCTTTTCTCCAGTTCGAGATGCTAGAAATGGGCATCTCTAGGAGGAAGGGTTATGTCCTTTTACCACTTCTGTGAAAACTGGGGAACTTTTTTGAGCTAATTCATGGAAATACAAAACTGGAAGGGATTTCAAGTATCTTTATAGTCCAAGTCAGACTGAAACCAGATTTGAAAGTAACAAGAGGAATTCAGCAAACATGCTGCAGAGAGCTCTGTGTAAGTCCCAAAATCCTTGCTGCCTGCATTTCTAGCTTCTTCTACAAAAGTCTGCAAATGTAGAAGGATATGCATAAGAATAAATGGGAAAAAAATAGGCTAGAAAATGACATCAGTAGATTGCTTATTGCATGCAGTGCAAGTTTTGCACTAGACCAGAATTAATGCTACCCAAAACAAATCCTACCAAATACAGCAGAGCCACTTCCTCTTTCATGCCTATCTCAGTCAGTGATTCTTTTATTCTTCCTGTCTTCCTCCAGGCTGTATAACTCCAGGTGAGAGCCAGAATGCATGGAATAATGCATTCATCATTTAGTTGTTCTTTCTTCTGCATATTCAGGAGGTATAAGTCTGAATCATTACAATGTAATGAAAGAATGGATAGGTGTAGGGGGCCTGTTACAGCTACAGAAGTCATGAAATGGCTGCTTTTAGTGAGCTTGCTAGAGCAGTGCCTCAAACCTTGGTCCACCGTCATCATAGACAGGCCAGTGACTTGGAAACCCTTAATGTGAAGGTGCTTCATTTGGGAGATTTTTTTACTGTCTTTAGTTGCACTGGAGTGTTTCTGCTTTGTTTATTTACTAAAGCAGATACTATGAGAAGAACTGCTTTGATGGGGCTCTGGTTCACTATGTGTGTACATATATATGTACACAAAACACAAGGTTTTTTACCTTTACTTTTATAAGCAAGTAGTGATAGACAAATTAGTTTCTTGTAGTACTGTGAAATCAGCCTCTGATTCATGTTCCTTTGCTTACACAATACACAAGGAAAAATTGAAGCACTTCAAGAAAGCTTCAGTTTACCTCTCAGATCTCTGTTTTCCTACCTGTCCTGATGGTTCCAGATCTGAAATATCTCATTTTTGTGCAGGAATTCCTGAGATAGTGAAATTTTAGACAGAAGGGATATATCTTCAGCTGAAAAATTTTTCATGCTATTTGGATTGGCAATTTTAGTCCTTCTACACATTGCTTAAAAAATTCCCTCTGCAGTCCAGCAACATCCCAATTTCCAATTTATTATTTTAGCACTGCTTATATTTGAAAAAAAAAAAAAGAGGATTCTTTCATTTGTGTGAACAAGATTATTTCATTCCAGTCCATCATTAAAATCTGCATGTGTTGGCAGCCATTCCTTTATAATTTAAGTAGTGTGAAACTCTCTAGTTAGTGCATATGCACATTTTTTATCCAGCAAATAAACTGGTGATAGTTTTGGCATTTTTTTTCATCTATTATATTAAAAAGAGCATTGCAGATATTGTAAATTCAAATAATCAAAAAGTTAGAATTGAGGTCGTTTTACCCTTTCTCTCTGCCAGAAGCATTACAATACAGTAATAAGTAGGTAGCCATATGCAACTATTTATCAAAGATATTTCATTTCATCTAGTTTTTAAAGTGACTGAACATAAAAATTTCAGTATTTTTCATTATCATTTTGTTTAAAATATAATTCGTGCCTGCCCTAGGCCCCATGTGTTGTTTCAGACCCTCCTGTTATAAGCCCTTTGATTTGTTCTGCATCCACTGAGTTTTTGGATGCCCAGTATGAAGTAAGATTCTTGAGATGAAGAGCATTACATAATAGTTTACTCATTCAAAGCAGAGATACCATTGATTTCAGTGGCCACTGTGAGTTTTCAGAACTTCAAATTAAATCATTAGTGTGTCTAGTCAGTACCCTGACATCATGCATTCACAAGCCTGATTGCTGGCTTAAATGACTTGTCTGACCTTCTGTTGGGTTTTGTTGGAAAGAGAAGTCCTGTCCTGCAGAGCAACTTTTGTTTACTTAACTGAGCCATCCTTCCCTCCTCTGTATTCAGACTCTATTTGCTAAATACCTTTTAACTTATGAAACAAATTATATAATATTCCTGTAAGAAAAAGTTTGTCTTCACTGCACAGTTCTGGTTGATTTTCAGAAGCACTCCCTTCTGGCATTCAGTAAGAGACAAGTCCTGTGGAAAAACAGGATCACCACACACTGAATGAAGGCCATGATGTTACAAAAAAATACCGTCTTTAAGCAAAAGTGGTAGTGTTTCCATGAGAATAGCAACGAAGAAGAAAGCAAGCAAATGGCTTTCTTTGTAATTAGCAGCTTTCAAATACATGGAATCTCAAGTTTACACTGGACAGAAAGCCTGCTCCCTGTAGATTACCCCACTTGGTGCTCTCTGGGAAACTGTTAATCTATAGAAAGCAAACGTGGGACTTTTTATAAGAGTCACTTTCAGAGCAAAATCACACTTCAAAACCTAGGCAGTAAACACTCAATGATGCAAATTGTCATAACTGAACTACCACAATTTACAGTTTGAGCATCTGCCCTGAATTTGCTGACAGATAAATCCTGGAAAACATGGGTGAGTTGAAAGATTTAAAACATAAGTGTTCTAATCACTTTTACTCAGTTTCTTTTATTGTAATTTCAAATTGTAATGAACATTCAAACTACTGTATTGAACACTGGTAAACAGACTACATTATTGACAGAGAGTGCATTTGTTCTTTAATTTAGACCACTGCAAGAATTCTATCTTGTGTGTGAAGGGCTCATCAGCCAGTGGAGCTGCAAATTGGTGCCAAATATCTTGTTGTCGAGATGGTGTACACTCTTAGTGTGCTCCCTTATCATTCCTCAGCTGTTTAGTATTCCTCTGTAGGTCATTTCAGTGTTTTTTTCAATTGTATGCTGCTAAAACAACTGTTAAATAAACATCTGAAGGTGGTGTGTTTTCAGCTTAGAGTGCAATTTTAATATTCCCTATTGATACCCAATTTGATTGAGCTGGAAACCAAAGTCGCCAGTGTACTTGTAGGACAGGTGCATGAGTTTCTGCAATGCCTCCCTGCCATTTCTGAAGCCTGACCTACTAGGACTCCCTGAGGGTTAAGCATTACATTACTGTCCTGGTTTATATCATTTACCTCTCATCACAGACCACCAGCAAGAAAGGGTTTCTCTGCAGCCAGGATACCTGCCCTACAACAGCATAACTAAAACGTCCTATGTCATCGCCTTTGTTCCTTTGCAAACCTCTCACAAATCCCTGAGGGAATGTATTTCTCCTTTGCGCACTGAAAACATGTTGCTATTTAAAGATAGCTGTCTGTGGGACCTCACACTAGGGTTAAGAGTTAGAAGTGGAAAAATATGTTTTCCAGTTACCATTCCAGAGGAGAATAGCATTCTCATTGCTCATCAAAATCACAGGGTATGCAGAATAAGTAGCATCCAGTGGATATTTTTAGGGAGGCAGAATATCTCATATACAGAATAGACAGCATAAACCCACTGAAATGAATAAATAAAATCCAGAACAGAACTGTTAGTGTCTTGGAAACTTATCAGGCTGATTACTGGGAACTACAGTGATCGCATCCTGAGTCAGTAATTCTTATTATTCCAATTGCTTAAATGCTCTAAAGCAGGGGTTTCCAAAGCGAAGCCGCTGAGCCTGTGCAAACTGCAAAATATTTATGTCCCACAGAGGGATTTTGTACTCTCCTACAGTGAGTATGAAGTACTGCACTGCAGATGAATTTCATTATGTATTCCCAATTTAAGGGTGTTTTTCCATGAATGCAATACGAGGAAGTGCTGTTTAGCTGGCAGTTAGGCTGTTTTTACAGACCTGGTTTGGAGTGATATACCAGCTTCACCCACTGTATTAATTCATTCAGTCAGATTTTTTGCTATCTGAGCTTTGGTAGATTGAAACAAGTACTGAATAAGGTGCATAGAAAAATATTTATAGGATGCTGCCTGGTTGCAAATGAAACTGTTACAAATAGCATACTTGTAGTAAAAACAGATACAGTCTTTATAACCTTTCTGCTTTTCCCTACTCAAGAAAAATGAGACTAAAGAAGTATATTCAGGTTTTACACGCTAGAGCAAATACTCTTGAGTTTGTCACTAATGTCCTTCCAACTTCCATGATCCACTGAGTTAAAATTCTGACAAGAGCAAAGGTGGTGTGAGGGTTCTTTTCCTTGTAGTACTGTGGTACACAGTACATTGACACCACCCTCTGAGCTGCATCTTAAACTAACCACCACTAGCTATTCTCGCTCACTCTTCACTCCTTCTGTAAGAAGGGGTTCTAGTATTATTTTTTATTATCTTTTTATTATTTTTATTATCTTGCTTCAGTTGTAGGGGAGTCCCCTGAGGTCTCTCAGTGACCAAAATTGCAGGGATTCTCACAGATGTGAGCTCATATTTGAAAGACTCAGAATCTTGCTGCAAATTGGGAAGAGCATTGCTGGTGAGCATGTTTATTTTTAGATTAATATTTTAGCATTGTTATTACACTGTAATTCCTTTTCAAATAATTTTTCTTTTGCTCTGAGAAAATGGATTGGTTCATTCTTAGCCAATTAAATACCTGTGGAAGGGAGAGACTGGCAATAGCCTGTGTAAGTTGTGATGAGTGGATGTGATGCTGGCACTGAAAAGCTCTGGCAGCACTGGGCCACTGCAGGTAACAGGGCAATGTGGCAGGCTGGTATTTCTGCAAGTGCATTTGACATCATCCAGTCTTTATTCTGATGAAATGACTGTTGTGTGTTCTGAAAAATGTCCTGAGTGTCAGGCTGCACATTTAGCCCCGATCAGAATTGCTGTACCAGTTCAGATGTGGTCACTCGATTTCCCACACTGGGGCACTTAAAACTGCTCAGTCTTCTTCCTCTGCTCTGTCATGGTGTGAGTGTAGCCAGACAGCTCTGCCCTGACAGGACAGTTTCTGGAGCTTGAGCCTTTGTTACCTTGCACGGTACAGCCATCCCTTCTCCACAGTCTAGACCTAACTACATCAGGTTCATGAGCCGTGCTGATACACTTTTAATCTTTGCTCAGCTGCCTTGCCTTGGACAAATAAAAAAGCCTGTTTACAAGGTCCCATTTCCTTAGTTGATTTCATGTTATGAGTCACTAGAATTGTTTTGTTTAATCTTGAATATGTGAAATATTTTGTATAAATGTTGGGAGTGGTCATTAATCATCTCTCACAAAACTTACTGGTTAGCATTGCGTTGATGACCTCTCTCTGGTCCTCATGCTGAGTGATGTTCAGTGTGTTAGCAAACAAAACAGACAAAAGGAAAATGAGATCTGAAAAGATGTGAACAAACATCTGCAGAGTTCTCATCTCCTGAATAATAAGCATCATTCTACTATATTCCTTCCTTAGTATTCTCTGTGTATTTGTCATCCTTTGCTGTGCTACATTTAATATGCAATCTAATCCCTACCAGAAAAAAGAATTTGGAGGTTTTATTTGCCTAGGTACCGTGCATACACAGTTTAAATGTTAAAATGTTTAAATAATGTGGAAAAAAATGAATGGACAAAGAGAGGGGTTTCGCCCTGCAACATATCCTAACTAGCAATTCGTCCCTCCTTCTCTATTCTTCCATTAATCATGGATTAATTGCATGACAATTCTAAAATGAATGAAGTAAAAACCTGCTAAGAACAAGGAGGAAGCTTACAAACTCACTGTAATTTGCAACTGAGTTGTGTTACTAAGTACAACCCTAGTGTACTAATTATTTGAATTATCACTTAGCTATGTCTTCATATAAAGATTTTGTTCTCCTGTATTTTAATTTTGAATGTTTCCTAAAGAAAGCAGTCATAGATAGTTTTGTTTGGAACATTAGCTCAATGAAGCTGATGAATAAATGCATCTTGAATTTCCTAAGCAAGCTGAATTCAAAACAGTGATATTTATTGATGGATTTTTTTATCACTGTGTCTTTTCTCCTTTGTGTTTGTGCTGCCAAAAGTGTCAAGTAAGTATGTTCATATGTTCTTCCAGAGGACAGGTTTATCAGTCCAGCTTTGTTTGAATCACTAGTGCATAGTGGAAACTGTCATGTGATTTGTAGAGGTAATGTTGCCAATACAACAAATTAGTTTAGATGAGTAAAGTAAAATATAAATTAGAAGCTATATCTTGGTTGATCATTGCATCTTAACCGATAAGAGTTCTTCTCTCCCATGATCTCTTTCCATGTTTTGATTGCCTGTCTTTCTAATGATATCACTAAGTAATTTTTGAAATGTCATAGTGCATCTGACTCTTTACTGTTACAGCTTTGTGTTAGAACCTCAATTAATTCTGAAAATGAAATTCCTGTTCTTTTTGTCAACCTGTGGCTATTGTAAAAAATTTTTCTCTCTTTCTAGACCCTTTATACTCATCAGTTTCTTGCACCATTTGTAACTATAAAATGCTCTTCTTAGTTCAGATTTATATGCGAGTTAGATTTCAAATGCTTCTGACCCTTGTATTTGTGGTGATAACCATGAAAATATTAACCACATTTCAAGCCTTATAGCATTATTTACCTGCATGTGCAGACAGCCTGAAACATCATCTCTGGTTCATCTGACTAAGGTGAAAAAGACAATTCAGAGTTCCTTGTATCCCACTCACTTTTCAAGCCTTATGTTAGGAATTTTCCCAGAGTTCTTCATATTCGCCACAAAATTGGTGTTTTGTCCCACTTTTTAAATCACGTCCTACTAGAAAATATTGCAGTAATTTTATTCTCCCGGAGTTTGCTTTGCTGGAGGAATATTGAGGTTACATTACATTCCTAAACAGTGATCCTACTGCCTGAGATAGAAAATGTATTTAGGGCTTGCAAAGAACTTCATCTGTATGCTGTAGCAGCAGAAGAGAGGAGAGGGAATAAAGTGGAATTACTTATTAGTTCTCTCAGCTTCCTTTAATCTGAGAAACTGCGAAAGAGACAGGTTGTAGACAAAAATTAAATAGCACGTATAGGGTCAGGACATTTATTATGTAGATTTTGACCTGCAAGCATCTGTGGGTACTTTAGCCAGTCACAACATAATTAAAAATCCAAAAGGACACTCTTTCTGATCATACAGATGTTATTGAAGGGTGCACAGTAAGTATAATAGAAGTACTGCAACATTTCAATCAGATTATCTATGGCAGAGAGGCTCAGAAAATAAAAAAAAAATATGCATCCTTACTTAGTTAAAGGATTGTGGCCTTCTGGAACTTAAAAAAAATTGCTATATTAATACTGCTTTACCGAAGGAATATTTACTTCATCTTCCAGAAAAAAATAATGGAATATATGCCTGTGCAAAATTACCTGTTTCTTTTATTTCACTGCTGTATTCAAATAGTTCATAAGTAAATAGAATGTGGGAATGAATGGGTGAATTGCCAGAGTTCTCTCTAAACTTATGGCAGTTGTACAGGGGAGTGTGCCTGTCTTTCCAAGCATTCCAGAAACAGGCATTTGTTTTCATTGACCTCACCCACACTGAATACTTGCTGCCAACTAAAATCATTTCAGCAAGATGCGGCACATAAAGTGGTTTTAACAGTTTCACTTTTGACTGGAAGAGTAATTCCATTTCTGATTACTCCGACACTGCAAAACTCAGCAGAAATTTCAAAGTCTATCAATTAAAGTGCTTTCCAATCAGGCACATTGTTGAGTATGTCCCTTCTCCTCCTTATGCAGTAAAATTCAGGCTGCCTGCATTACCTCTGTGTTCTCATTACTTGAATTTCTTCTTTAAAAGGGGAATACTATTTCAAGTATAGAAGAAGACACTGTAACCATACTTAGTAGGATTCTTTGATAATTACAGAGGGAAATATTTAAAAAGTTGAACTCTATCAGTGTTTGGCTGAGCTAGGGACATAACATTATCAGCTTGCTGCCTGTATAGTTCTTTTTCTCTCTCCATTTAACCCAAGAACTTTTTAAGGAACATCAAGTCCCCAGCTGTTTTCATTCATCATCGCCTTCCCTCCAAGCCTACTCAGGAGTTAGTGTAAAAATTTTATTCTGCAGTGTAGAAATTACACCCTTAGGAATTGCTCCTTCCTTGCCTCTGCGTGTAGCATGTGCTGAGTTTAGATGTCACAGTGGTCTTGATCATCCATTTTACAAGTTTCCCTGAGAGAAGAGGACAAGGCAGCCTGAGCAGGCAAACAAGGAGCAAACCAAGCTCCACTGGGTTTCCCTGGTCAGCAAGAGCAAGAAGCCAGGAGGACTCCAGGCTACCAGCGCCTGTTCTGCTGCTTGAGCAGAGCTCCCTTGCTCAGAGCTGTGGTCCCCAGGAAAATATTTGCTCCATTGAACTGGCACATTTGCTGCATTGCAGTGATGACAGAGGATTACTTAATTGGAAGGAATTATTCTAGATTGTCAGTTTGTTTAGTGAAAATCAGAACTGAGACTTGAGAGAAAGCTCCTGCCACACAGGCTAAGTCAGAAACTGAGCAATTCCCACCTTCTGGGTTTTACATATGCTGCCAGCAAGAGTTTGACTGTAGCATTTCAGGCTGTATCCAGGCTGGCTGTACTCTGAGCGCTTCACAGGAATGGGAATGATGTGCTACAGGAATGGGAATGATGTGCTACACTAACAGAGTGATTGTGCTTTGCTGTTTCTAGTGCTTGAATACAGTAGACACAAATATACACATGCTCTTTCTTCAGCAGTATCATTATTCTTACCTGGTACTATTGGGATTTTTTTCTGCCTTAGCTTTCCCTATAAAATAAGAAACAGGCTACAGTAAGTGCCTGTACCATGTGAAGAACTCTGAGATCTTGCTGTTTCTTCTGAACAAGTAATATGTTAATGTGATAAGTCAATTTTATTTTCTTCAGAGCTTCTTGTCGTGGTTTCTCTAACATCAGTAATCCTGCCATTCTGTGCAACAGAACAATTTTTCAAGTAATTAGCATTAGACTGACAAGTGGGTTGAATAATACTCCTAGACTAGAACAAAAAATGTATTCCAGACTGTTTTTATGAGTTTCCTTCCTTCTTTCAGAATGTGAGATGGTTTTTATTGCCATTTTTCAACTTCCTTATATTCTTAATTTTGTTGCAGTGTTTCAGCAAAAGGCCAGTCGAGTGACCAGTGACAACAGCAGGACATACTGTGAGGCCAGGAATCCCGGTACAGAATTTAATTTAACTGCCTTGATATTTTTCAGTAGAACTAGTAGAGTTTTGCTGTGACTTGATTTTGGCTGATTTAGCATCTGTTTTGCCACCTACGATTTATATCCTTAATGGTATTGCAGCATTAAGAGATCAGATTAAAGAAAGAAGAATAAAAGTTACGGCCTTGTAGGAAAGATTTGTAGAGTCAGAGTTACTTTACATTTTTCTGTTTCCTTTTGTCATTGTGATTAAAGCCAAGAAAGGGAAGGACAGGAGGGCTCAGCTATGCACTAATGCCAGCCATGGAAAAGACAGCAGTTCTCAGGGGGCAGCAACAGTTCTCTCTTGGTACCCCAAGATAAATGTAAAAGTAATTACTTGTGGCACTCCAGTTGTTATTTGAGTTGTAGCACGTCAAAATGTTGCTGCTATAAATTCCATTAATGGTACCCTAAAATAATGAACAATGTTATGTACAACATGAATGAACACTGAGTGAAGATATTTCCTCCTGCTTCAGTCATCAAGTAGCAGGTCAGGATTAAAGCATATAGAGCAGCAGGTAATCACTGATTTATTGCTGCACTGGGGAACTACAGTTTCCAGTGCTACTGGCATTACTTTGCATGAATGTCAAACCACTTAGGAAAAGAATGCAGGATCTTCTAGATCTTACTGTGGTAGAATATTGGAGGCATAGTTCTACAAACCAGCCTAGTGGCCTTCTGTGATGGAGTGACTTACATGGTTTTATGGGTTTGAGGAAATAAACACACGCCCCTTTTGCTGATATGAAAAATGTAGTTTTACCTAACCTGATGTGATCTGCAAATAATCTGATCGGGTGAAAGGTCATTAATCCATCAAAATAGAAACACTTAGCTGAGATGGGAGAGTAGAGATTCATGCTTACTATGTGCTTGTATGATCAAAAAAGAGGTACTGGGTGAAGTCTCAGTAGCTGTTAATTCCTTTCCTTAGTATATTTCCTTTTGAACAATCCTTCTTTGCTTGAAATAAAGATAGTGGTGCATGATGCAGCAGAAAAACTGACCCAAATAATACTGATGGTTTAAACTTTTATCCTGGCCACACTCCCCATGCAGAGAAACAGGTGCAACAGCCTCATTGAGTGCTCAGAGAGCCCTGTTTCATGGCTGCTCACATGTTGGGGATCAGCCATTGCAGTATCAGTATCCTGGAGATAAGTAGTGCTACACCTCCCTGGACCAAGCTGTGAATCTGATGTCTCCCTTCAGTTGTGCACCTGTACCATAATCTCTAGGAAGACTGGGCTGTAGTGTTTTCTTCTTACTGCAATGTATTTAATAATTTGGAGGAAGAAAGTCTTGTGAAATTTCAAGATGCTTCCTGGCCAAATTTCATCCAGAACTTTTGAGATATGTAATGTGTGGTGCTGAAGAAGAAAGGGATGAAAAGGCACTGTGGATATTTTATATAGCAACCATTTCCTTTAAAATGTCAGTACTATGGCTTAGTGCTAGAAGGAAATTCTTTTATGAACCAACACAAATGGAGAATCCATGGACCACTGCAATAGTAATGAATAAAATGTTTAGGATGCTGCTCTGCTACCAAAGAGCAATGGTAGGATCCTCACTAATTTGTTGCATTTCTCATTTCTCTCTTTGTATATTTTGTTGTAGCAGCACACAGAGGCCACACTGAGGCAGTAACTTACAGCACTGTGGAACACATCCTCCCTCCTGAACAGGAAGAACTCATCCACTTGCAGAAACAGGTGAAAAAGGGGGTAATTTCTGTGGATGAAGCCCTTGACAGATTTAAACAGTGGCAGAACAAAAAGCCATCCACCCAACAGGTATGAGTTTGAAATTTGTTTCTTGATAGGAGTCTTGATCAGAAGTTCTAGAAACAAGATCTTGTATTTTGGCTCCTACATGTGAGGTCAAAATTTATATGCCAGTCAGCTCTCAAGGAGTTTGCTGCTTACAATTCTGAATCTTCTAGATACCCATTTCCACTGTTGTTTGATTATTTGAGAGGTTTTCTGAATTTGGTTAAAATTCTGAGTTAAATATGTTGATCTTCTAAGACTTGTGTTTTAAACTGTTGGCTAATGTGTGTCTTTCATGAAAACACAAACCTTCTGTCACCAAACAAACCAGATGTGCCACTGAGCAATGTCAGCTAACAGAAACCGGACTATATCAAACATGCATTTTTTATACTCAGTTAATATATATTGTCTTGTATCCGACTTTATGCCTGTCTGAAAGTGTTGAATATACTGAGTGAAATACAAAGCTGTTAGCAGTGCTCTTCAGCTCCTTTGTATTCAATGTATGGAGTAAATTGAGGTGCACAAAACCAGGATTTACAGAAATCCCACACACTGAGTCATTGAAAGAACTGCATCAAAGCTGCAAGCTATGGAGGAGAGGAGGTTGGTTAATTACTTCTAAAAAGATACATGGAGGAAGAGGTTATGCCCTCATTTTGTATGAGGTTGTGCATTAACAAAAGTAATTTCTCGTTGTCCTTTAAGTCATTTAATAAAAAGAGGAAAAACCAAAGCTAGTCTACTGTCTTGCAGAGTGGGGGAGCTATCACATGCTGCCAACAAGGACAATGCCCTTTATGTTTGCATCTCCTTGAAAGTCTGAGCTCTGTCCTCACAGTGGAACACGTAGCAGCAAAAGTGCAAGGGCCTAGGAGAGTTTAGGAGGCCATTTCCTGGGCTGGGCACCAGCAGCACAGCACGAGGAACATAGTGGATGTCCCCTTCCAAGTGCATCTGCAGCCAAGCATGTGGATAAATTGCTGGTATTGCTCTATCAGTCAGGGGCATTTCTTGTGGAGGAAGATGGTATCAACTCTGTGCCATGATAACAGCACCAATTAAGAGGTCTTTTTTTTTTTCCTTTTTGAACTATAAGATGTCTGTATTTAAAGGAGAATTTACTTGGCCTGTTTTCACTGCTTCAGGGAAAAAACTACTTGGTGGTGGTGGTTTATACCCTGCATTGCACGTGTGACTTTTCTTTGGTTTTGTTCCATAGAAAAGTCTTTTGTTGTCACCCCTCTATAAACATGAACTTACTTCATGCTGTCACTGCAGTTGTCTGGTATTCACTTGGATTTTTTGAGGAAAAATCATTTGTCCAAAACAAAAACAAAACCCACAAATAAAACCCACAAACACCACCAAACCAAAAAAAAACCCCAACCCCAAGCCTCTGTAATCTAATGCCAGAATCATTGTAACTTACTGACGTAGGAAAAAAATACTCCACAAGACTCTTAGGTAAAAATGCTAAAATTAGCATCATAAACTTTTTTCAGTCTCTTAAAATTATTTTCCTGGAGAGAGATACTTGGTGTTCAGAATACTAAAGAATTCGGCTTTTTATAGTGACTCATTATTTTTACAGTAAACTTCCATTACTGGTTTCTGCTGCTGGTTTTATGCTTGTTTTTTTACTTGAAGGAGAAAGTGCATCACCTTAGAGACAGCAACATCAGAAACAGACAAGAAAATGAAAACCTGAATGGTAAGTCACAGTTTTTCTGTCTTTTGGAACTCTGAAGCCTTGAACTATGTCTAGTGCAGAGGCCTGATCCAAAGCCTATTGGATTGGGCATTGAATTTGTAATGAGCATTTTTTGTATCTGACCACATTCAAGTTATTTTAGCATAATTAGGCCTTCAGCAGGGTCAAGATTTCATCCCAAAGATGAACTCACCAAGAGTTAATGGGGCAGAAAATTTACCAAATCTGTGGCTCAGCATTTCTATAGCCCATTTCCTGCATCATCAGAATTAGGGTTGATGGCTTCTTTAGAACAATTTGCTTGATGACTTCAATATTTTATTTGTAAATCAGCCATCAATTTGCACTTGCAAATTCTTCATGGACTTTCTACTGGTACAGCAGTTTTTCTGAGTATTGTGGTCATTAATTTAAACTGTACTGTTGGTGATTTAAGATTTTTATTCCCTTTTGGAGGAGAAATGGGATTTTTGGGGTTGTCCTATGCAGGGCCAGGAGCTGAACTCGATGATTCTTGTGGGTGCCTTCCAACTCAGAATATTCTATGATTCTTTGTGATTGAATGTCATCTACAATAGTATAAATCATCTGCATTTCCTGCAAATGATTTTCTCTTGTTGCTATGAAAAGAATCTATTAGATGGTATTGTTTTTAGGCCTGTGATTTCTGTAAAATTCAGCAGATATGCTGAAAGGAAAATTCGTTTCTTTTACACATTGGACTTAGTACTATTTGTATATTGCTATTTAACATTATTACCTATGTGTATTATTTCCTTACTGCAAGAGAGAAAAATAATGCCAGTATTGCTTTCATTATTCTCTTAGACAGTGTTGTATTTATGTGAACTTGTGAGATACTGTAATGACTTAAGGAAAACTCTTGCTGGCCCAGTGGCAGCTTTGCAGTCCAGACCTTCCAGCTTTAATATCCTGTGTGGCAAGAAGGGGTGCAGCATCCTGAGCAAAAGCCTTTACAAGGTGCTCAGAACTTGAGGGCTTGGGATCACTGTATTTGCACCTACAGCTTGTGACAACATGAGGGTGATTCTTGGAAAGTAGTTTGTCTGTAGGGTTTCATTTTAAGGCCACAGCAGTCCTGCCTCTGTAGCTGTCTTTCCTCTCCAGAGTTCATTTATGGAACCATACCAACAGAAATGTAGTATCAACACCAGAATTGTAAATTTTGTTAAATTATCCAGTAACTCCGATAATGATCACTATATTCCCTTCTGCTCCTAACCTCTCTGCCCTCTGTTGCACTATCATATATCCTGTGATGCATATAAAGCAGTAGCTTTTGCAGAAATACAGTGGGAAAAATCATTATGGAGGCCCCTGTCTTGTCCAACAGTGCACTTTATTATTGAATATTTCAATGCTTGAAAATAAGGACTTCCTCTAGAACTGGAGGCATATTGATGGCAGGAGTAAACAAGGACCTCAGAAGGCTAATACCTAGGTCCAGATCTAAACAAATTGCCTGAAACAAAAATGACAATCCCTTTGTTTTTCTCTCAAAGTTCCCAAGGAAAGCAGACCAGAGAGCATTAATTTGGGAGACATTTTGTTTCACATGCCATTTAGTAATGTGGTGTGTATGAATGTCAGCAATCCTCACATTTGTTCAAAGCATTCTGGTTTTTACATGTGTATACAGGCTCTCCAGTCTGTACCTTTAGAAACATGGTCCTCCCTCTCTTGATTCCATATTGGAAATCAGGATTTGGACACTCTTCTTCATAGACAGGTTTTGAAGTCTTGATTGAGGATTTAAAGAGATCACATCAGAAGTCTGTTAGAAAAGGAATCTGACTTTATTTTAATGAGAAAATAAAATATCTCCTATAAATTAGTACAGAACATAATTTTTAGTTTCTTGATAATTTTCATCTTGCTTCCACTGTAATGAAAGTTATTAATGAGAATGGCACTCATTTCAGTCTTCCATTATAACATTTGATGCTATCTCAAAGTACATGTCTCATTTTGTAACAGTTTAATATGACACCTCCCCCCCCAAAAAAAAATCAACTCCAAAGCAAAAATTCTGCCACTCTTGGAGTGAAATACCTACAAAATCTTATTTTAAGAACAATTAAATAAGGCCTAGGCCTGTAGAATGTTCAGTTGCAGAAAGTATTGGTTTATCTCAATACTGTATAATATAGATATGGTCTGACCTATAAACATTGACAGTATCTTTTTTTTTTCCAACAGAACAAAACCAACAAAAACAAATACCTGAAATAAAATTTCAGGGAAATACATAAAATATTTGTGGACAAAAGCTCCACTTTTAAATCTGAGTAGCCCAGATATTTTAGGGTACACTAACAAAGTACTGAACTAGAAGTAGACTACTGCCTGTGGGAAAATTTATCTATGAGTAAGGCTCCTTAAGCCTTAAGGTGAGGCTTGAGAGTCTGGGGTTTGTGAATGTCCACTAATGGAACAAGTGGCAGTGGCTGAGGTAATATTCAGGCAAGGACTGCTAGACAAGTTTCCTTTAAAGTCTTAAGAAACAGCACAGCTTCCACATGCATTCCATGTCCTTACTGCCTAGTTCATAGTAATACGTAAAATCCTGTGTGATGCCTATCTACATCATTGAATTACCTATGTGAATTTCATTTAGTCATTTCTGGAAATGAAATTTCAAAATCTGCCTACTATTGCAGTTACATGATGGCACCTTGTGTGTCACATCCCACAGATTTAGTCATCCAGCAGCTAAAAATATGCACAAAATTGCAGAAACTATAGAAGATGGTTTGAGTTGCTTGTAGTTAGCTATCCCCTCATAGCTGATCGCTGTAGAACCTTGAACTTGTTCTTTAGGGATGCATAGTAAAGGACAAGATTCCTCCTCATCAAAACTGGGAGTGACTCCAGTCTTGGCATAGCAGTGAGAACCAAGTAGTAGGTGTCCCTGCTTCATTGCTAGGTAATGAGCAAGAGAGAGGCCCCAGAGGACAAACTGTAACTCAGCTGGACTTCAGGAGACAAATACTGCATTAAGGAAATGTTAAACATGATTTATTATTATTGCTGGTGGTATTACTACAACTATAATTATTTCAATGCCAGCAACTTTTGTAATGGTTGAAGGTAGGTCTTGGAAAAAATGTTAGATGTTTCTGTAGTCCTTTAATGGTAAATATACCCACGGGATAAATGAGCTATTCAGTCTTTGCATCTGTTCAGTCTTGGGCTCCCTGTCAAGACTAGCAAGGTAAGTGCCTGCTGTGGAAAGTTCAAAGCTTTTTCTACAGGCAACTCAGCTGCAAGCATTTATTTCTTAGCTGGTAAAATAAGTAGGTACTTACACTGAAGTGGCCTTCCTATCTGAGAAGGACAACATCTGTTAACTACAGACAGACTGTTTAATACTGACCTGCTCCTGTAAGGTACTGTAAGAAGCCAGGTCACCCACTGCAGTAAAGGCATCCTCCACAGAATTTCTTCTTCCAGATTTTGATTTCCAAATCTGTGGCTGCCCAACTTGCTGCCAAAGACCAAAGCTCTTTGCCATCTTCATCCAAAAAACACCCAGAAGAGCACCATTCACCTCTTACAAACTGGCAGGTTATTGATTACATTTGCTATCCAAAATGTCTGGCTTCATTCCTCAGCCCTCATCAGGGTCTTGTTTTTTGTCCAAGTTGCTAACAGATTGCTTATTCATCAGCTGATGCCACTCCAGCTTGCAGATTGTGTCTAAGTGGAATTCTCTGAAAACATAAAAAACAGCTTTTAATTTTGAGCACAACCACCAATTTCTGTTGTCTCTGCTAGGTCAATAGGAAGATGAACAAAGACTGTAATTTTGACATTCGGAGCCACGGGAACTCAAACTTCTTTAGTCAACCCAGGTAGCAAAGTTGAAGCAATGCAGCATCCTGAAGCACATACAAGCTTTTGGATGTTTGGACAATAAGGAAGTCACAGAAAAGTTTCTCTTTTCTTCATGACTTCAACAGTATTTCACTCAGGACCTCTAATCTTGAAAATACTTACATGTTGGTAGTTTACAATAGTGTCCATTGGACTTGTGAAGGTTCATCGTTAGCCTGGCTTATTTTCAGTTTTTTAAGTATGTTGTAACTTGCTATGATGTTTAAACTTTAAATCTAGAAAATAACAAAAATCAGTTTCCTGCCTATTTGTCACCAAGTCAGGTCTTCATGAGGCAAACTCACAGTCACCCTGCTGCCAGGAGTTCACCAAGACAATGAATATCCATGTACTCTCACTTCTCTTAATTGTCACCAAGAGACACCAGCCTTGCAGCTGAGAGTAAGATTTGTACAAAATCCATCTCATGTCATTCTCCCACACAACACCTGCTTATTTTTCTGAATGTCTCTTGCTCCCCCTGCTCCCAGTGACATGTGTGCTCTTTGTATTTGAAGTAAAACACATAAAAAGTGACTCATCCTAGGTATGTATTTTCTGAATTATTCAACTTTGAAAGATGTTCTGCACAGGACTGACTTACTGATATAAATGACTATTGATGGCATCTTTTTCTTTTCAGTCTAAACTAGGAGCCCAGCAGACAAAAACCAGATGCCTAATTACCCAAGGTAAGAGGGCCTATCTGAATGCACACACATGCTCAGGCACAAAAATGTTGTTTGTCATGGAAACAAACACTTGTGGAAGTCCTTTCCATCAGAGTGCATCTGGGTAACAGTGGAATGGATGTGCATCTCAGGCAGTGGCTCTGATTTCACAAGATAAACCATTATCATCACACAGTCTGGTTTGTACTAGAACTCTTTATCAACCTATTCTTGTTTACTGCAGAGCAGATTAGCAAGCAGTGAGGCACTGAGCTGACTTGTGGGTGCAGCTGAAGAGAGTTTCTGTTACTGCCATTAATGCAGTCTGCAACTAAAAAGCTCTGTTAGAGTCTAGTCCTTCATGCTGATTTCACCAGCAGTATCAAACATATTGCATAAAGTTAAAAGCTGCAGATGCAAGGATGGGTCCAGATAAAGTGTGAGACCAATGGTCATTTAAGTGTGGGAAGCTTAGAGGTGATGGTACTGTCTCAACAAAGAGACAGCAGATTTTCTGATAATTGTGATAGTGATTGTGAATTTCTTGGTTTTGGGGCATCTAAAGAGCTCTTTAATTAGTGGGGGTTTAATTATTACTATGCTTCTGTTTCTATCTCATTATATTACTATTATATTACTATATTGTTATAGTATTAATATTTTTCATAGTATTACATAATATTAATAATATTAAGTAATATTTGTTCACAGTAGAAAAATTATTTCCAAAGACAAATGTAGTTGTAAAGGCTTTGTTAGCTAAGCTACTTTGATTCAATTTGCCTCTTCCAACTTTTCCAAGTGGAGGGAATGCAGTGTGGTACTGTTATAGTGTTATTTTTTTGGCACTGAACGAGTATCTTCAGTGGGGTCTCTTCTGCCACCCTACTCTCATGTAAGGAAGAGGGAAGTTGTTTTTTGCAAGAACTGTGTTTCCATCTCATTTCTGGAGCCAGCTGCTCACTGGAGTGCAGTGTCCACACCATACAACAAGAGGTACCTCCTCTGCTGCTGTTTATCCTCTAAATCACTTGTGCAGGTCCCCCCTCTTCCAAAGTTCTCATAAGAACAAAAAAAAGTCTTATGACAGGAGCTGAAAATGAAAAAATATCGCTCCTTCTTTCAAGAGACAGCTTAACTCCTACATGGGCATCCTAACGGAGCTGTTTGCTTGAGTGGAGATGAAGTCACCTACATTTAAATGAGTAAAAAAATGTTCCATTTTAAAAGCTCTGAAGCTGGAGAAAACTATTTCCAAAAAAGCTGGGTAATATCAGAGATGCTTATAAATTCCAGATTGCTAAAGTGAGATGAATCATGCAAGGGGAGAGGGGGAATTACCCCTGGGATCAGAACAGGTGATTTTTGTCACTTCTGGAAAATCATTATGTGCGAGAGAGAAGGTGAATTAGATGTGGGAGAAGTTGCAAATGCAGTTTATCCAAAACATTCAATAAATTCTGTTTGTGAATTATCTACATCAAACTCTGAGGTTCTCCTCTTCTGCAAAATATGGCCTCTCCATAATTTTCTTGCTATTTTCTGTCTTCAGAACCACTTTTTTTTTATGACTAATTTCAGGGAGATTTTTGAATGTTCGATTGTTACAAAAAATTGCAGATAAACATTCAAGACCTGCCTTTCTATTGCTGATTGTTTGGGTATCCAGCCAGTTGAGTCTCCAACTTCAGTTCCAAGTTCTTAGCTAACTTAGCTGGTGCCAACCTATAGATCATCACATTTTCCTTATGCAAGGTGGAAGGAGAATAAGGGAATTCATCTCCAGCTCCTGGATCTGAAGGGGTAGACTGGTTTTAAGTACTCATTTCAACAAACACAGTTTGGTCAGGTCTGTTGAATAACTGGCATTTGTCATCATTTCTTACAGTAAGGACCTCAGGTTCCTCTGCTTGGCACCCCACACCTCTCCCAGCTGTGCCCTGACAGCCTCGGGCTGCAGCCCCTGCTGCTGCCACCCCCTGTGTGATCACTGCTGCACTGCCTGAGCCTTGCAATCTCTTGCCTGGGCCAAGTGTGGAAGAAGACCAGTATCACTAAAGCAAATTAATAAGATTTCTTGTAAAGTCAGCACTGAATTTTACTGCTTTTCTTTTCCTTTTTTTTTTTCTTATTCCAGGATGACAGCTGACAATTTATATAAAGATGTATTGTGTGCTTTGGTTAATAATTTTTGAAGTAATTTCAGTTTTTCCATTGTGCTTGGTAAGTTGTTTAAAAGTAGATTTTATGCACTAACAAGCAAGACTGTAAAAGGTTATGAAGATTATGAAGTGAAAAGAAATAAAATTTAGCTTTTACTTTTTGTTGAAATATTTTTATATCAACATTGTATAAAAATTTATCTATTTTTCTTAGGAATAATAATTGTATTCCATCACCAGTTTAAATAGTTGCACTCACATTAAGGCTAATTTCTTAAGCCAAACTATGTAAATCAGTACTAATTATCAACTAATGCATTAAAGTGATTACAAGAATTTGGTTTACAAGGAAATTGTGTTTTCTTCAGTAAGTTAAATGCCTAAGGTAAATGATACCCAGAACAAAATCAAATGACTCTCTACTGCGTTAACACAGGAACAGTAAAGGAATAAATATGGTTAATGGGTATAATGGTCTGCATTCCCATAGTGTTATTCTACAAAATTTAAGAGAGCATGTGACGATATAAATGTATGCAAGATGACTTGCCCTATTTCATGCACAGAGACAAGAAAAAAAATCTAAATATAAATAAATTTTGCTCCTTTACTACACATGTTAATGTGACAGCCAAATTTGGGAGAGGGGAATGGATTTGATGTGTAAACCCTCAAGGATCATATTACTTTTTCCAATGCCAATAAATTACTGTGCCAAGCGAACCACTAGAAATAAAAATAAGCCAAAAAGACAATGTTGGGATTTTAAAATGTCAGAAACTTGAAACCATATAGATTCAGACTAATTAAAAATCTATTTTCTATTTTAAATGAGTTGATTAAATATTTCCAGGAAATTATTTGTTCTCTGGGGAAAACCTGCATTTCTGTTAGAAACACTCCCAACAGCTACTGCAAATGTATCGCTATGAAGTCATAAATATTCAGTGACTGCTGTATTAGTGTGGCAACATAGCTCTGTGTACCATACAAAGCTATTTGAACCACAGCAAATGCCCTGAAATGTGTAATGTATTCCAGAGCTGGAACTACAGTGTCTGTGAACTGAGGGGCATGAGACTGTCAGGCTTTACTGGAGAGAAGCCAGGATGTTTTAAGACTTACCTGGTTACATGGAGATGGGAGTGGGGCAAATTATTTGGAAATCTAAACAAGTATAAGCTGCTATTTTTCCCTTAAGAGGTCCTTCTTTCTCCTCTCAAACACATTTATATTCTTAAAAACCAAGCTAGTCAGTGTATTCCCTGGCAAGCATTCCTGGGGCGCTGACATATAAATGGAAAAGAGAATACAAAAAATGAAAATATTCTTCATATAGGTACCTGCTGTCTTTTCTGAGCGTTGTTGCTTCTTTTATGCATCAGAGGAGATGAAGGGACCTTTCGTGGAAGGGGGTCAGTCCTCACAAACCACCAGGTAAGATCCAGGTGCTCTCTGTGCTGCCACGGGAGAGGCACTGGCTCCTTTGCTCCAGTGAGTGGGCACCTGGGCAATGCAGAGATTGTGGTCAGTGGTAAGAAACTACAAAACTGGAAATCTGCAAAAATAAAGCACAGACAGTTACATCAAGAAAGCAGTATGGATTTCCTAGGGAAAAACAGAGTATAACAATACAGCAACCATGCCTAACACACAAGGGAGAAGCCAGAGGGTAGCTCCCCTCAGGAAGTACAAGTGCGCTCTGTGTGTGTGCAAGTATTTGCATCGCTAATGTGAGACTCCACAGCTTCCAGCCCAGGGGAGTTTAGGATTACCCATAACAAAGCAACTCCTGTTCTCTGCTTTTGCTGCTTCATCCAAGCCCTGCTTTAGGCATCCCAAGTACAGCAGTGCCAGTGTTACGGGTTTACAAAAAACGAGAGTGTTTTTAGTTCCTGCAGAGGGGGGCAGCTACTTTTGCCCTCCCACAGAAGTACAGCTGTACCACACAGGGCAGATCACTCTCAAAAGGATGTAAAGGGCAACAGGGAAGACATGCGCTGTTGCTACACCACGGATTTGCTTGCTATTGTTGCTCTGCTCTCCTCTGACTCTTGACATTTTGATGTAGAACACCACAAAGAAACAAAATATACTCCACCCAAACCCAGAGCAGCCGTTGGCAGTCTACACAATCTTCCTGAAAAATTGTACATAATCTGTAACAATGCAATTTTTGTGGTATTAAATTACACAATAGCTAAGCAACAAGTTGAAAGTAGGGCTGTTGTTCATTTGGGTTTTGTTTACACACACGGAATTCCCACCCATCCATACTTTGAGGCAGCCAGCCAAGGCCCCTGAGGAGAAACAAAGGGATGGAGGCTTTTTTTTCCTTCTGCAAAGGGAATTTCTTAATCTCAATGTAGTTAATTATGTCCAAGCTACAAGTAAAATCTTTATACTTCTACAAAAATTAAAACGTCTGTTCCCCACCCCTCTCATATTCAGTATTCATGGTCTGTTTTCTGCTGCAGCATTTCCACACATTTCCTCAAGGTGTGCCAGTGAACTTCAGCCACGTTCATAAACAGACATTCTGACACAAAGGAAGTCCTGAAGTTTTGCTGACCAAATGTGCTTCACTAACATGGAACAGCAGCAAGTGCCTGTTTAGCAGTGCACAAATGATTAAGTAAATCACAGAAGCAAAATCCCTGTGGTAGGTGCTCTAAAATATTAGCTTTACTGTAAACTAGGAGATTCAGTAGCCAACCAGTCAGCAATAACATCACTCCACACTTCCAGCTGGCAGTATGTATTCTATTAAACTTGAACCAGTAAGTCATTCAAAAATACTTTTAACACAGTGATAGCCAAGAGAAAAAAAAAAACCAAAAAAAACAACAATACAAAGAGATTCACAGTGACTGCAGTTAACAGCAAGTTTGTCTGATCTGCCAGGAGCATCATTACAGGAGAGGTTTCAGTGAGTCATCAGTGCTCAGATTGTCCACTTTTTGATGAGGTAGCTCACCCTTTGGATGTAGCCTGTCATCCATGAGGGGGTGGCATGGCCATGCTGGTTGTTCACCCTATGAAAAAATACTGGTAGCATTTCAACATACAGCAGACTGAAAATAAATATAAAGTCCTACCTTCATTTTATCAAAGCAGCTATAATCCATGCAGGAATGTGAATGGTGGTGAAGATACATTTCAGTCTTGGTAAGAAACATCTACTGTGATAAGAGCAGGAGCAAGATGACAAGAGCTGTCCTGACAGTGCTCGAGGGGGTGTGAATAACAAAGAGGAGGCAGAACCATATAGACTGACTGCTCATCCCCTTCATTTACTGTAACCAACTTTCTTCCTGACAAACTTCAGAGTCATAATTCAGTAATGCTGAAGTGAGTCATTCCAGAAATAGGCCCCAAGACAAACCATCAACAAGTAAGGTGGAGGCACATACTCAGCCTCATGCCACTCTACACATGCAGGGATGCAGTAGCTGAAATTAAGAACTGCATCAAGAGAGCAGGGACAAGTTTAATGGAGACAGAAAATGGTCCCAGGGAAGCAGCAATCAATTGATACCAGACTCCTGGGACAAGAAATCAGAAGACATATACCAGCATCATTGCCAACTCTCCACAGTAATTTCAAAGGCTTGATCAGCCTCTTCTTACAGAAGAGAAACACAAATAAAGTACCCAGATCTCAGCTCAGTCCTGTCAGGACCTTCCCTACATGCAGAGAGTAGGGGTTCAAGATTGGTGAAGAATCTATTGAGGCTGCCCAACACTGTCAAAAATACACACACAAGCTGCAGTTGTTGGCGGATGCAAGTAACATACAATACTAAAATGCTCACCAGAAAAAGCTTACTGTTACCATCTATACAGAGAATGCACCTTGTCTATCTGGTAAAAGACAGAACAAACAAGAAAAAGCAGCATTTTTAATTGGCCAGTACTAAAGTTCATCAATTGTAATGCTAAAACGCCTCATTAGAACCTGTGGTTTCAGTCCTGGCAGAAGAAAAGGCAAAATATTTCACCCTAGGACAGTAACCTGTGAAGCTTGGTTGGGTTACAGTCACTCTTCAGAAAGTAACCTTGGATCCAGTGTATTTCAAGGCAAGACAGGTCTGACAATGATCTGAAGGACTTCTTCCTAGCCTCCTATAACCCCAGGAGGCAATAAATGAAGTTCCTGATGCTGTCTCTACTGATCAATTAAATACCTTTGGAGCCAAGCAAGCTTCATTAATATCAATATTATTTAAAAAAAAATAAAATCACAATTTTTCCAATCCTAACTAAAAACCTTGGGATTTATATTAATACACAAATGACACATAGGTACTACAGGGCAATCCATACACTGCAGTGCATATTTTATCTTGCACAATTTCCACTGCCTTCCTGTTCAAGGGTTTCAATCTCACTTAATGGATCAGGCCCAACAGTAATACAAGTGCTCTGGGGTAAGCAAAAGTGACCAAAAAGGGATGAGACCAAAGGAGGTGAGAAAATCCTGCTCAGTTCTAAGAGGATCCTTTGCTCCTTAAATCCATCTAATGAGTTTGAAGTTGCCTTTACACCATACCTGACTTGCCTTAGTTTGCTAGGAGGAGGCTAAAATCACACCAACTCCTTTATTTTTATTTCTCAGTATCAGACACCTGTGGTAATTCCAGAAACAAGAGAAAGAACGAGCAGCATTCCTCTGGTGAGGAATGATAATTTCATAGCGATTTGAGCATTGTCACATCACTTCTTATTTTCTCCTGCCCACCTAAAATAGAACTTTACAAGATGTGAGCATCTTGTAAAAGGAGTCTCAGGGAAAAATACATATAAAACTTCTCAGGCAGGATTATTTATTTTCTGGATGCTTTTTGTTAATATTTCCTGCTACATGAGCTTGAACAGTGAACTCAATTGCCATCACACAGTATGTTTCCTCAGTTTTTAGTTTTTAAAGGGTTGGTTGTTTTGCCCAAGTGTCATTAACCAGATCTTGCATGCTATTTCCGACTGGTGATCTCAACACAGTTCCTATTTCACTTACCAGTGTTACATACTAGATGTCAGATTTGTGTCTAATTGCATGCCTTACAAGATAAATAAAACTGCACACTGGAGGCATTTCAGAGTGAAAACACACACTGCTTGCAAAATTAAGCTGAGATCAGGACACTAACAAAAGCTCTCTAGAGCATGGGTCAGCTTCCAAAAACAGTCTTCAAGAAAGCCACACTTTTGCTGGTACCTGAAACACTATTACTTCCTACAGCTCAGTGCTGTAAAACACAATTCTGTCTTGTAAGGAAAGGTGAGGTGTAGTGCTATTTCATAAAACAAGGTAAGCAAATAATTTTGTGGATCCAAAGCAGGCTCCCTCCCTCCTCTCACATGGGACAAGTAGCTTAACGCCAGCACAAAAGGTGGTGTTTAACTATCACTTGTGCTGGGGTATTCTCTCCAGGTCCATCTTTCCCAGTTCATCCAGAGCAGAGACTGAGCTGTTGTTGGTCCCCATACAGGATGAGAGTTAACCAGATAAAGACTGAAATACAGTGACAATTTTCTGATGTTTAAATGTCAGGAAAAACAGCTTCCCATTTGCAGCACAGATCAGCTAATTCAGAGGAGAGGTGTGACTGTTCCAAATGTCATGTCCACAACCACAATACTGTCAGTCAGTTTTCCAGGCCTGGTGGTCATTATCACCCTGAGATGCTTGATTTCATGGGGTGACTACTCTCTAATTCACCTTGAATGCAAAATGTCTTGCACCAAATAATGCAGATTAATAGTTAGGATTGCAAAAGCTCCTAATTTAGAGTGCTTATGACGCTACTGAAGAAAAAGCAGAAACATAACCTGCACAGCCTATCTGATCACTGCCCAACTGAAGTCAAAGCAAAGTTCTACCAGATTTTGTATTATTATAGCAAGCTCCACTTCTTGAAGCTAATTTAAACAACCCCTTTATGTTTCAGCAACATACTGGAAAAACTTGTACTGGTGTTTCTGAGGAAGCACATGACTTGAATTGGATGTATAAGAATGTATGCATATTCTGTGACACCAACAGGGTGAAAAAAAACTGTTTTACCATGGGAGAAGACTGGTTTAGTTCACTTACAAGGTTATTGGCCTTAAGGTTACAGAGTAAATCACCATCAAGAGCACAAGATACCTATTTTAACAGGCCGTTGACAGAAGGCGTTTGAGATATTGCACCATTTTCCACAGAATACCAAATTAACATAAACCAAAATCAAGGCTAATGAGATTAGATAAAGCTAAAACAAGCTATGCACTACAGGAAAGGATGTAAGTCCCCTAGTTGAAAGGAAGTCACACAATGTTTGTTCCTCTCCTGCTTGACCTTGCTCAAGCACTTACTGCATCTGCAGGAACAGCTAAGCCTAGCACCCCTTCCATCCCATCTTAGCTTGGTATATGCCCTGAGGAGGAAAAGCTGATACCCACCCACCCACTTCTTACATCTCCCTTCTGCTTGGCTGCCTACCCAGAAGGCCAAAAAGGACATTCTTTGTCCCCATGGCATGCCCACCAACCCTTCTGCAGCCACACAGAGATTTCCTTTTTTACTCTTCCTGAAACTTCTGCAAGTCAGCTACAGCCAAACCATAACATAGTCCAGGGAGAAACCAGTTCAGTGGTGGGAAGAACTCTTTTTTTTTCTCCCCATGAATAAGTCACAGATACCATCAAATTGAACAGACTAATGAAACATCTGCATGTCTGTTTTGCTTCACTGTCCTAATCTATTTGCTAAACACTTTGGGTTTTAGGATATCAGAAAATCTCATAGTCAGTTGCTTGCTCAGTCTCACACAGCCAAGTTCTCCTTATCTAGCAGCTTTCCATGGAGCATTAAGTTAAGCAAGACTCCCTGCATTCACCACAGAAGCTGCAGCTTATTTGTTTAGGAAATTTAAGCACACTTAAGAACACTGGCAACCAGGGCATTTTTCCCATTCCTAAAGGGAGCATAGAAGTAAAAATACGTCCAAGACAAAACCACATTGAATTCCAACAGCTGGGGGAGTAAAGACCCCTCTATACTCTTCTTGCTTGTATACCTCATTGTAAAGAACATATTAAAGTGGTGGGTGAGCTGATTTCAAGCCTTCTCTTTCCACCCACAGCTTTTGTTGCATTTCCCTCTGTTCAATCATTCATTCATGCTCCCTCAGCCCCTCGCCCACATCTATTCCTTGCTGACAGCCCAGCTGCACACACACATTCCCACTTTACAGCCACGGCCTTTGTGTTCCAGTACTGAGAGAACAAGAGAAGCAGTGGGGAGAGAAGGCTCTGAAAGGCCTCAAGACAGACCATCCCAGGTTTGCAGTGCACACACAAGTGATGTGCCAGTGTTCCAGGTCACTGTTGCAAAGCCACTGAAGCAGCCCCCAGGGGCTATTTGCAAGATCAAGTTGTTGCTGATTTTAGATCCAGAGGCAGCACCGATAACCATCAAACACGGAAAGCGGTGTTTTCAAAGGAGCTGAAGGCAGCTGAAATTGATCTTGAAGCCATGGAAAAGGCAGGTCCTTGTTACAGTCCCCGGGTTGGAGGTAACCCTGCTCATCCAGCAGACCCATTGTACAGGAATATTGTGAAAATCCACACCATCCTTTCCAAAGACAAAGGCAGCTGCCAGGTTCTGTGTGCTCAGCTGCAGCCAACAGTGCCCACGGCCTCACCAGCATCACACAGAGCACAAGCCTTCACTGCTGAGCCCAGAGAGCCACGATGAACATCTCTTCCTAGTGCCTTCACTGCAGCTCCCTGGATTTTATTCAACAGCCCAAATTCATGAGCAAATACAGGCAAAGGGAGAATCACAGAATGGCTGGAGTTGGAAGAGATCTCTGGAGATCACCTAGTTTAACCCCACTGCCACAGCAGGATGCACAGGATTCCATCGAGGTAGGTTTTGAATATCTCCAGAGAAGGAGACCTCACAAGCTCTCTGGGCAGCCTGTTCCAGTGCTCTGTCACCCTCAAAGTAAAGTTTTTCCTCATATTCAGACAGAACTCCCAGTGCTGCCACTGGACACTGCTGAAAAGAGTCTTGCCCCATCCTCTTGACCCCCACCCTTGAGATATTTGTATGCATTGATAAGATCCTCTCTCTTCTCTTCTCCAGGCTGAACAAGCCCATCTCCCTCAGCCTTTCCTCATAAGAGATGCTTGAGTCATGGGATGTTTCAAATTGTAATCAGTCATGTGATGCCTCACATTGTAATAAAGAGTTATTACTGAAGAAATTCAATAGAACAAGAATTTTGGAGAGAAAGCAATCATCTTCCACAGACACTTAGAGCTATGACACCAGGGCCCATCTGGCCTGCTCTCTTCTAGCAGCATTTTCCCTCTTTTCCCTCAGGATTCAAGGCAAGCTTCAAGACAGTACAGTTGTGCCTCACACAGCAAAGAATCCAGCCCACCCAGCAGTGAGCTACAAGAACAGTCCTGCAAGGAGCATTTCAAGCTCTCAGAGACCCTCTTGATGTACTTGGGCATTACGAGCACAGGATATCTGCAATAACAAAGGGAAGACATGATGGGGCACAGACAAGGATCATAATAGCAGGAATGGCATAATTCCCTTACTTTATCTTCATTATTTGACAATTCACCATCTCTTCAGGATGAAACCCACAATCTCTTATCAGCTGACATGCTCAGATGATTGCAGTGGCACACACTACATTAAATTCTCCAGCAACCAGAGTGTAATAGCCCCCATTGCAGCTACAGATTGAAACTGCCATTTTAAATCTATCTGATTTTCTCAGTAGATACAGGTTTTTGATGAATCATCATGTTTCAGTACAGCAGAAGGGATGGGTTACAACCCAGCTAGATAACCAGCAGTGAACACAAAAGATTGTATAGCAACATGATATGCAAAGCATGGAAGAATAATGACCAAATGAAGGCTTTCAACCCTGGATGAATGAAAACAAGCTTTTAAATTATACAGAGGATTAACTAAGCACGTCAATTTCAAAGGCAGTGACTACCTGCTAGGACTATATTGCAAAATTTACTCTCACTTTTAAAGAAATGAGGAGGAAGGAGAAGGATGATGCTCTTGCTGTTAAAGCCCCAGTTGAGACTTGGACAGCAGGGTGTGTTATCTGAGCATAGCAGCTACTGCATGGACTGAATTCTACACTGTGATTGCAAGATGCCAACTGGATTTTTTCCAGGGGGGCCACCACACTGCCACAGGTTCATGCACATAACACCTTGGAAGGTTTTGTCCTTGAGATTAGTGCTCTCACAAGGGCTGAGAATGTTAAACTCAGAGATTCACCCCAAATCTAAGCCATGCACTTGAAGCCCAATGAACATGTCTGCCCTCTAATTTGAGTGCTTTGGCATCATAGCAGCCATTCAGGCCCTCTAAGGCACTGAAGTCTTGCTGTACTGCAGGAAGGACTAAACACCCACTTGTAAGGAATAAGGGATGCAGCAGCTACAACAGCTCAGCTCTGAGAAGCTGACCATCATCAGGCCTACAACCGTTTGGAAATCCAGCATCAGGACATCAGGTCTTTTCAGTAATTGGCTGTTTTCACCTAACTTCAAAGAGCATAAAGCTGCTCAAATAGAAAGCATGTATTTCAAGGCTTAGACTTAAAAGCATTACAGCATATGCCACATGTCTTGCCAAGGACAGAGGATACCAGAAAGATTGAACCAAAAGTTAAAAGCTTCTCTTTATGATTATTCTACCTTAAATTGTTTACTAGCTGCTGAAATGTGTGGCACTTTTTCAGCTCAACAGCTGGCTGTGTTGCAAGGATCACAGAATAAACTGAGTTGGAAGGGACCTACAAGGATCATCAAGTCCAACTTCTGGCCCAGCGCAGGACCATCTCCAAGAGTCACACCATGTGCCCAAGAGCATTGTCCAAATGCTTCTTGAAGTCTGTCAGCCTGGTGCTGTGACCACTTCCCTGGGGAGCCTGCTCCAGTGCCCAGCCACTCTGTGGGTGAAGACCCTTTTTCTAATATCCAACCTCAACCTACCCTGTAACAATTTCAGGCCATTCGCTCAGGTCCTGTCACTGGTCACCACAGAGAAGAGATCAGTGTCTGCCTCTCCACTTCCCCTTGTGAGGATGTTAAAAACCGCAATGAGGTCTCCCCTCAGTCTCCTCCTTTCCAGCCTGAACAGACCAAGTGACCTCAGTCACTCTTCATAAGGCTTCCCCTCCCGACCCTTCACCATCCTCGTGGCCCTTCTTTGGATGCTCTCTAATAGTTTAATATCTTTGCTATATTGTGGCACCCAAAACTGCACAGAATATTTAAGGTGAGGCTGCCCCAGCTCAGAGCAGAGCAGGACAATCCCCCCCCTTGCCCAGCTGGTGATGTTTGGCCTGATGCCCCCCAGGACGGGGGTGGCCCTCCTGGCTGGATGGGTGAATTCGTATTACCCACATCCACTGTGAGCCTCCTGAAATTTAATTTTTCACTGTGAAAGGCATTAGCCAATATGAGGTATTTCTGAGCAGCAGCAGGGGAAGTAAATAATGGGGAGAGCACTCTTCAGATGGTTTAAGATATCTAAATAAATGAGGCTTAAAAGCCATTTGTTTTGAAACTACCCTTGCCAGTGATTAACATGTTGTAACAGCCTGGTGTTAAACTCTATGGGCAGACAAAGAAACATTAACCTAGACTGTTTGTTCATATTTTTTAAATGAAAATTTCATAAGATACTTTGGTATACCTCTAGAGGTTCCCTGTAATTTAATTTTTTTTTTCAAATATCTATAACCTAAGGAGAGAGGGCTTTAAATTGTACCTTGCATTAGATGAAATAGCTTCTCATTGTGTTCACTGCAAAATGTGAATTAACGGAGAAACATCAGTAGCTGTGCTAGCAAATTATTTTGTAATAAATCATTTTGTCAGAGACACCCTTTGCTTTCTCTCCCATACATTCACACAACTGCACTGTAGTAAAACCAGCAGAAGCTTGCCTCAGCAGAGGAGCCTGTGCCTTTGAAGGCCATGGTAATGAATGTATCAGGAGAATTCAGACATACGCCAGATTCTGACAGGGGCCTGGGAGGAGAGGAGGGAGGAGAGAGTTTGAAAGTTTGGGGTTTTTAAAGCAGTAATATATGAGGAAGTGCTTCAGCAGTGAGAAGCAAGCAGTGGATGATGCAAGAAGTTCTCCCAGTCCTAAGGTCAGAAAACTAAAGCCCCAAAATTACTTAAATTTATAAAGAAATGGATAAGGCTTAACTCAGCAGATACAACTGCACTTCCCAGTCCCAACTCTAGATGTGAAAGCACTATTTATGATTAACATTTCAGCTGATACATTCTTTGTCTCAATATTCATCCAGATAATATATCTGCTCAACATTCTTTTTTTCATTTTGGCAAATCGGTTTTGATCAATAGCATTCTTGCTAATAGCCCACTTCTTAATTGGCATCACAGCACAGCTTCAGCTTCTTGTCAGGCTTGGGATGGAGAGCTCCTCCAGTTACAGCTCTTTTAGAGAGTGCTTGCAATGCCTGCCTAGAATGCAAAATCAAGAGTCTCCAGCTTGTCCAGGTCCCACCTGCAGATAATGTGGCTAACACACATTTAATGCATCATCCCATAAACACGGGCAGAGCTAACTGGACTACCTGGGGCAGCCTAGGAGTACTGGTTCCAGAGACCCAGCAAACTCAGGTAACTTCTGACCAGCACTAAGGTGTGATGTGTTGATAAACCAAGTCAGAGTAAGCCTAGAAGAAAGATCCTGACAAGCTTCAGGACTGAAGTGACAAAGCAACAAAATGCTAGGTTGAGTTCATGTTCTGAAATCAGGTGCATTTTTTTTTCCAGTTTGAGTAAACCATACATTCTCCCAGGAGTTTGGAAGAGTAACTTGGGAGAAATACTTGGCAATTACTTTAAGTACATCAATAAGAGGGTCTCCTGACTCTGCAATTGTTGCTAAAGAATCAAGAAAAATCTTACACTGAAGAAAATTATGAAGGATAAAGCTGAAAACACACTGTTATTTATAGAAAAAAAAATTGTTTTCTCTTTGGGTAACATGGTTTAAACCACCTCCACATACAGTCTTCAAAATCTGTTGTTCTTTTCCATGTCTTGCATGTGCAAATGACTTGCGTGATGGGCAATTGTGAAAGACTGGGAAAGGTTTGCTACTCTTAAAATCAGAAAGTCAAGTAAAAAAGAATAACACCAGAATATGTCTGAAGATACAGAAAGTGTTAACTTGACATGCCTATCACCTATAACTTCAAAATACAGAAGAGTGAACCCAAAAGGCAAGCTTGATGAATATACATATAAATTAGTCACTGTAAGTGTTGCTAAAAATATGGTTAATGCCAGGAATTCATCAATTTGAAAGCATATTTGACATGCACACACAGTAGGAATTACACATTCATAAACATACCTCAGGATGTGCCTCAGCCACTGGACTTGGGAAAAAAATCATCTGTAATGGATGTTTATACCTATTTGCATCACAGTTCTTATGTTCCTGCCTGTTCTTTAGAGCAACCATGGGATTAGCCTGTGGTTATCACCCCACCTCACTGCATGCTAATCCCCAGCTATCAGTAGGAAAAAGCCACTTCTCTCAGTAACAGAGGCTGCTGTACTCGGCTCATATTTTAGTCTGGAACCAGGTGTATACAAGACAACAACTATAAGTAAGGAATTCCAAATCTTGTTGAAATTCAATCACAGGATTATTTACAGTGTACATCATGTTTCAACCCAATCGCTTAAAGAAAAGGGAAAAAGCATTTGTGAATCAAAATAAAATTAGGAAGAAAGAATGAAAGAAAAAAAAGGAACAAACGAACACTAAAAGAGCTCTGGTACCAAATGCAAGCATTTGGATGCTCATTTGAAATCCATTGGAAGGTCAGGAGTAACACGTGGCTTTGTTAGGTATCAGTGCTGGGAGAGGCATCTTGAGAACAGCAGGAGCTTAAACTCTCCTCCTGCCCCTGCTGAACCAGCAAAAGGAAAGCAGCACTGCAGTGGCCGTGCACCACAGCAGGCTCCAGGATGCTCAGCCCCACCCTTTGGAAGGAATGCATCAGCTACTCATCTCTCAACAATGAGCAAAGCAACTTTAAGGAAGCCAAAGAAAAGGCTTAGCAGGACAGCACAAGCAGACCCCATTCGAAATAAGTGCAGATTTGCAAGGCTACCTGCCCATTACGCTGGATGTTTTATTGGTCAGAATATGCCCACGCTGGAATTTCTTTGCCATTTAATTTTATGGGTCATGCCCCAGAAGAAAACAGAATCAGGAAATTATTGCAGTGAAGTAAATTAATTAAAAATTACAAGGAGTACCTGTTAAACATTAAGGCTTTTGTTTCTTCTGAGTTGACTTTATGCTTTTGTTGAGCAATGCACTCGCACTCAGCCCTCCCTACCTGTTCTACAGCATTGTATGACCTCAGAAAGCTGTACTCATGCCACATCTCCCTGAGTTACACAAGTTTGGAAACAGAATATTTACTGTAGGTGAAAAAAAAAGTAATTGTGGTTGGCAGATGTTCTCTTTGTTTTGACATGCTTCATCTAAATCCCTCTTCCTCCACTAAAACAAAAGGAAACATTGCACTGTTTTCATCTCAAGAATAAAAGACAGCTCCGAATATCTGTTCTTTATGAAAAAAACTGTCATTTTCCTCCCTTTCAAATGCTATTAGAGCTGTCTTAAGATTTGGGGTATTTAATGATCCTTCTTATAGATACATAGACAAGAAGTTGACTGATCTTCTAAATAATCCATTATACATAGGAAAGTACCAAGTTTGTGTAATTTATTACATTAGGGAAGCATTGGAGAATTTACTGTCTTACTCTACATCCCAAATTCGTGCTTATTCTGCCAAGAGGCCAACAGAATCCTCAACAGGAAGTTAGGACAGATTAGTAAATCTTACCCTCTTTAGAACAGAGAATGTGGTGCTTGTGTACAAAAAATGCTACACTGCTTGTGTAAAAGTGCTTTCAGTAAGAGATTATGTGATTCATACCCATTTTAGCATCCTTTGACAAGAGGTTTCTTTTTTTTTTTAATTATGTAACATACATATAAAAATGCAGCTCTGTTTCTATATTATTTTTCATGTAAAAATATTTCACTATCTTATCCTTAAATTTTTCATTTTTTGTTCCTTTCATTGAGCTTTTCCAACTAGATTAGTCCTGGCATACCGGCAATCTCTGTTTTTTCATTTATCCTGATGTCACATTTATTATTTGTATGTTACAACAACACAATATTGCAAGCATGGTATCCTTTTAAAAGGGTCTGTCAAGCAGCAGCCAATACACACATGAAAGCGTCTGCTGGAGCCTTAACTCCAGTCCTCCCCATGTTACACTTTAAATACTCATTTGTAGTTGTGCGGACTGGCATAAAAACGTGGCTCTTTTTCTTTAATTTTAGTGTTGCATATGAACAGTAAGGTATTGCTTTCTTTATATGAAGATGACAAGTTAGAAAAATCTGCCTAATTATGTACTTCAGCATAGGGACAAGATTGTAAGGGCCTGGTCCTACATAATTTTATCTATTTTAGAGGTTGCTTTTTTACCATAGCAAGTGACTGAAGTCTCAGTGACGTTGTACAAGTGATGTAAGGATTCACCACAAACCCAGTCATTTATACCATGGAAGTGCTACTGCTGGGATCAGGCTCCACTAAACAGAGCTGTACTTCCAGATCATGGCTGTGTGTGCCTAAAGCAGTTTGCAAGGGAGAAAGGAAGTTTTATCTCTGTATTCACACAGTTGCCTTCCGGAAAAAAGGTGAGTAACATGAGAACACTGCATTTCTTTACACCAACCAGAACACAGACTTGTGTCTGCAAATGTAAATGCAAACTCTCACAAGTTTCATTGATTAGAGGCTTAAGTCCATTTTCAATATGTATTTAATTTTTGCTACTAGTTGTCTTATTTTCTTCCACCATTTTTTCCCCCTCACAGTAAGAAATAAGATCACAGCAGCTTTAAAATCAAGCACACCTAGTGTCCCATTTGGAGAAATGTCAAACTCTCCATGCTGGAAGAATAACTGATAGGAAGTTTTATTCAATATAAAAAACCCCATCTGGAAAACAGAAAAATGCCTGTACTGTATGAATATGCCTTACTTGTTTGAGATTACAGCCTGCAGACCAGAGTGCAAGCTATCTCTCTTTTAGATTCACAGCCCTTCAGCCAAAGCCATGGCACTTGCTGTGTGCCAGCTCTTACCCAGCAGTAGCTGAGAAACAAGTGATCTTTCATTTGCCAAGCAGTAAAACCCACACAGAATAATTACTGAGCAGCAGCCAATGTGCTATAAATCAAAAGTTGTTGCAGAGCCATCCTCTCAGAGGCAGGAAATTTGCTAGTTGTGTTTCAGAGATCTGAACTAGTCTGTATTTGGAGGAGACCACATGATGGCATAAGCATAGGTCTCAAAGAATGTGCCTTCTCCCTGCTTGCTGGCACCCTGGGTGAAAAGGAAATTGGAATGAATGGTCTTTAATCATATTAAATCCCACTGCTCTTAGCATCTCCCAGGCATCGAAGAACAACACTGAGTTCTTCAGCAAACAATTTTTCCCTTCTCCCCTTACAGCTTTCCAAGCCTGTCTGCACTACTGACAACAGAAGCCACTGGAAAGGGTAGGAAAGAGCTGAATGAAATAACAGTAGGCACAGTGGGAAGGGGATGCCACTAGACAAGTCAGTTCCCAGAAAAGTCCTCATTGCCAGGATCTTCACTTCCATGTGAGCTTATTGCACTAAGGCTACTGAAATCAGAACTGTCCCACTAGACTGCAGACTAGGACCTTGCTATCCACACAGTTCTGCTGTAAGATTCTCAAGGAATAAGCCTTATCCCACAATCTACTCTAAGCAACACAAGCCACAGCATTTATTATCCTTTCCAAAAAGTATGTCCATCCAGTAGAAGACAGTGCTTTGAAAAAGTAACTATACTCACATGGATGAAGAATGATGGCCCCAATACTGTGCGAAAATAGCCTATTTCCCAACAGCATGTCACTTGGGATAGCTTCAGCAGGTTTGCTCATGGCTGTCCACATCCATCCCAGGAAAGAGGGTGGGCCTTTCTGGGGTGACACTCACCTGCCTTCCCCACACAGTCAAGTACAAATTATGGGATGCAGCAAGTTACAACTGGCTTTTAACAAGGACTTGTTAAGACAGAGTCCCCATGCTAAACTTTCTCATCAAGAAAGAGGCTATACTTTGATAAATTGTGTTCAGACCACTTAGAAATTGGAAAGCTGGATTGAAGGGTATCTCATAGTTACAATTTAAAGAGACCCTATCATTATAGGGTCTGAGTCATGCTGGCAGGCATAGCAAGGTGGCTACTGCATCCATGGCCATGGTGGTCAAAATGTCTAAATGTCTCTGTGTGAACCACATGGAGGCCACTGCTGCCATAAAAAGCCATTTTAGTTTGTTCAACAGCCTTTTTGTAAAGCAATAAAAGATGAAAGACTATTGCCTGCCAGAAGTCATCTGTCACCTCTTCCACAACCTGTGGATTCCAATCTCTCCATCTTAATAGCTGTAAATGAAGTAAAACCATACTGATATTAAAATCAAGGCTTCAACAACCCCATTATAATTTTACAGGGTATGGCTTCATTTTGTTTTTTAAAAACTACCTGTGACTGGAAATGCCACAATTTTCTGATAAATCACGATTATTTTTCAGAGACAAATTAACTTTCAGTCTAATAAAACTGAATACACTGACACTGCTCTTCAGTGAGCCAAACTGTTCCAAAAATTCATCAGTCTGTAACAAGCACTGACTAATGCCCTCTTGCTACAAAACATAAGCTAACTTGCAGCAGATGTCACTTTCAAATCTATTCTAATTGTGGCCAATTCAAGACTAGAATATTCAGATAATGCACAGCATGTGCAGGCTCAGAGAGATGATATGCTCTGCTGTTTCTACAGTTTCAGCTCGGTATCACACGTGCACATGGAGTTTTTGTCCATTAATTAATAAGTGCATAATCCTTGCACTCACTACTTAATTGGTCAAATTTCTATAAGCATATGAAAAAAGGTTATAGAACACTCCAGATTTAAGTAAAATTAATCAAAATCTGTTTAGGTCTCTTAATCAGCAAATACAATTAATTGCTTAGTTAGTATTGCTTTTAAGAGCAATTGCTTCATATTTCTCTTCAGAGTAATAAATTACAAGGTTCTTGCCTTTGCAATCCAATTTCTTATTTTATCTCTTGATTTTTATTCTCTCTCCCACATGTTCCTCCCTTAATTACAACTTCAAACATTAGAGGAAAAAAACTGTCACAATGAATCAGATGGTTAGTCCATGAGGTGTGATATTCTATTTAATACTGATGTCAGACTGGCAGATCACTTGGAAACAACACTGTACTGCAAGTCAGCTGCAGATAAATTCATGTCAGCTTTTTGAACAGTCAGTTCCTTTAGTTGATTCCATAGTGGATTTAACCAATGTAAACCAAAGGGAAAGCCAAAGAGACTACCTGCAGCAGTTGCCACAAATGGGTTTCAGATGGGAGTCATTTCTCTCTGGTGGCAACACAAGATACCTATAGAAAAGGGACAGCCATTGGGTCTGCAGAACATGTTTATACACAAAACTCAGCCTTCTGCCAAGGCAAGGTAGCTCCCCTATAGCATACTATTCTGTATGCTCAGGAAGAAACTAGGAAAATAATGAAGTTTATGCATTTGTCCTAGCAGAAAGTCTTAATCCCTTGAGAATCACATTTACAGTATCTTTTCAACTCCCTGCTTTTCAAGCAACAACGGCTCCTAACATTTAAGGGGCACAAGAGTTGAAGCACCAGAGTTAAGCTAACCTAGAGGTCACCAAGGTCTGCCTGAAGCCACAAACAGCGCCAGGTTTGATTTAAACCTAGGCTGAAAAAGCTTCCCAATTCCAAGTTTGCAAGCTTTGAGCTTTTCACTAACTCTGGCCAGAAACTTCAATTTAAATCTATTTCAGTGTTATCTAGTGTCAATAGCTTCCCCAAAAGAATAACAGAGCTAGAGTTTTAATTTCAGATTGGTCCACAGTGTGTTTCATGAAGAAGTGAGTGCAAGGGAAGTGTAGAACTAGAGTCTGGATAATCGGTTCTACAATAATTCTCCCTTTAGTTTCTTACTTCGTGTAGACTGAGGATTCCATATGTTTTTGGAAAGGTAAATGCACACATGAGAAACCTGAAGTAAATAAGATATAAGAGAAGAAAGACACAGATAAGAATTCTCACAGAGATGCAGTTAAGAAAAATATTGAGTCTCCCAGTACATAAGTCAGCAATCGCTTCTAAATATCTTGTTGTATATTCAATACAATGTCCCAAAAAGGTTTTATATAAACTAGGCCTCAGTGTAGCATCAGAGAAAGCACCTGCAATCAGTAAGATGCTTCCTCTCACCTCCATGAGAGCAAAATGAATTTTGAATAAGCCTTCTTGTTTATCATACACACACACACTGTTTACTTATTTAGAAGACTGTTCTCTCCTTCCTGCCTCAGTAGGTACTCAGCAATTGCTGTGCTCTCCTTTAATACAGCTGGAATATTTGAAGCATGAATAATACTGAAGCAGAAGGTAATACTGCACATAGTGTTTTCTTGGGTATTTTATGATAGATTACACTCATTAAACCTGTGATTACTGTTTGTATTTATTGTGTTCCAAGGAAGGATTACAAAACCAGTCCTACAGATCTGCTAGAAGGCTTAATTGCACATTTACTGTATTTGCACCAGAAATTAAAAAGCAGAAAGTTACATTCTTTAGGGAAAATTAAAGTTTGCCCACACATACATAATTTCTTTTTTCTAGTTGCTGGATTTCCCAATACTTTATTATAGAGTACTGACATATAAAAGGCTCTATTGCTATGCTCTACATGATGCTTCAGGGATTAGAAAAGGAGAAATAAATGCAGTTGCACAAAAGCTTAAAATTATTCACAGCACTAATAGTCACTGGTACCTTTACTTATTTGAGCTGTCTCTTTTCATTTACTGATAGACTTGAGATCAAAGTCCAACTGGGTATTTCTGCTAAGTTTTCAAAGTGTTGCATGGAATTATTTGGCCTCAATTAAACAAAAAAGTAAAACCACTTGTTATCATATGAAAAACTTATAGGTCATGGTAGTATGGGTTTTGGAGAAGATGAGAGCAGAAATAAATGATTAAAAAAAAACCTAAACCCAACCTTTTCTCCAGTAGCTAACAATCTGTCTTTTATACGTCAGTAAAATTCAGGCATTGTCAGATTTCATCCTTTTGAAGGTTGGTGCTGTTTATTCAGTACTTCAAAGGGATCTGACTTCATTTCAGCCTCCAACTGTGATCTCTCATATAACTGGAAGAAAACCACTTCAGATTTGCAAGAGATTTCAACCTTTTCTCCCCAGCATAGAGATCTTTCTAGGTCATATGACAAGCATGGAAATGACCACATTAGACAGATAGGGACCCATATGACTCCACTGAAGGGAGCTCTTTAGCAAAAACGCTTGTAACACCATCATTTTTCCTGTATCAACTACTACAGCCCCAAAGTGATGCTCCAAGAAAACAACATAGATACATTTCTAGGGAACAGAGATGAGCAACACCAAAGCCAAGTGTTGCTAACAAAGTGGGTATGTGCCAGAAGGGAACTCTGATGTCCAGCATTGTACAGTACGGTTGTGAGTGCACGGGGCAAATGCAGCTGTGGGGAATTGGGCTGGAGAGCTGTACTGGGTGGAAGCATCCTGAAACTGGTGCAATGGATAGTGTCAGTGGGGACCAGCCCACACCTCTGCAAGAACTTACAGGTAAGTGTTTTGGAACAGCTTGAATCAGCAAGTGCTGGCATGTGTAGGAAATGGATGGACAACTATGCGTGCTGAGTGCAATCTAGCACTAAGGAACTACAAATAAATTCTACAGCCAAACAGGGCATAGATATCATCATTGATTTGGGGGAGGATTTGAAGGTATCAAGTGTTTTCATAAGTCATAAATTACCATAGCAATGTGGACTCTTTATACCCTAAAACTTCCTCAGTTTTTCCAGAACAGCCTAGCAGAGCCACCTTGTTTCAGTGCCTCAGATATCTGCCCTGAATTGTGGGATAATTTTCTCCATTTAAGAAAGCAGCAGGCCACTACTGATTGATTAGCTACCTCACAACTTCAAGTCATCAACAAGCACAGTTTTTGTGTGTGTAACTATGCTGAGATAGAAACTGATGCAATTAACAACTGATAAATATCTGACAACTCAACTTGATCTTCCCTTAGAATAAACTACAGCACTCTCCAAGTTCTGTAGTGTCTTATTGTCAGGGAAAGGGAAATTGTTTCCAAACATGAGGAACAGTCAGTATGTATGCACTAAACATCTGCAGTCTACCAAATGCAAAACTATGCTCCCACATATCTCGCCACTGTTTTAATTGTTGGCAAATTCCCTGTCAAAACTCTGTAAGGTGGTGCAAATTATGACAACAAATCCATTTCCAGTTATTTCCAAAGGGTATTTTTCAACAGGGTTATTAACTGGAACTCATCATACATTAGAAGATAATTAATGTCTTTTTCTGTATGTGACTTCCTTTTGAAGGGAGGGAAATAGTCACAAAAAGTGGAATCTGACAAGGGAAAAATAAAAGCTGCCTTTATGTTATAGCCTTATGGAGACAGCTGTCCAACATGAGGGATAAGCACCACTGGTCTCATCTCACAAAATTCCTCAGCATCAGTTTATGAAACAGACACTCATGACTAAGAATGGGGGTGATGCAGTTGAGAGGAGTGTTACTCTTCTCCAATGTAGGCAGTATTTATAGGCGGGATCCTGCACAAAACCTCAGGGCTGCTTTGAGAACAAGGCAGATTTAGGCCAGGCGAGGCGCTCTCTCCCCTCAGCCTATATTTTATGCACAGTTCCATAATCAATGCTACTTTTCTGTAAAAAACTACCTCATACAGAAATCCAAAATGAGCAAATATTACAGATGTGAACCAGGTATTTCAGTGGCAATTCTCCCATGAAATCATCAGCTGAGTTGCCAGCAGCACTACAGGCAATGAAAACACTATAGCGATTCAAAAGCAGCAACTGATCTGTAACACAGACAAGCATTATTCTTTGTTCGCAACACAGATGAGAAAATGGAGTTTGAGGCTAGGAGACTAGTTTCTCTAGCTGCTGTATCAGTCAGCAGGATCAGAAAGACTTCACTCACAGTTGATAACAGCTCTTTTCCTCTTGACATTCCTTGGAAACCACAACTAAATAGCCAACTGTGCGAGGAAAAATACATTCCCTATATTTTTTGTTATTTCCTATATTATTGAGTTAGAGGGTTTCTCATGAGCAAGGAATTTTCACCTTTATAGAATACATCCAAGTTTTTCAAGACCATGCTAAGTATTCTATTTCTTAGTTTGCCATCAAAAGCATCTTTCCTTCTTGTTAGTGTTAAAGAGAACAATAACACAGGGCTTGTCTTAAAAAACACCCTTTGATTTTTGTGAAGAATGTGCGTGATCCTATTCAGCAACAACTTCGGGAAAGACACCTTGAATAGAAGAAATCCCTAAGATGCTCCAGCAGTTTCTCTCCCCATACCACAAACAAGAATTTTGAGAGCTTCAGCTGGCCTGAAGAACTCACAGCACTTGCAGTACTGTTTCCTGACATAAATACTCCCATGGTGGATGAAGTTTTTTTTATCTTAATTCTAGGCAAAAAGTATGTCATTCAATTCTAAGAATAAACAGAGGAAGAATGGCACTGTTGACTTCATCAAAATTTTTTGCACCAATACTGAGATCAAACAGTTCCCACCTAGGGAACAGACATATAAATAGTCAAAACCCCCAATTTAATTTACCAAAGGGGCAAGTAACATTAGAAGCTCGAGGATATCTGAATGTAAAGTTACAGTACATGTGTCTTCAACAAGAGACTTGCCATTCCAACTTCTTCTGGTCCTATTTCTTTTGCAAATGTTCAGTACAATGCTGGAAGATTTTTTAATAGGGAAAAAAAAAGGGAACAGGTTGCAGTACTTATTTTTTCAGGCTTAAGTACAACATTCATGTAATAGGGCTGAGCTTGAACATATTCTCAGCCCCTTCTGTAGGAAAGCACAGTTGCACCCAGTTGCTAAGGGTGGACAGAGAAGCTGTCATTTCTTACTCAGAAGACAGCCTAAGCAACCATCAGCAAACTGGCAATCAAATCTAGCTCAGCTTTAAAATTCCAGACTCTAAACTGGTTCTTCAACTTGCTATCCCTGAAATCACCTGCTATAGGCTTTAAGCAACTCTGAACTCTCAGCTGGGAGCAGCATGGTCTGATGTTGTCTGCTCTGTTTCAGTGCAGGCTGCCTTCTCAGGTCCTTTATCACAAACATCCCAGTGCACACATCTTTGCTGGCATCTGAGCTTTCCGGTTTATTTCACAGCTCAACTGCTCCTGCCCCAGCCCCTGCTGTGTGACTCAGCAATCATCTCCCCCACACCTGCAATCCCTCTGCCATTTACCACCTTGGCTCAGGACTTAGAAGCTGCTCTGACCCGCAGCCCACACAGGCAGCTTCTGTTGCCAAGGGCCCACTTTCCCAGTCTGCAGACACCAACAGCCACTTTAAGATTGAACTTCCAACTTTCTTTCACTGGAAAGGGCACAACCAAGGTGCCCTATTCTATGTAAGGTGATTTATTTTATGAAAAGGAAGCATTCAAGGAAGCCAACAAAAAGTGCCACAGAGGATATACCCTATATAATCTTGTAAATCAGGAATTATATTGATCCCAGCCTTCGAATTAAGTCTGTGTATTTTTGATGAAAGGAGATTTTTAACTTGGCTGGATTCAGCTGTGAAATACATGGTCTTGCTGAACAGGAACATTAGCTCATTTACCCTGACCATGATACAAACCAAATCATCACTCTAGACTTGGATCTAGATAGACAGGACATCCTTCCAATTTTGCAAAGCCAATTAGGACTCCTGAATTTTTCTGTTCAGGTTAGGAGAGGTTCTATATCCTTTTTCTCTTCTTTGAAAGAATAAAGAGTTTAAAAATTCAGCCTAAGCTAAGCAGTTTACTTTTGTGACTAGATAGATGCCACCTTGTCATCTTGGATCTTAGTGCCTGTTACAGAGAGGATACTTCTACTTAGTTTGTCAGACAAATTAATGTTAACAGCAGCAGTCAGCCATGCTAAATCCTACTCCTGGGGGAAAGACCCAGGATCTGGCTGGGATTGCTCACCAAAGTAACAAACATTGAATGCTGACTTTCAGAACTGTGCCACATCTGTGGAGGGGAACTTCCTGTCTGCGATAGCTAGGGAGAGCTGTAAGAGGTCAGGTTTATGAATTTCAACAGACAAGTTTTTCATAACAACTGGTAGAAACACAGAAGGGCAGAACTATCATAGTACTCGTTATCCTTTATAGTACCTTTTCTTACTACCACTCACCCCCTTCTTCCTATTGGCTTCCAGCATATTGCACATTGTTTTGGTGTTCCCAAGTCTACACACAGCGTGCTCAAATTTTTATCTCTTTTTTTAATAACCTGAGAAACTTCCCTGAAACTTGCCTGCCAAGAAGGCAGAAGCAAAGCAGTGTTTTGCCTCCAAGGTTCAAAGCACTTTGGCTTGATTTGTGTATTTTTTGAAGAAGAGACAGCAAGTAACTCTGCTGCCACTATGAGTCACAAATGGCCTCCCCAGGAACTGGCCTCAGCATTGTCAGGCCTGGGGTCAAATGTGGATCTGAGGCAAGTTGACACCGATGTGCTTTTATTTCTGTGGCAATAACAGAGTGGCAACTTGATCTCACCCAAGATGGCTATTCATTTTCTAAGTGTTTTATAAACATTAACAGTTTGCAATGCTCTAAACAGATACACAAGATGGACCATTATTCCATTACTGCCACTTAAGGGAGGCAGAGAAAATTAAGGGAGAAGATAGACTTACGTGTTCTACACAAAAATCACAGCAGTGGCTGAACTTAGACCCAACTTGTAAACCTCATATTGCCCTTGTCTAAAAGTCAAAAATGTGCAAATGCCATCACATGGACTCACCAGTGTGATTTGGGGAGCATCATAGCCAAGTTTTTATTAACTCATACCCTATTTAACCAGATACTGGCTGCATTACCACATGAATATGGTCAGCCTTGTTACAGGCACATGCTATTGCAGACCCAGGAAACTTGGGCATCTCTGTGCTGTTCCCCAGGCTTCCATTAAGGAATTACTACAAAACAAGCTTTTCTTTATCTGCAGTGTCAGCAAGTCACAGGGTCTTACTCCTCTTTGATGTCTTATGTTCAGGAGGTGAAAACAGGCATTTGAAATCATTAAATTTAAACACTGAACACAATTTTCTGCATTACAGCTACTATAACATATACATATTTATGAATTTTGCTCATACCACTCCTGGAGTGTAGGAATTTTTCAGCTTACAGATAAAAAACACAACCAGAGAGTTATCAACAGTTCTTGATTCTCCCATCTTACATACAGTGTTTTCCTTACAATTCATTTTCTTTGTTAATTAGTTTCTAGTGATTTGCTGCTCCCCCCCAGCCAACAGTGAACAGAGAGGAAGTGATAAGAGTTTTTCCTAAACTTCTCTCCAGGAAATTATATTCACATCCATTAAAATTAAGCAGATACACTAACATTTAAAAGGGATTCAACTGTTTAAAGCGGCAGGCACCCTTGAATGTCTCCAGACTCCAGTGGTTTTATTCCCCATAGTAAACACTCAGGAACTCAAAGGTTATTGCCCTCATCACAAAATCATCCAGGTGGAAAAGACCAAAATCAAGTCCAACCCTTCACCAACCACCACCACGTCATAGCACTAAGTGCCACATCCAGTCATTTCTTGAACATTTCCAGAGGCAGTGATGCCACCACCTGCCTGAGCGGCCCATTCCAATGTTTAACAATCCTTTCAGTGAAGAAATTCCTCCTGATGTCCAACCTGAACCTCCTCTAGCACAGCTTGAGGCCATATCCTTTCATCCTGTCTTGTGTTGTCTGGGAGAAGAGGCTGACCCTCACCTGGCTACCGCCTCCTTTCAGATAATTGGAGAGAGTGATGATGTCTCTGCTGAGCCTCGTTTTCCCCAGGCTAAACACCCTCAGCTGCTCCTCACAGAATTTGTGCTCCAGACCCTTCCCCAGCTCCATTACCCTTCTCTGGACTCACTCCAGCACCTCAGTGTCCTTCCTGAACTGAGCAGCCCAGAACTGAACACAGGATTGAATGTGTGGCCTCACCAATGCCAAGAACAGGGGGACAATCATTGCCCTGGTCCTGCTGGCCACACTATTCCTAATACAGGCCAAGATGCCATTTGCCTTCTTGGCCACCTGGGCACAGCTGGCTCATTTTCAGCCATCTGTCAACCAGGATCCCCAGGAACTTTTCCAGCAGGCAACTTTACAGCCACTCTGCCCCAGCCTGCCCTGCTGCCTGAGGTTGTTGTGACCCAAGGGCAGGACCTGGGACTTGGCCTTGTTAAACCTCATACAATTAGCCTCAGGCAATCAATCCAGACTGTCCAGACCCCTCTGCAGCAATGAAACAAACAAACAAACAAAGAAAAAGAAAAAACAACAACAAAACCAAAAACACTCTGGACACCTAACAGGACACAACCACTTAATAAGAATAGCATCTTCATAAAACTTTGTTCAGATTAAAGTAATGCAAAACTCATTAACAGTTCTCAGAAATCATAGCTCATGCACTCTTAAAAATAACAAGCCCAAAAACAGAACAAAGGTAGGAAGTTAGAAGCTATAAACAAATTGCTTTTAATTAGCCCGGACAGAGCAGCATGGCAATCCCACCATTTCACTTACTGCATTCCTGAGAGAGCTCCAGTAGCTGTGTTACACACTGCCTACTCTGCCGAACAACTCTGGCATCAGCACAGCCATGGCAAGCACAACACCACACTCGGATTCATGTACTCATCCTCATCTTGGATTCAGCCGTACACTGATGCACATGTACACCTGGAGAAATACAAGTGACCTGCAGCTACTCCCCCCTCCATAATTTTTATGGTGCTCACAAATTATACCCCACAGCAATCACATAACTTCCAGATCTTTTTGCAACAATTCAGAGCAATGTTGTATAAGAACTTTGTTTCAGGCTTCCCTTAGAAACACTACAAGCAGCAGCTACTACTATAGTATACTTGGTCCTGGAGAAACCTGCTACTAGTCCCTTTGCCTCATGCTTCCCTTAAGTTTCCCACATGCTGGCCTGGAGCACAGCTCTCTGGCCAGCGCCCTCAGCACTTCAGAAAAGCAGCAGCACCCAGCATAGGTTCAGAAAAGCAAACAAGCACAACCCAGCACCATACCAACCACAGTAGTAAAGGCTCTCCAGGTTCCCTAGCTCACCCTTCCCAGCAACACCACCTTCTTACCTCCTCTGCAGCTCCAATCTACACAGAAGTCCAAAACAGTTCAACCTCCTCTCCAAGATCCTCTACTGTGATGCAGATCCCAGTCACTTTCTTTTCAAAGCCAGGTGTTCTGTTTCCTCAAAAGCTTTCAGGTAGCAAAATCCTTCTTTGGCTCACATTTAATCCCAACAGAACCATGAGTGGCAGTAAGATGCCTGTAAGGCCCAGGAGGAACCCTCTGTTGTATTATAAACATCCTTAAGAATGCTTCTTCAATCCACTTATGGTGTATCTTCATCAAATCTTTAAAGTTTTAGAGCAAGTTGTTTCCCAGCCCTGCAAAAAACCTCACTCAGCCCTGCTAGAGAAGTTGTGAAGCCAATTACTCCAGCTAATGGCTTCATGCAAACCACCTGGGCTGGGGCACAGCTGGCATATGCTGCCTTCCACAGCAATGGGAGCCTCTTCTGTCGGTGCGCTTCCCTGCACGTACTGGAGCAGAGATACACATCATTACCTCACCTTGCTGATGTATTCCAACATGGTACGTCTTTCATGTGCCCAAGCCTGTATCTTTCACACACAACAGGGAATCTTTTATCCTACTTTCAATTCTTTATAGCATGTGCTTCAAATCCACATGGGATTACCAGAAATAAGAGGGTAGGCATGACAAGCTATAGTCACCCATGTATTCTACTTGCCTTTTTCCAGTCCTGATAAGCATCATCAGTTTCCCTATTTTTCTTTTCCCAAGACATCATCCATCTCCCACATTACCCAGCTCTGTTTTCTCATTATACCTGCCCCCAAATCCTACAGCTGACTCTACTTAAGGAGTACTTCCATCCTTTCAGGTGCACACTGCCAGGCCCAAGCTTTTCCTTCTCTTCATTATTTAGTTTCTCAAGAGCTGACAGCCTCCAATTTTCAGTCTCAGGATGGAAAAGACCTCTAAGGTCATCAACTCCAACCAGTAACCTAACACTGCCAGGTTCACCACTAAACCATGTCCCTAAGCGCCTCCTCCTGAATTCCCCTCACAACCGAAACAGTAGGTGCTCTGCCATTCCCTTCCAATTTTGACATTTCATTTTCCTCCCATCCCCATACCCAGTGCTGGGACTTCACCTTTCAGACTCTGGCTTGAGCCTGTTATTGCCAAGAGCTACATTATGACTCCTGTTTACAGGGTGATCAGTTAGACCTCAGATGACCAGCTGAGCAGAGCTCTCTCCTTTGGCCTTAGTGAGGACTGAACAGTGCCCAGGGGGCTGGTGCCTTCCATGTGCTCCTATCCTTGACTGAGTTTTTTTTCAAAAAACTGATTATTCTTGTTTAAAGTATAAAACTACAACATTTTGTAACTTTAAAAAGGAAGTCACTGTTCACCACACAAGAGGAAGGCTCTCGTTGAACCATCTTTCATTTCACAAGCCACAAATCACAATGTGTCCATGACATTAATTACAGCAGTTAGTGTAGAATTCAATTAATGTAAATAAAAGTAATTACAATAATTATTGCTACTGTGGTGCAATTCTATTACTAATTGCGCCCTTTCAAATTATGATCATCCTGATATGCATTTCAGTATCAGCTATGCCTTTATATACTCCTTGTCCTGCTTCCCCTTTAAGGGGAAAAACACCAAGAAATCTCCTCCCTCACACACAGCATTTCATCAACTACCAACAATCTCACCAAGCTATTCTGTTCTGACCAGCTAGTACAGATACACTAATCTTGTTGGGTTTAATTGTTCAGGAGACAAATAGAGTAGATATAGCTGGGGACAATGCAGAATTTGTGGCTCACAGAGTGCCTTCTATTATGTAGTTGTGGATCAAATCTTCCTACCAATACCAGTATTTTCAAGTTTCTTGTAAACTGCAAACTGGGATGTAGTTTCACTTTGAAAATACAAAATAATGTTTCCTGAACCCTCTAGGCTGGGAACTCTGCAGGTATTTCACACCCACACAGGACAAGTAATTACCAGTCAAATGTGGTTACAGCTCCAATTGTTGCTCTATAGCTATGTTTGTACCTATGTTTGTGTCTAAATCACAAGGCAAATATGCTCTGGAGAATAAATTACACTCCCAGGTACACCAGTTGCCTGAAGCAAACAGTTACAAATCTAGCCTTGCTAGGAAGCCACTTTCCTTCCAGTGGAAATAAGAGTGGATGCAGAAGATAAGAGGGTGGAGAAAGGATAATACTTACTGGGTGACATCTCAATACAGCACCAAGACGTATCTGGACACCCACTCAGTTGTCAGCTAAGAAGTGCTCTGAAGTTGCACTGGTGAGATCTGCCTTATAAATAGACACCTCTCTATTGTGTTTTACTCTGTGAGCTTTCTCCTCAGCGCGGCTAAGTAGAAAATATGGATGTTAGTATGTTAGTTAAGAAGTGAGGCTGCAACCCAGCAAGTGATTTAAAAGTCTTCAAGAACTGATGACATACAAAGTGTTGCAGAGAGCACACTGAACGTTACTTTATGGGGTGCCAAACCTAAGTACCAAAGGTTATAATTTTTCAGATAAGATGTGAAATGCAGGTCCTGCTTGTTGTGACCATTGTTAGCTTTTCAGAAGTCAGAAGCTTTGCTTTTAGTGACCCAGCAAAAGTTCTTTATGTCATCCAGTTTTTACTGTTTCATAGAATTGTTTCATACTATCTTGTAGCTGCATTCTATGCATTCTATTATAAAAAGGGGGAAAAAAACCCCACAAGCCAAAAAGATGAGCATGCTAAACTGAAGAGTGAGGATGTTGGTCTGTGGCAGTTTTTATCCCAAATGTGTTAGAATACTGTTCTGACAGAACAAGTTTATAGTGCAGCAGCATCAGGTACTATATACATTTAGGCCAGAAAATCCTGTGCCTAGAACTCACCATGCAAATATATACTACTATCCCTTCACAGAAATACACCATCACTATGTCACAAATAGATACTGTCATCTTGTGACATTAGGACTAACAGCCTTATCAATGTGGCTGTCCTTCTTCCTGCCCACACTGTTTATGAACACACACTGCTGTGTTTATCTGAGCTGGTACAGATCTCTCTCAACACAACCCTTCACTGTGTGGCACAGACAAATCCATTCAACATATCAAGCAAGAAGCTGCCCACAGGGCAAGCCAAACTGTACCATACTGGTTTCTAAGCTCACAAAACAATCTTGGCAGAAGACATTTCAAATATAAAATACAATGTGTGTGGTCATTTTTAGAAATCAACTCTATGCCTCCTGCATAACTAAAGCTCTCCCTGACGTATAGAAGAAATTTGTGACAAATACTTCAGTGAACAAGACCCTTTGTTGTCATCAAAGGAAGTCATTCATTAAAAAGCTAAATGATTTTTCTTTATGGTAAGACAAGCAACCACAGATTTAGCTATGACTGGAAGAGCAATAAAAATAATAATTTAAAAAACGAGTAATTTTTATGGACTTTTTCTTAAACAAAAAAGGATCAGAGAACCTCATTTAATTCCTTGCCAATTCATAAAATCTGTCTTAGATTTCTCTAATATACCAAAGAAGTGAAAAGTTAAAAAATCTCTGCTTAAAGAGGACATTTCCTCTGTTGCCACAGAGAACTCTGCTTTTTAACACATGAACATTCATCATGATTGAAGAATTTTTTTGCACTTGTGTCTGCTGTTTGTAAAAGGAGTTTTCAAATCACATCATAACTTACTTCTAATGAACACTTACCTATGTGAAATCACTACCAACATTTTTACAATCAAATGAGGACCTATATTATCTTACTAATAGCTTATTAAAATGGTCAAGAGCTTCCTGTAGATGTTACAGAAAATAAGTGAAGAAGAGAGACACTGTAATAAACCTTACAAGGTCTAACTAATTTCAGTACATGAAAACCTGAGAAATAATTTCAAAATCTTCTCAGCATCACACACAAATAGGATTCTCTCAAAGATACATGAAATGTTCTAAAATAAGTTTTCATTTGCAAGTCATTGCAAGGACAAAAAAATTTACAAATCAGTGACAGAGCACCAAGTTTTTTGTCTTACAGAAACAACTTGGAAATTATTTACCTTTCTCCAGTCATTTTTTTGTTGTTGTATTTATTGTGATACAAACACTTCATTAGCTTTCGCCCACGAACTGGAAAAATGCAGTTTCTGTATCTTTTAGGCCAGTGCCATCAAAGCCATTTTGTATTCTCTAGCTAACTAAATCTGCTTGACTCATATAATCTCATTTCATGTTTCTTCTAATTAGATTGCCTTTTTCACTCTTCAGCACTAGGGGAATGCTGCTGTGCATGTCTTCTTCTCAAGAACCAGCCCAGCCAGAGATGACTGCTGCTGTTTCTCCAACTGACCAAGGCTAGCTGGATATAAATACATTTTCTTCTTGGCTTTGATTGCCTATATAACTACTGTTCTACATAATAAAATATCTGGTACAGTAAACAAATGCTTTTATTAAACAGGATTACTAGTTATTACTATTTTCATTTTAATAACTCAGGCATTGCCAAGACCAACTCCACAAAACACCGTGAGAATAATTTCAGCAACGTCATGGGTCCAATTGTGATTTTAAAGGCCAAACAAGATAGCCAGTAAGCAGTAGGAAATAAACAACTATCATGGAGGTAGTCAAGATAAGGAAGAACATTGAAATACAATGTCCTCGCAGTCAGGAACTAATATTTCTCTAAAGGAAATCAAATTTGGATCCTATGAATCCTTCACAGTGCTTTCACCCAGAGCAGCAGTTAATAGCTGTATTACGGAGAATTACATTATTGCATAAATTCAAGATACATCTTCCTTGCAGTTCACTTCCTATGACATTGTGTATCTCATATTTTTACCCTAAACCTTAAATGCTGTAGCACTTACCTTTAAAATGGAAGAAGATATAGAAACTGTGGAGGGTGTTTAAATTAGAATAAAGCATTATGATCATAATATCAACCACAACACCTGTAATTACATTATCTTCTACAAAAGCACTGTAATCAGGGAAAAAAAAGAAGACAATACATTGTGTACAAAAGTAATGTAGTAGGGTTTAAACTTCCAAAATAGAATGTAACCTTGTCTTTGACAGATGCATTACATCTGCTGCTAGTAGATTCATGGCTTTCTCTCTAGTCTTCATTTCAGCTACCTTTGTCAGCTTGACACACCTGCACATTTTGAATTGAACTGCAAGACAAGGAGATGAGTTTCTTCTCAGATTGTCGAGAAATAACTTGTGCAGTGTTTTAAGAGCTGGTAAGGCAGCTACAGCATTCCTGGAAAGCATGGGATATTACAGAGAAATAAAAGTCAAGAGTTACAATAGGCATTTGGTGTGTATACATACATGAAATGGTTGGCTGGCACCTACCAATCTACAGAGTAACAGCCTGCAGAAGGAAATCCAAGTTAGTGCCCTGCACTGCAGACCTTGGAAATCATTGGGAGTCCTAGAATTAGAATAGATGTATTTTATATGTACTGGACAAGGATAACAGCAAAGACACACAGACAAACCTGCTCATACAGAAATCAAAAAGCTTTCTTATGTACTAAATATCCCACTAGCAGAAAAGACAATTTGGTTTGTGACTAAAGCACTACACTCAAAATCAGACTTTGTTCCATCTCCAGCCTGCTCTATGATCTAAAAGTTGATTATTTCAGTGACTCATTTGTCTCATTTTCTCCTCCTTAGGGAATTAACAAAAATCAGGTCTCCCTTGCAAATATTTGGATTTAAAGGTGAAAAGTACCATTCAGGAATATTATTAAAATAATCTGATGAACTAGGAATGGACAAATTATTTTAAGAAGTCTATGAACATTCATAGTAACTAAAACACATTATTGCCATACATAAGAGTAGCATTTAGAAACAGCTTACATCCACGGAATCAACAAAGAGTTAAAGGAAAGGCACAGAGTGGGTGGACTTTTCACAGAAACTTAGAGGGTACAAAGTCACTAATAAATGCTTTTGCTATACAGCACCTATCATTGCCTACTGTAATTACATTTTAACATTTATAACATATTTTAAAGTAAGTATCATTTACAACTCCTGTGCAGTTTGCCTTGAAGCTTTTATTAAACAATTAGATAAGTTATTTTTATAAGGTAATTACAGATAAGATTCAAATAAAATATTAAAATAAATCCTTTACCTGGTATAAAATATATTTTCATAGAGAATTAAAAATAAAATATTTGTCCCTTCCTACAGCAAGGAAATACATCAAAAAACACAATCTCCTTTGAAGCGGTAAAACTTGCTTGAAAATCAATGAAAAAAGTAACTTACTAGAGAATAACACTTCCTGCAAAGCAAAGTGGTGATGAAAATGGAATATATTTTTTTATGAATTTCCTTGCACTCATCTTACAATGGAGTAGTAATGAGTAGATGAATTGTTTATTTCAGAAGAACTCATACATATAAGCATGATTTTAGAAAGTTCACACACATGCAACAGATTGTGATAAGAACTTGTATATTTTATTATCATTTACTTCCACCCAACTGCACACAAGGAAATTATTCAAATGACGAAAAAAAGCATACTGGAATGTTGATTTTAGCAGGGTTTTTTTTCTAAATTCCCTTTTGTAAAACTAAAACACTGATTTTTAAAGGGGATATTTGTGAAACTTAAGTATGAAACTTTATTATTGTCATAGAATACAAAATGCTTGAACATTTTTAAAGTACTCAATGTTTCTAAAATATTATGGGGTTGATAAACAGTCATAAATTTCACACAGGTTCCCTCTAATTAAAAAAAGTGGTTCTCAAAATAAATCAACAATTCCCTAGTGCACTTAAAAAGAGAAAAGATCAAAAGCAGGAACTGGTATCTTTCCTTCCAGTGTTAATTAGTAATTAAAAATCTTAGCTTCATTAGTAGCTACTCTGAAATGGTTTGATTTTTTTCTTCTTTTTTGGTGAGGAAAGGGGATATTATGCAGACAAATCCTGCAACAAAGTCATGAAAATTAACCAGTTTTGAAACTGCTTGCCTTCATCACAGTTAAAAAAGGATATGAAACGCCATTATTTTCTTTTAAATACATGTCTTCCTTGTAGACCTCAGCTTTCAGTTGCATGTAGTTGCATGTATTGCATAATTCTACTGGCCAAGTAACACCCTTTCTCTAAGACAGTTCAGATATGTCTGATAATTTTAAGTAGAAATAAAAATATTAGCATAATTTCTTTGGGTTTGTACAAAAGTTGACAGCTCCTACTACTTGTCCTAAAGAGGAATTTCCTGTGTTTGGAGCAAGAAGGACAGGACGGGACTTGTTTCAAAACTGAGTAGATTAAATGAATGTCCCTTTGTGGCTTTCAAGTGTTTCCATTTGCAATTTACTTGATGTCTTCAACACTGATTCCATTTCCACTTGCATCATCACAGCTCGATATTTCCTGCATACAAGGTAATCATCAGGATAGCAGCAAAGCCCGTCAGTAAACCAGCGTTCTGAATCAGGAAGAATGTAAGATCCATCTTTCTTCCTGTCACTTTCTCCCGCAGCATATCATTCATCTCTGGGAACTGAAAAAAGGCATATTTTTAGGTAAGTATTGCCATCTCGTGGTAGCCTGCTTAATTTAAGGCATTAAGAACTGAACCATATTGATGCTTTGGGCTGAATATTAGAACTAACAGAGGGTGAAGGCGGTCACAGGAAAAAGTCACCCTAATTACCCTGAAAAACCACTCCACCAAGGATGGTAAGATGAACTGGTGTTTTGTTTCTCTCTACTGTGACTTCATCTGGTTGTGTCTCACGTAAATTTTCCCTTTTTGATTCCAGCAGTCTCCTAGGTTCCAGTTGTTGGTCTATATGTCACTAGGAGCAGCTGCCCTTGTATTGCTAAATGTTGCATTTCTTCCTTCACTAGTATAAACAGACATCTCTGTTTGGGAAATGGAAGATTAGGATTCTTCTGTTTTATCAAAAGACAAATGAAGTGAAGATGTAAAAACAGAGAACCCCTCAGAAATCAGAAACCTTTTACATGTAGAAGGTCTGGTGGGCTCGTGAGGTCAAGCAAGGAAGAAGAAGACTGTTGTGAAACTGGTGGTAACACATGCAATATTGCATTACAGTGCATTGAAGGGATTCTTCATTCCATAATATGCATCTTAATGGTTAATACAACAGCCAAGGATGACTGATAGGCTGCTACAAAGATGTTTCCTCTGAGAGCCAATGGATGGCAGAAGAGCACAGGCATGAAGTTCCCTGCGTGGGATGATTCAGGGTATGTGTTTTCTGCAGTAAAGTCAACTAGAGTGGCTTTTGAGAAAAGTACTCAAATAAGCTTTAAAGACTTCTCCTGTTCTGCTGAGAGTAGTATAACCAGAATACAATGAAGACAGTTTATTTCAATCTTAGTTAGGAAGCCTTCAGGCTGGGTGACTCATAAATTGTATCTTTCTTTGATCTCACAACGCAAAAACAGCCATTGAAGGTAATGCAATTCTTGAAGAACAGGCTAAGGTTAGCAGGAAGTGCCCAAACTTCCCAGAAATCATTCCAGAGCTCAGTAATACTCTTGCACAAGAGGCAATGACAACAAACCAGATGAACTTCATGCCATACAGCAAGGCTCATTTGTGTACACACCTCAGTGTACATTCCCACCTGCCCACAGCCTCCCCACACAGTGATCCTATTGCCAGAGGTTGGACTATGCCAAAACTGGAAGAAAAAAAACAGCAAAAAGAAAAGGAGGAAGGCATGACATTCCAGTTAATCCTACCTGCTTCTGGACAAGCAAACCAGAAGTGTGTGAAAATCGTAAGAAAGTGGAAAGCCAGATCTCTGTACAGAGCACTTCAATAGCCTATATCAGACTTTTCAGGGGGAAGAAAAATTCAGATAGGTAACTGATACAATCCAAAAACCTATAAAAAGAAAGAGAGGAGGGGACAGGGAGAGAGACAGATAGAGAAGAACAGAGAGGACAGAACAACAGATACAAAGAAAAGAAAGTTACCTACTTTGATGGATGTAGAACAAATCTATGTCGAGTCACTATAAATTTATGCCATTAATTTCATACATCACAGTTTAGTACATTATTATTCATTATATGAGTGAAGCTAAACTAATAGCATTAGCAATTAAGGTACTGCAAACTTATAAAATAAACTACTTATGTTGTTTATAACTCCAACAACTTCTTAAATCCTATACTATTACGTAAACTGTAACAGTATTTAATGAAATAGTCCCTATAACTATATGACAGTTCTTATATGCCCATAGAACCAAACTGGCAACTCCAATCTTTTCAGTTTCAAGCCTCACTCTTCCAGTTCTACACTCAAATGGATCCTCATGTGGCAAATATAAACACCTTTGAACCTATTGCATCTGTTCTTACAACACTGAATTAAACATAAGAAAACTTTAAACTCTTGAAAGATGTCTCATTTTGACACAAAACATCATCATAAGCGGAAATTATGGAATATTGCTAACTGCTTGCGAATTCAGATTTTATTTCCCAATGTCTAAATACGATCTAGATTTTAGCAAAATTTCTTTTCCTTATATCTTCTAGCACACTTTGAAAAATAAATTATAGACTAATTTGTATAGAGCTCAGCAAATTGTTTAGTCTGAACCATAAAACTGAGGCTCGCAATGTTTACTTTAAACCAGAATAGAATTTAAATCAGGTTTTTCATTATCATTGTGGTTACACAATACCTTTCATTCAACTCAAAACTTAAAACTTAACTTCATTCTGTTTACCTTTCTTTTTTTGCTTTTCTTTCACAATATGGCTTAAATAGATATATGAACCTTTTAAAACTAATTAGGTGAAATACTCTGACACTTAAAAATGCTGAAACAAAGTATTTATACACTTTTTATTCTTTGATTAAACGAGGCCAAATTCAGGAAAACCTTGTCTCTGTCTAAAACTTCTTTTCAATAATATGATGATGAAGCAAAAGGCTTCAATGTTTCATGGATAAAGAAAACTATTTGTGCATCTCCATTAAGGATATAATTGATGATATTGTTGTTGTTGTTATTCACTGGCATGAGAGGGAGAAAATACTAAATTCTACTGGAGAGACTTAGTGCAGTATTTGTATTTTTACAGAGAAATAAATAACTGAAAATGAAATTATATCTCACCATATCTGCCAGAGAGATGTACAGGAACATTCCACCAGCTACGGCAAAGATGATGTTGGGAGCAAAGTTGTTGCCTACTAATATCCCAAATGCCATCCCAATGTAACAAGAACATGCAGACAGGAAATTGAAAAACAGAGCCTGCCGAGTACTCATTCCTGCATTAAGCAAGATGACAAAATCCCCTAAAAGAACAAAAAAAGAAAACCATCTTCAGAAAATGATATTGTGGTTATTTTCCAATTTCAAATAAAGTCTAAAAAAAATACACAATTTGTATACACATTATAACACGGTGTTGTTTTTCTTGGTTCAAGTACATAAGGAGGATTTCCCTTCAATACATAAGGAGGATTTCCCTTCAGTACTAAGGAAACTGTAATATTCTAAACAAATAGTGATGCAAGATTGAGCTAAGAGCACAGCAACATAGAACAACCTACAATGATTACTGGTTCTACAATTAGTCAATACAACACTGTATGCAGCATATATGAACAGGATAATTAAGACCTTTCCAATATACAGTCCCAGCTTCCACCCACCTGCACTTGGGAACTTCCTGTGCCAGATGTATATTTTGGTGCTTGGGAACTTTTTGATGAATAGTTTTTCCATCAATTTGTCTAACTTTCTTTCAACCTCTGTCAACTTTACATCAGCACAACAACCTACAACCATGATTTCCACAGCAAACAACAAATGCAATGAAGTTCCTCACCCAGTTCATGAGGAAATTCTTCACAAAGGATGGCTATGGAGGTACTAAGCCCTTGAAGCAGAGACAAAGTGAAAGAAGCGCCAATAGCCAAGCCATCTATGAAATTATGTACAGCATCACTCAGTGTCACCATCCAAGCAATAGTCCCAATCTTTGACAGTGGACGCCCCTTAAGACACTTGCATAAGCTGCTTTGGGTGGCTTCTTCCTGAAAAAAAAATACAATAAAACAGTTACACAAACACTGAATAAAGAAGCCAACCAATCACTCTCCTGTCTTTAAATGAATGCCAAGTAAAAACTAAAGCACTACTGCATATGGAGACCAAATTGCTTGCTCCAAGCAGCAAATTGCACAGCAGCAGCACCAAAGGTAACATGCAGGGCCCAATCACCCTTCTGACTGCAAAGGGTCACCTGGATGCCCTTCAGCTGAGACACAGCAGTTCAGGCCACAGCGGTCTGAATGTCTCTCTAGAGCCTCTGTCACATAAAGACAGTCCCAAGCCTCCTCAGCCACTTCTGGCATGTACAGCCAGAAGGATCTGATCCCCATGACTGGCAGCATCTGTATTTAAAACACAACTGCCACCACATCATGGTTTCAGAGACACACTCAGCCGTTACATAACAGAGTATCTATGTGATACATGTAAGTGTCTGTACTCTAGAATGTGTCTACAGTATAGACACATTCAGATATTCCATAAAGTTTATTTCTAATTTTGGGCAATGACAGTCAAGTCCAGCTATTCAAATTAGTTTCTACAAAGTGAATATTTAATAAAAACAGCAGAGGGTAATTCTGACTGCACAATTAAAGGCTCAGAGCATGAAATCAACAGTCTAATATAAAACTGCAATGCACATACCCTCCAGGGATCTCCTGATAATTATCTCCAGATAATTCCTCCCAGAAGTGGGAGTAATTTATACATGCAGTGCCATGAAATAATGAAAAATATTAAGAGGACAAAAGGAACTGCCATTTTAACTGGGAGCACAAACTACCCTCGCCTAAAAGTTTCTGGTGATCCATTTGATAAATTTCAGTATGTACACAAATACTGTATTTATAGAATATTTGCAAGCATTATAAGTATTTCCCCCATTAAAAAAAAATTGCTTATAAAGCAAATTTATAAAGCTTACTTATTGGAATACATAAGCAGTAATAGATACATCTGTGTGCCTACAGACATACATACCACAGAATGACAGAGTGGATAAAGTCGGAAGGGACCACAGTGGATCATCTGGTCCAACCTCCCTGCTCAAGCACGGTCTTCCTAGAGCACATGGCACAGGATTGCATCCAGAGCGTTCTTGGATGTCTTCACTGAGGGAGACTCCACACCCTCTCTGGGCAACCTGTTCAGTGCATGGTCACCTGCACAGTTCTTCCTCATGTTCAGGTGGAAATTTCTGTGCATCAGTTTGTACCTATTGACCCTTGTCCTATTGCTTGGTACCACTGAGCAGAGCCTGACTCCATCCTCTTGGCACACCCTCCCTTCAGATACTCATAGACATTGATGAGTTCCCCTCTCTGTTGTCTCTTCTTGAGGCTGAACAGGCCCAGCTCCCTCAGCCTTTCCTTGTAAGCAATGCTTCAGTCCCCTCATCACCCTTGTGGCCTCTGCTGGACCCACTCCAGGAGCTTCATGTCTCTCTTGTGCTGAGGAGCCCAGACCTGGACACAGCACTCCAGATGTGCCTCACCAGGGCTGAGGAGAGGGGCGGGATCAGCTCCCTTCACCTGTGGGCAATGCTCTTCCTAATGCACCCCAGGATCCCATTGGCCTTCTTGGCCACAAGGACACATTGGTGGCTCATGGACACCTTGTTGTCCAACAGGACCCACCACCTTCTCTGGCAGGAAGGACCTGGTCCTTCTCTGCAGAGCTGCTTTCCAGAAGATCAGCCCCCGTCTGTGCTGGTGCCTGGGGTTATTCCTTCCCAGGTGCAATACCCTGCATTTGCCTTTGTTGGATTTCAGAAGGTTCTGTTCTGCCCATCTCTCTAACCCTCTGAGGTCCTTCTAAAGGGCTGTACAGCCCCCTGGGGTATTGGCCACTGCTCCCACCTTTGTGTCCTCAGTGAACTTGCTGAGGAGTCATCACTTCCTTCATCCAAGTCATTAATGAATAGGTTAAACAATACTGGGCTCGGTATTAACCCTTGGGGGACACCACTAGTGACAGGCCTTCAATTACACCCTGTACTATGGATTATGACCCACTGGTATCTACCATTCAATCAGTTCTCAATCCACTTCACTGCCCACTTATCCAGTCCATACTTCCTGAGTTTGCCTGTGAGGATGTTGTGAGACACATTGCAAAAGCATTGCTAAAGTTAAGGCAGACAATATCCACTCCTCTCCCCTCATCCACACATATGTCCATCCCTTGAAGAAGAAGGGTGTAGAGGAACACGTCTTTCTCCTTATGAGAAGGCCACAGAGTATTCCAAGAAATTTTCATTAGTTATTAAAAACAACATTGCAAATTGTTTTAGTTTTGCCTAACACTACTAGGCAACTGAAATTTGAACTTCAAGGAAATAAAATTATTAATAAATTCTTACAAAATCTTTAATGACAGAGCTGTAAGGTCTGTCTCCTTATTTGCTCTCAGACTCTTATCTGACTACATTCTTGTATGTAGGAGCTGCCTTGGGACAGGACAAAAGTTCAGGTCAGGAATTCCTGAGTCAGGTGTCTATTGCACTGCCTGGAACTTGTAGATAATGAAGAGTAGTGCCAAAACTGCCACAAAGCAGCTCCTATTCAGTCCACGGGAAGTTCTGAAATCATACTTTTATGACACAAAAATGAGCAATGGTATCAAAAGGCTGGGAGTTTCCCTGCTGACTCAAGCACATAGGTTTTAGACTTGTACTACATGCTTGCCTTTGGTTTTTGAAGGCTTTCCTCTCAACATTTCCTCTAACACAAGCAATGCCAATCATACTTTTGAGATTATTAATTTGTACCTGTACTATTTCTTTTTGATATAGGATCACTTCTGAGTAATAGACCTCTCTCTTAATCCACAATGACATGCTGAACATCACTTTAAGAAAGAAGTATTACAAAGCAAGCCACATAAAATACACGAGTAAAAGAAAATCCAGCTACAGTTAGTGAAGCTCTTCCACCAATTCATCCAGCTCCCTAAGCTAAAGATCTGTTCCCTGTTTTTTTCTGTTCCCTGGTGACCATCCTTCGAACTGACTACAAACTGGAGGAAGCATTGTTTTGTAGATCATCCTGATTTCTGCCTAAAGCACATCATTTCTCTTGCACATGTTTCTAGCTTAACTGAGGAAAGGGAGTTTTGATACAATGCTCAGATTTTAATTTTAAATTATTCACCCACAGTTTTCCACAAAAAAGCACACTTCAAGTATTTGCAATTAATCTAGGGTACCAGTATTGATTTACTTCTAAACATTACTTTCTTGATTCAATCTTTCAAAATGCAGAAACAAGTACAGTTTATAAACAAGGAATTGGTTTCTGAGAGGCTTCTGAGATACACAGAGATACATATTATATATATATACACATATATGGATATGCCATTTATATTTACTGTGTACTTCTGAAGTATCATAATTCTTGCACATAATTCATTTTAGATAATGTCTTGATAACTTCTCTAAATTATATAAAATACAATGAAGTTGCTTTTCTGGATTTACATTCTGAACTTTACTAGACCATGCAGAAGTAGATGAACAAGTAATACATATTCTAAGATAAGGCAGACTACTGATAAAATGACCCTACAAATACATAGGATTTCAAAGCAAAGAATTAACAATGTGTGTCTCTACCGGACTATTCCCACTTTGTCATGGTAGTTTAGCAGACATCACAGAAGAGATGCCAGATAAGGAGCTCTGTAATATCCAGCTGGACTATCATGTTTAATTTTTATTAATTATTAATGCAGTTCTGTATTATTTGTATCTACACAGTTTATGGTAAACCAAAGACGTCCCTGGTGTTTTTGCTCTTCTAAACACAGGGGTTTTTTTGAAAGTAATGGCCTCTCCTCTGTTCCCAAACTTAGAAAATTATCCAGAGACACTCTTAGTTTATCCTACGATACCTCAGACTATTACTGCTATTTCTAATGCATCTCTGATTCCCTTAGACATGAGCCAGACATGTTCTATGGAAGTGCTCACAGGACCAAGAAGGAATCCTGACACTGCCTCCAGGGCATAAAAAAAGGCCACTGTAAAGTTTTGTTATACAACTCCAACACTGTGCACTCAAGAACACCAACGTTTTAGCAATTTGTCTCTGAAACAACCTTCCTTCAAAGTTTCTGTTGTCAAGCCATATTTCAATGCATAGTAGATACAAACTTTGGGGAGAGCACAAAGGTTTCCAAGGTTGCAATTACTGCTGCAAGTGAAAACATAAAGTAGGTGACTAATTAAACATTTACTCTGGTAGTCAATCTGTTCTGGTATTAAAGAAGAAAATATAGCTGGATCCCCAGGGCTGAAAACAGTTACCACACCTCGGCTCAATCAGACTTCCAACTCCCTCCTTAAAGCCTTTACTTTGATTTCTGACTATGCTGTGTTTGCCCCCTTTAACAAGCTGTAGATTATAAGGACACACTAAAATTCTCTTAGGTATGCACTGAGTTATGCCAAATGTTTTTTCCTTAAGTACTACATGCTTGTGAAGTTGAATGCACACCTACCCTCATGTCATTACCCTAACAGCCCCAAAACACCTTGGCCATACTGGCCCTCCCCTGCCCCACTCCCTCTGAACCTTGGAGGAGGACAAGAGTAATGATGGCATTTTTTGTCGCTACCTACACTATCATAAAATCATTAGGTTGGACCTCTCAGATCATCAAGTTCAACCATTAACCTAACACTACCAAGTCCACCACTAATCCATCTTCCTAAGCAACACCTTTATGCACCTTTTAAACACCTCCAGAGATGGTGATTCCACCACTTCACTGGGCAATCTATCCCAATGCTTGACAATGCTTTCTATGAAGAACTTTTTCCTAATATACAACCTAAACCTTCCCTGGCACAACTTGAGGCTGTTTCCTCTTGTCCTGTCACTTGCTATTGGAGAGAAGAGACCAACCCCCACCTGGCTGCAAACTCCTTTCAAGCAGCTGTAGAGCATCATAAGCCATGAATTTTCACAAGAACAGGAAGTAGAGGAAAAAAATTTTCATCAAATTTTAAGTTCTTAAAATCAAGCCTGCATGTAAAAGGAGGTGTGAGAGTATTCCACAAAGGATCTTGGGGTGACCTACAGTGCTTCATGATCACAAGCACTGCATCTAACCTAGCTGCTAGAAATAAATCCTATATAGTTACATTTTAGTATTATAATATATGGCATGGTTTTGTTATGTTTACTCTATAAGCAGATGGCTAGCCAAAAGGTAATACTAGAACAGATAAAAATTCCGGAACAGAGGACACAAAAACAATATCCTTACCAGTGCAGCTGACTGTCTCTGCAGAGAGTGGAGAGTTATTTTGTTTGTTTTATAAATCTACAAAATACAACTTATAGACACTGGTAATACTAATTCCTTCCTGATGCCCATGCAATTTTAATAATTATATTTCTTCTTTTTTATAACATGTCAAGTATCCACCACACTTCATGATATTTCTATATAGTAAGGACAAGTACAATTTTGGTGCTTTAAACTGCATGTCTCAAATGCCCTGTGAGCCTGCAGGGTCAATGCAGAACTCTCAGATTTTCTCCTGCTTGTTAGGGACTGCTTCTGGCTTGCTCTCCTGCTTGCTCTCTACTCCCCACAACCAACTTACTGGCTACAAAACATGGATGGCAAACCAAAAATCTCTACTGTGAAAAAACTCTGTCTTAGACATCTGAGATTTTTTTCTGTGTTTCTAATTTTTTTTAATATATGGGACAGTACTGCTGTCCCTGCACAGTATTGCTCCTTCCTGCACACAGGAAAAAGACTGAAGTGCACAAAACTTTCTCTTCCTACTTCCATTTTCTTCTCAGACAGAATGAAGTTGTATTTGCAGTATGAAAACAAACACAAAGAAATACAGAGAACAAATGTGAAAGATAATTATACTTAAACCAGGAGGAGTGGTTTCTGTCGCTACATATGACCACCATGACTCCCACAGTATCCAAATATACTGCATTATCACAAGCACTGCTCACAAAATACTGCATGAAAGTTATTATACTAGTTTTTCTCTTTAATCACTGATTCAGAGGAATTAGGTTCTCACACTTAATGGCTTTATGTATTCAAGGACAAAATATCTATCATGCAACACTAAAACACACTACCACTCTTTAAGCAAAACAGTAACAACAACAAAATCAAAATTAACCGAATTATCTGATTAAATACATCTCTCTGTCCTACCCATCCCAACACTGATATAAAACAGCCCTTTTTGTTGGCTACAGATTGAATGCATCATTCAGCTTTTCTAAGCTTGCCCCAAAAGCCTGTAATTTTTTCATAGGGCTCAAGAAAATTATAAGCGGTAAGTCTACAAAAGCTTGAAAAAAGTAATAAAAATTCATATTAAGTTTCCCCTCAGACAAGCCTAAACAATTGGCAGTGATAAAATAAATAAACAGACACAATTTGCATACCTGTGCTGAGACCACACTGATGCTGTCAAACCCTAGATTTCCATTGCTCTCTATGACGGCTGAATTGGCGTAACAGGTGCCCCCATTGCTGGATGAAGGTGGTTTGGGGGCATTAGTCTTATCCTGAGAATGATTCTCTTCTCCATTTTCAAAGCCATTATGGCCAGTCTAGGTAACAAATAAATAAGTAGGTAGCTAATTAAAACAAAGCAAAATAGCAAACATAAGAAAATAGAGACAAAAAAGAAAAAAATGGGGGGATCATACCCATGCTGCCTTGCTTTCAACACCAAGTGATTGTTGAAATGAGCAGCAGTAAACATTTAGGTTTTTTAATTAACTCCAAACATATCTATATTCCTAACTTATCTCTTAATTTTAGGTAATCAGAATACATGGGAAACTTTTCCTTTTTATGCCTTTTTCTAAAACCTCCCAAGCCAAACACCTGACCGCAAGTGATTAACATTTGCTACTCATGGTTGCTTGTCAAATAGACCTTATTAGCCTTTGTCACCTATTTACAAAAATAAAGGAAAACAAATTCATTTTTTCTATTTTTAGCTATTAGAAATGAAGGTCAGTTGATCATCATATTTTTCAGTATCAGCAATACTTTTGGAGGGAGGACCTTACAAGAAGAAGACAAAGGAGCTGCCCTTCACAAGTAATAAGCAGGAAGGACCAAAAATTTTGAGGCGCCCTTCCCTGAGACAAATTCAGGCCCACTCATGTGAGCACACAGAAAACAAGTACTCTGACACAGGGGTAGGAAGCAGAGCCCTGGGCAAGAGGAGACAGCTGCAGTGTTCACTGCAGCAGGTCTGTGTACCAGAGCACAGGCAAACACAGGGCTGAAGTCACTGAAGGGAAGAGTCAGGCCCTATCAGCACAGTCACACTTTGCAGATGAACAAGAAGGCATATGTGTCACACTGATTTCTCCTGCCCAAAGGGGAGCTCCATGGGCAGAATTCATTCTCTCCAGCTCTTACTACTTCCATGTTTTTCTGATGATTTTAGCTGTCACAGCAACAACTTGGCCATTGAGAGCAACCAGAGCAAACACCAGTGGGAGCAGACCACACTCACATCTGGATTTCTATTCCCAGAGCTGCTTGTAACTCCCTCAAAAAAGTGTGATTTCCTCCCTTATTCATATGGATTTTAAACAGATAGATCAGAACACACAGTAAGGCTGAGTTCCTCAGATAAAACAGAAACCCACACACACATTTTATTCAACTAGCGAGTATCCCACAAAATACGGCAGATACTTTAAGGCAAGGCTCATTCAGTTAGTGATAGGTTTCTTTACCTGGTTATAGAGCTTCAGTATCACTTTGAGAATCCTTTCCACAAAAAAGAGAATATAAAATCCACCAAACACAGCAACTGCTTTCTCAACATAGTTATCTACTTTCGGGTCAAACCCAAATGCCTAACAGTGAAGAAAAAAGCAATGCAAATTAGTGTGTAATCTTAGTGCATTTCCAGAAAAACAAACAAACAAATGTCACACCACACGAATACCCCTCCATTATAAAAACTGTCTCTATACCAACCATCTGTTTCCATGAGCTGAGATTGTGAAAGATCCTGATCTTTTTAATTTTTTTTAAACTTCGATGAAATGTTAACAATGTTAACAATGTAGCCTGCTAAAGCTCACTACCATTTCATCCAATGCATTTCTCTTTCTGTCCAGAGGCAGAATAGCCCTCGGTCTTTCCCAATGAACAACAAGACATACATCTTGATGACTCTAACTCATCCCAGAGACGGATCATAACTAATGGCACTGAGCCCCACACAAACCTCTTTGGAGACTGCAACCCATGCACAGAACCCCACTGCAGCATGCTTCTAAAATTAATACACTTTAGAACTAGTATGCAAAGCAAGTAATGATTCCTTTTGCTTACCTCTGGAATGAGCTGGAAAATTGCATTAGAAAAGAGAGTACCAATGGCCAAGCCCACAAAGTACGTTAAAACCTTGGGGAAATATGACTTCTTTAAGAGAGGAGTTAAAATCAATCCCAGAAGTGATGCCAAGTTAATGATAGTCACAGCCAGGAACCCAAATCCCCAAACTGTGGATAAACAAAGAGAAATATAAAATATTTTAGTGTAACACCCACTTCAGTCTGCTTGTGATTTCTCTAATTGCTAAAGTGGCATGGAACAGGTAAAAAGGGTGGTTCCTTGGTTGAAATTAAAATTCACAACATAAAATTCTTAAGATACACAGGCAGTTAAGATGCATACCTGCAGAAAGGAAGGATCTGAAAACAATGTCTGGGACTACCATACTAAAAACTGAAACTTTGTTAGTGGAATATATGGGCTAGCCTATCTGCTGCTAATATAAACCAGGTCTCTCTACAGTCAATGAAGAGTAAAATTAAGGCTTAGGCCAATAGTTGAAGTAGCTATAGAACAGAGAAATGACAAAACTTCTTACTAGTCCCAGAGTCAGATCCAATTGCCATTTACTTCTGGGGAACGCCAAGACAAAAGGATGGCTGTCTTGGCTGTACTAGATATAAAAATTCTTCCTGGAAAAGGATAACTCCTTCAAATCACCCTTAGGTGCTATCTCATTTCCTAACACTCCTCCCTCCTCCTCTTATCCAAAGAAGTTCTGCTGGCTGAAAATGCTGCCCATCACTACTTATCAACAGGTAAGGTGGTAGATAGCTGACAGTTGAGACAACTGTAATAGAGAAATGAAAGTGCATAAAAAAGAGGTTCCAGGTACAAAAAAAAAAAAGGATATGTGATTTAGGTACTCAATGAGGAAGACCTTTCCTAAGAACCAGTAAATGCACCGGGTTCAGCACAACTTTGTTTCCTTCACCATAAGCATAGTCTCAGATTTTTAGTGTTCAGACACCAGGACTTGCACAGATCCATACCATAATTATTCTGGAGCCTGAATTCTAGGTTGGAGAGGTGTGGCGTGGTTGCTGTTGTTGCTTACAGGCATGACAAATTTGTGCCTCTATGGACAACTTTTTTCCCAGTGACATCTCAAGTCCCTGTGAGTATAGAGAAAAACTTTAAAAGTTGCACTGAAGAGGTCTGCAAGGGTGCCTCAAGTGATGCCACAGAGCCACAAAGTAATCCACACAGACAGAGGGTTTGCCTTTAAAAATTAACCACAAATAATAATCAAAGCCAACACAATGTTGCCTAGATGGGAACAGTTCTGTATAATCCAGAGAGCTGCATCATTTTAAGTGTGTATGAATGTATAAATCCCTCTCTGCATGGCAGAAACTAACAGATCAGATATTATTTTCTGGCTGGCAAACACACCAAGCTAGTAGATTCCTCACCTGCAACTGGGATGGCTCTACACTGTACAGTGCCACAATTCTTTTATAAAATGAATTTCATATTATGTCAAGAACAGAAAGCATTAGAAGCATTCAAAGCATTTGCAAGTGTATCAATGCCAAAAAGACCATTCACTTGCCAATTTCAAGAGAGATACACAGAGAGAGGGAAAACCAATTGATACGGGTAGATTCACTAAGCCACACAGAAGATCAATTTCCATTAAAATAAATTACAATTAAGATTGTAAATATATATTTTTAATCAAATTTATAATAAACAAATGGGTTTCCAATGTCATCATGAGTCAGAAACCACTGTCAACAGTTTGGGATAACTGTTGAAGCATGAGATTCTTCCAGTTTAGTATATGGACACCTACACGTATTCTGTGCAAAAAATGTGCATTTTAAACAGAGATAACAAAATAGAAAAGTGACAAAATTTCAAGACAACCAATGTTGCCAAAGTTCCTGCATTAAGGACTGTATTTCACAATATCATTATGCACTGCTGCCTTAGAAATGGTTTTATTCATTAGGACTCCATCTACACTAAGATTTTCGTGAGTCCGCACATCTCAGAAAGCTGGTTAGTCTGACTTTACGTACGAGAGCAGGGCACTCTGATTAGGAAGCACACTCTGTTCCCCTGAGACTGGTGGCTCTGTCAGCTCTTACCAACTACTATTTTTCTTTCTGTCTCTAGAACTGTAGCCCCAATAAAAAGACAGCCAAGATACCCGAAGCCACAAGAAATCCAAAACATAAAACTGCAGGAGCACAAGTAAGATGCCCTCCTTAGAACACTCAGCATTGCTAAGCTACTCAGCATTGTTCCTTTTAAGAACAGGCAGGCTCAGGCTCTTCCTTAGCCCTGTCCTAGGACGAAGAGGAAATTAGTGCAGGAAACGTCTGCAAAAGTCAAGCAGAGAACACAGAAAGTGTTTGTCTTGGACAGAAGGAATAGCACTGGGCTTTTCCAGCTGTTTGACGCAGCTCTATACGCCTCCCTATTATCTTTTCAGCAAGGGAAGGACTTGAGTGTGCCCCAAGATCAGCTAGGTTAGATAGGAGTTATACAAACCCCATGAGAAAGACCTAATATATGCTGCCTTCCAACTTCTACTCTGCTTTGGCATCACTGATTTTTTATTCCAAGTAGCTGTTCTGTAATGCTCACTGCACTGGTTTCCTGGGCCTGCCTTGTCCGTGAGTATTCTGGAAGACAGTGGAAGATTGTTAAGTGAGGGGGAGTCCCTGGGGAGAAAATTCACAGAAGCACAGCTGGAAACAGGCATGGAGGATATTGTTCCATGGGCAGTAATTGAACTCATCTGGTCTCAATGCTACTGCAGCAGAGATTCATTTCGTGATGGGCTGGGGGTTTATAAATCAACAGCTGCATTTGGCACTGGGCCTTTCTAGGAGTCTCTGTTCAAAACAGGTACCACTGTGTGTCACAGCCTCGTATGTTTGTGGTTTAAAATGCCCTAACCATGGGCCTTGCAGATTTCTTGTGCTGCAACCAAGGTGGGGCAGGGACAAGGCTGCCTTGCTTATCTGGCTACTGGACATTGCTTCTGAGGTGGCCAGATAAAAGAAAAACAAGAGGGATGGTCTGAATAGCTTAGGAGGTTAACTGTAGGTCAAAGATTCCATGTACAACTGACTTAAACAGCTCCACTCCTCCAAAAAACCAAAAAAAATCGACAGATCCTACTCTCCAGTGCAGATATTACGGACTTCTTGACAATATGTGTCTTCATATGATATAAGCAATCTAGAACATGCTAAATGGGTGCCATGGTTTCAGTGATTACTCAAATAGAATTCTTATCTTTCACTGACACAGCACAGTGCTACATTTCAGGAATGATCTCTAATTCTTATTAGATATGATTACCCTATTAAATATGATCACTTACATTAATCTGAATGTTATAAATACTAGTATTTCAAAAGTTATGAAAAGCACTTTTGTATCTCCTCTCATAAACACTGACATTAGACACCTACTAATCCAACATCCTAACCTTTTTTTTATATTAATTCAGCTGACTCCCTTGGAACAATAAATTTCTTTGGAATACTGAAATAGGCCATTATATATTTGATTCTTATCAGTGCAAAAAGTTATTTCTTTAATCAGATAAATCTTCCCTGTCCTATGCTTTTTACTGTGCTGTACTGTTATGTGCACAATAAATACAGAAATAATAGTGAGAAAAATAGGAAGAAGGAAGATTATGGCTTCTGCACTATGTAATTATGTTTCTCATGGAGGAGTCATCACAGAAGATAACATGAAAGCAAGAGTCGGAATTTGGAAAGAATATAAGTATTTTTCCTCAGTAAACCAGTCACTGGCTCATCTGCAAATAACTTCACTCAAATGCAGCTCAAGTAATTTTACCTTGACCTGCCTTGATACATGCAGATTCTACTAAGTCTCAGTTCCCACTGCAAATCACCTGCACAAACTTCCCTTCTGTACTCCCATCTTCTCTCCTATTAACCAGCTGTTAGTGAGAGTCCTTATGTTTCAAGGCACAAACTATTATCCAAACAAAACAAGTCAGAAAGATTTATCCTTTAGGGGGCAAATTATCCCACAACTTGCTACTCAGTTCTTTCATGTTTCTTAACGCATTTTAAAAAGATCACCGTCAAGAGAGACCATTTTTATTTAGATAGTCTGCTGACCCAAAACAGCATTTTAAGTTCCTGCTTTACAACCGTATCCTCCTAAGCAAGACACTCCCGTTATTTATAGGTAAATGCTTACTATTCCTGTAAGAAAACCCCACTCCAGTCACAGAATTAACGCAAGCAATATTAACTAACCTTGTAAAGAATGTGGTTTAGATATGTCCACAAAGTTTTCCTGATGATCACATGGGTGAAAAATTAGCTGTTGCAAAACCGCGGGACATACGGTAGAGAAGCTGGAATTTGATATGTGACTGTTGTTCGGTATCCCATGCAAAGAAAAAATTTCTTCACCAGTCAAGCACTGAAAACAAAAAGGGATTTTGACAACTTAGTATTTCATGCAAACCTAAAAACTAAGTCATACATTGAGAAATCCAAGAAATACAACATGGAAGTACTGCAATGCATTTTCAAGGAAGTCTAAACAGTGTGTGCTGTGCATGAAAACACTGTGATTGCTTGATGTGAAGCAGAAGGGATTCAGAGTACTTTAAGTAATATTAATCACAAATCAATAAACCACTTTATAAAGAGACATTTGCAGAGCTTTTGCCCTATGAGCTTGGACAGTTAAACGTCACAATATATTTGGAAAAATAGATTCAAAGTAATTAAAATCTCATGTAATTACAAAGTAATTAAATTGAAGAGCAGACTAGATAAAGTTAAAATCTCAGTGACAGCTTATTTATGTAAGTGACCACTTCTATTTTACAACAACACTTCTTATTTATCTCCCCAAATTAACTCCTTAAAAGTGGTCTAAAGCTAAATATTTTTCATTTATCTTATAGCAGTAACTGTTAAAGGCAAACATTGCCTTGTAAAACGGTGAGATAAACTCCTAAATGGGATCTTCACTTTGCCTTTAGCTCAGGACATAACAGTGTCTGATGGGTCAACAATAAATGTACTTGGCAGTGCTAAACCAGGCCGGGGCAAGGCAAGGTTGGTTCTTCTGTTTGTCATTTTCAACCAGAAAAATAAAATACAAACCACAAATTATTATAAAATATATATCTAGAGAAAAATTGAGTGGTTTTATATGAAATGTTCCAAACTGCTGAAGTCTCCCATCCAACACTTTCTGTTCATTCACATTCTGTATTTCCTAGAATGAGAAAAGTGTTCTTTCTTTGGGTGTAAACAAAAGTTTTGTGCAGTTAGTGCTGCACAACTATCACACACCAGAATCTGAAGACCAAAAAAATCAAATGTTTTCTTCTGTTTGAGACATCAATTACAGCATAACTCTCCCTGTAGCAAATCTCAGTGTGGTTGCAAGAGCAAAGCACTGGAAGCCTCAGCAAAATAAACACAAATGCTCACTCCCTGCTCTTTTCAGTTTTGCTAGCCTTCAGATTCCACAGCACTTCTCCAATAATTCAACATCATTATTTAGAAGGCAATTTTCTCCTAGAGATAAGCCAGAGCAATTGCAAGTCATTTATTTCAGCTGAGCTGCTTCCACTTCTGTTAATAAATATTTTTGCAATACTATCCAAAAGATGACAGGCATGCACACTTTATTTGAATGTGACTTTTTGACTTGCTTGGAGGAAGAGAATATGCTGGCCAATTCAAGTGACTTTAGCTAAATTACATCCAGAATGTTTCTGTCCTTCCTCTTTAATGACCCAGTCTAGCAGAGCACTCAAGCACATGTTTGAACTTCAATAAATTTTAAGTACAAATTTTGTTAAGGCTATGACACCTTGAAGACTCAAATATACAGAAGCAAAGAGCATACAATTTCATCTTTCAATGTCAATAATGTCAAAGAAGTATCAAATATGAAATAAATATAGCTTGATAACAGAAAATGTTTTTTTGCTTTAAAATATTGCTCCATGTAATCTACATGGAAGTAGTGAATAAAGAAATCATCACTGAAGATACAGTCTTTAACAGGCCAATACACAAACCTCTGGAGCTTTCTAAACTGCTTATGTGCCTAATCATTTCCCTGTTAAGTCTGCATTTTGAAAGAATTCAAAATACATGGCTAACATGCCCACAGTGAAACAAAGGGAGGATAGTTCTCGCCTACAGGAATAGCTCCTGCATGGTGCTTATTACCAGCTCATAGAGCCATTTCTGGACGTCTGGGGTGAAAAGCCCTTAGAAAAACAAGCCAATAAGAGCTGAGAATTTATACCATAACTATCTCTAAAAGAAACCACCTCTATCTCATTCCTAAAATACAGAATGGATTATTAGTATTTTAAAATACCATACATTAGTATTAACATCAACTCACAAAAATCCAAACAATGCTATAGGTAGGAAAACAGATTATGGAGAGAAAATAAATCAGACACAGCATAAATTAATAAAGCTGACACTTGTAACTTTGCCTACATACAAACACATAAGTGAGAAATACCATCAGAGAAGAGCTCTTTCATGTGAAATTGAGAAATAGTATTGTATTTAATTACTATTATTATTTTGATCAGGGACAAACCCAGATGATAATGATTCTTATAAATGATTCATTGTTTTAAGTCACCTCATACTCTCAGTAAACTCCTACATACATCCAAGAGCTAAAAAGCAAGCTTGCATGAGTTCCCTAGCACAATTACAGGATTAATTAAAAGACTGAATGTATCAGAAGCCTTGGACTGGAGCAACACATGTTTGCACACTGCAAAATCCTGCATTTATCTGTGCAGGATAAATACATTAACACAGCCACACTCCTGTAAAAACATAAGGTATTTACTCTGTAAGACTGATGAATGATCTCATCAGAAAGAAAATTCAGCCTCATGGAACAGGGCACTGAAAATTATGTCCAGACTCACCAAGTCTACTGTCGTGTCTGTCCTTGCTGCTCAGCAAGACTTATCACAGTGGTTAGGTGAGGAGATTGGCTGTAATGTGACTGTCACCCAGTGTTTAGTGAACAATTGCAAAAAAAGATAGAACATAACTGATCATCCCTGAACTGTTAAAAAAGTACTTTAAAAAATGCTTGCATCAAAATTGGGGAGGACTTAAATTGTCCAATTTACACAGTTACAAAATACTGAGAGTTAGTAAAAATTAAACCATTCAAACAGATTCAAACAGATGTTTACTTTCATGCTGGTAAGGCTCTCCCAAAAATGACTGACCAATATGGGATTCCTCTAACTGGAAAAATTAACAAAAAACGCTACAATGACAACCATCTTCTAAATCCATCAGTCCCTTTTCTGATCTTCTGCCAGGTTATTAGCATTGCTCTACCTGTCTTATCTGTAGCATTCCACATGTGAAGCACTAAAATACCCAACAGCATCCTGCACTGCAGTTTCTAGATATTGCCAGATTAAATACCAGTCCAGCCCACCCCAGGGCTGAGCTGTGGTTCCCACAGTAGCACCAGCAAACAATAAATGCAGTGAATGCCTGTCTGACAAGTTGTGTGTTTTTCTTCCTTTTTTTCTTTTTTTTTACTTAGCCTGAGCCTGGACAAGCCAAATAGAGACATACAACTATGTCTTCCTGAACTTACTTGTAAGAAATGAAAGCACCTAATGCAGATGTGGTAACATCTTTCTGTCACTTAGCACAGGTAAGAACTGGATGCTATGAGAAAGTCATTCCTTCAATAAGCAGCACTCCATGAGAAAGAGTCAAACCAGCTGAAGCTGCTCAAATGCATTTGTGTACTTTAGGGATTTCACACCTCCCAACATGTTCAAGGCAGCTGTCCATGCTGAGAGCTGAAAACTGTCCACAAATACTGAAATTTGCTGAAAATATTGTAGAAATAAGACACTTAGAGGATACAACAACTAAGCCTATTCAGCACCTCACTAGCCAGGCAACATCAGATCATGGTGTTGGATCAAGACCCTAAGCCATCCTCTGTCACTCCATCTCCATTCTTTCAAAAGGAGAAGTTGTAACCAGTGAAAAACTAACACAAAACCCCTTAAATCAAAGCATATGCTAGCCTAGTTCTAATCTATCTACTAAATATTAAAGGTTCTAAATTTTGACTCATCCTGAAATGAAAGTTCATTGTATCTGATTGTGAATATTAATAAAAACTTTAATTTAATTTAGTCCAAATGCTTTGTTTAAAAAATTAAATGCATTACATTAAAACACAGTATTCAGCTACAACATCCAGACTGGCATAAATATAGATTTAGGAAAGTCAAATGAGGAAATAGGAACATGATTTTAGCACCTACTGATTACAGGAAAGCACCAAAAAAAGTGATGTTAACCACCTTTCTTTCCAATGCTCATTTACTTTCCATGTAATTTTTGACCAAAAATCTTCAGCATGTTAAATTTTTTAGCATGTTCGATTTTTTAGCATGTCCTTTGGCACACGCATGTATGGCTACCACACTACAACAAAGCCAACGACAGAAGATCCAGTATGGTTTCATGTTTTTTACATCTTGCTAATAATGTAAAATACAGAGTAGGTAATAAGCCACCATCGATTAGACTGCAATTGCTAATTCAACCCCTAATAGGAGGACTAAAATGTGTTGCAATTCCACAGCAAACTGTGAAAAAGCAGCACTGAGCAGTATTTGTGTTTGCTCAAATACTACGTATTTCTCTGATAAGAAGTCTTAGCTTACATATTAAGGTGAAAATAGAAAAAATGGAAGAGCAAAGAAAATATAAACACACAATAAAAAGAATTACAAAAGTGCATGATGAAAGAAAAAAGAGACCAAAAGCACAAGAATTGATGACAGTTCTGTCCAAAATTCCAAAAGGGTGCTCAAAAAATTTATTTTCTTCTACATAAAAAAATTACCATCTTCACAGACATCATAGGACACAAGTTACCACAAATGCTTACACAAGTATACATTCAAACACTATAATCAACAAATTAAATAATTTTTTACTCTCCCTTTTCTTTTCAAGTCAGCCTGATATCAAAGGAAAATAGAAATCGATCCATCTTTTTCTGGCTTATACATCCAGACTTTCAATCTTTAAGGAAATGGATCAGCTTCTTGTGGATCTACTGATAAGATTAATAGGCTCTACCAAAATTGTTGTACACGAGACATTAAAACTAAACACTAATACTGGGATAAAACTTACACAGACTATTCCTTCCTGTCAGGTGCCGTATCACCTCTCCCTTACATATTAGCTTCCCACTAAAAATTCCTTCAGGCTTGGGATGAGGGACTCTCTGAAGAGCAGAGGTGCACTATCTTGATTTAAAGAAAGGCCTGGAAGTCATTCCACTAGCACTGGACACAGAAGAACTGAAAGTCTAAAATAAACCTTGTGTCCTCCTACAGTCAGATATTTATGCAGCCTGAATGGATTCAGCCTGCTTGAGGAAGACCTGAGTCACTCTCCAGAGGCATTCACTTTCCTCTGTAGAGAATCAGTAGAGCTTAGGCCTCTGATGCCTTCCAACATCCAAACTTCTATTAGGCCACTTCATGTGTCCTGTCATAACCAGCAGACACTCTGAATTATCAACTTGTAAGCACAAAGACTCAGTGTTTAAAAACAATCACACAGGATTTACTTGGTATGAGTATGCATTTGCGAGCACCACCTGCCCAAAGTCATGGACACACCTGACACCTCTGAGGGACCAAAATGCACTTGCTTTAATGGGTCAAGCAGCCATAAGGTCAATTTTAAGGAAGAATACAAGTAACTCAGCAAAAAAGTATACACATTCCAGTATGATACCCTAGATTTTATTCAACATGAACGCAATGAGAACAGACCTGGAAAAAAAAATTGTTTCAGTTAAATTTCAAGTTACTTATCAGGAACACGTATTTGGAGTAATAAGAAAGAGCATTACCTTTTTTCCCCTCTGTAGCCTGTGCCAAAGCCTGTGTACGAGAGCTACGTGCTTTTGCAGAGGAAAAACCTGAAGGACTGAAGAATCTGCTCATTTCTATGCCATTTTAAAGAAAGCTCCTTTTCATAGCCATATTCAACACTGCAAACTTGTATTTAGCGTGTGTGGCTGGGAATGTTTACGTTTGTAACACACTGAGCTGGAACAGGGTTTAATTTGTGAGATTTGTGAGAAGCAGCAACTCCTGCAAATATTGCTATGCCTATACTGAATACTACATTTCAGTGGAGTTAAGTCTCAGTTAAACCTTTCTAAAATAGAGAGAGTTTATTAAGATTTGTCTCTTTCACAGAACACGCAAAAGAGCTACTACTCCATGTCAAAAAACACTTCTCAAGGTCCCTAGAGCCATGCCTCTTCTATTTCTTAGGGAGTGGAATCAAACCAGAGCAAACAGTCATCCCTGCTTTCCTTCCATTTTTGTGACTAACTTTGTGTCTCTGATTTCTGAGCACATGGAAATCTCCACCAATCTCAAAATTTTCCTTCAAGGAAACAGATTCAGGCTAGGACGGTACTGACAGGTGAAATTACACAGACTTTAGAAGTAGCGATGAGATCCGAGTTTTGTATGAAGACATCAAACAGAGTATAAATATTTTAATGGAAAGCAATATTCCAATGATATCCAGCCATTAAATTAAACATCAGTTTAAAAAGCTTTTGGTAGATTAATCGACGGGTGTACACTTCGCATTCTGATGAAAGATGTGAAAACTTCTGAAAAAGTTTCTTTACATAAGCAGACCTGTCTGTATAACTGAGTTTGTGCTGTCTCATGACAACGGTATTGTAAAAAACCCTGAAGATTATTCAGCTCTCGGAGGGAAACACTACCTGGTTCTCACACACTCTTTGCTGCTGGACAGATGCTGTTTACCCAGGACAAGTGACAGTTTAAGAGCCGAGCAACGAAGAGGGAGAGCGAATGCCAGGGGCAGCCCGCGCGGCAGCAGCTCCCTGATGGACGGCAGCTTCTCCCGTGCCGCAAGCGGCTCTCACCGGCGGACCGGCACCTTTGCCCGAAATCCCAACTCAGAGCCTCAGCAGACATTTCCTCCTTCCCTCTCTCCCTCCCTCTCTTCCAGCTTCACCGTGGGGAAATGCGACGGCGGCGAGATTTAAGACGCTAGGGAGCTGCCCAGCCGGCTGGGCGCTCTGGTCGCTGTTCGTGCCTTTCCAGCCCGGCCCTCGCCGCCGCCCGGAGCCGCCGCGACCCCGGCGCAGCCCCCGCGGAGCCCGTACCTGGTTGTAGTGCAGGTGGGCGAGCGGCAGCGCCGAGCCCAGGGCGGGCGCGGCGCCCAGGCGCTGCAGCA
>VZRZ01007927.1:608250-644431 GCA_013398175.1 Climacteris rufus
CGCCGCGCTGTCGGGCAGCTTACCGAGCGTCAGCCTAGCCCCGGCGGCCGGGGGCTGAGGGCAGCCCGGGGGCTCCCCGCCACCCTGTGTCGCGACAGAAGGTGGCGCGGGGCTGTCCCCGACGGCCCCACGCGCGGGCAAAGGAGGAGGCTGCAAAACTCCCGCTTGCCATCAGCCCCGGCCCTGGGGCCAAGGGTCACAGAGCCATCAGGGTCATTGCCCCCGCTGCTGTTCCCAAACACAGCCCCAGCCTGCCCGCCTGCCCCGAGCTGCCATGCAGCACCCTGCCCCACACCCTCCTGCCCTGGCCCACTGAATGGCAGAAGGGATAGTGCAGGCCAAGGTCCAGGTGCAGCCAGGCACACAGGTATGGTCCCGCCATACACACCTCACCAACAGTATCTCCACAGCCCAGGCTTCTGGACCTTGGAATGAGTCCTTCGGTTGGCAGCCGCTTAGGCAACCTGCTTCTCTCAGGCCCCCTCCCTCCCACAGGTTCAGACATGGATTTGTGTCTAGTCTACCTTTTTAGGAAGGATTAATGCACAAAAAAAGCATGTGATTTCATGTATGCTTTTTAACAAACAGAGCAAACTGTGCCTGGTCACAGGTGTAATCCTGGGGGCTATCACTCAAGCAGTTTAGATAAAAATCCGTGTGCTGCAGGACAGCACCTCCAGTAAGGAGCTGTACTATTAAGTTATTCTATAACTGCCTTGTACAAAATTCCTTACATATCCATATAGGGGTCAGAGATAACATGTTTTTAAAGAGTTTGGTGGGCTTTTTGAACAGATTCTCATTTAGATCACTGTGGAACTGTGCTGAATTATGTGAGCTGAGGCACTGTTCCAGATCCCTAATTTTCTGAAACCAAAATTTTGTACTGTCTGTGCCAAGTAGTCTGGGTAACAGCACTATGAAGGCAGCACAGTTAAAAAGATACTTCACAAGCAGCAAAACTCATTTAGATAAATTCTTCATAAAAATACTTCCACGCCACAAATGCACACAGCATCTAGCAGGAAAAAAAATCCCAGCAGTATAACCCACTGCTGGGCAGGGGGAAAAAAGTCTAGAGAGCTACAATCATATTAATTCTAATACTGAAAAAAACTGTCACTCTTTCTAACTTAGAGCCTGAATGTCTGATATACTTCCACACTTCCATCTTATTTGCTTGGTGGCAGCTAAAACAGCCTGGGCACAACTTAGCTGCACGTTGTTCCAGATGTCCCCATCTGTACTGGTTATACCACCAGCCGCGGCAGAAGATGCTCCACCCTACCCAATTTCTCTATTTGCATGTGCGTTTTGGCTCTCTTCCAAAGAAATCAACACAAGATTCCCCTGCTGCTAAGGGAATCACAAAGTTCTTTAGGCAGCAGCTATGTCAGCAGTAAAACCTATACTTTCTTTTTCAGTGTGTCTATCTCTAAACACAGCTCTAGTAACAGTTGATTATTGCATTGATTCTGAAATTTTGAAAAGTCTAGATTTGAAAAGTACCTTATGACCAGCAGATACATTGGAAACAACTGCAAACTGGCTATAACAGGTAAATCAAAACAGGTTGCTGGTTACATCAAGAAGATTTGTCAGTGCTCTGTTACATGAGGCCAAAGAGTTAATATCAAAATTGATTATTTTAAGACTTCCTTTTTTAGCAGAAATATAAAACATTCTTTAAATTAGTGTAATTAAACTCATATTTGCCTTCATTCTTAGGCCCGTATTTGCATAATGCTGAAAAGTTAAAGGAATTCCTGGATAATACCATTAAGATTTATTCTCTGTTGGCAATCCTTGGCAAAATGAAAATCCTACTTTATTTCTGCAACGCAGACAAAATCTTTCCTCAAGGAGTGATGCATTCATACTGCTCTAGGTTAAAAGAAATACAAAGTTTCTGAACTGTCTATCACTGAAAAAGCCTTCAAGAACCAGGAGGGCACAGTGACAATGCACAAGAGGTCATACACATTTCAAACTGTGTGCACAGCACTTCAAGAACAATTCCAAATCTTGTGTATATTGTTGCAATGTACAGACCTAACCTGAAAGTCCAATCTTTGTTCATGTCAAGTCTGATAAATCTTAGGCAAACACTAACAGAGCCAAATTCTCTTTTTACACTGAAAGAACAATCTGTTTGTACACTGCAAACCAGGTATTACCCAACAGTACTTCACGGTCACGATTTGCTATTGTTTCATTCCTGCTTTTCTTACACCTGTGGGATGTTGCTGTTACATTTAAACTACCACAAAGTGCCAGGGCAGTGGGCAAAACGACACATTAATCAGCTTCTCCAATCTTATACAGGCCAAATCCAAATCCTCTCTGAGGTGGGTTTCTCACAAGAAATTCACTGAAGCTGTAGCTAATTATGTCAAAGCTAGCACAATGTTTGATTGTATGTATTTACTTACTTACCACAAAGTCAGAAGAAACCCTCTTTGTTTATTGTCATTCAAACTACTGAAATAAATTTATTGGAAAATAGCAATCACTCTGTCATTTGGCAGGTAAAATAGACACACCCCTCCCTTGTACTAACAGTTTCACCTTTTTTCTCTCAACTCTTAGTTGAATTAATCATTTAAATGGGATTAAAAAATTATATCCTGTACCTAAGCATCCTTGAATGAAATGGCATATAGCAATGGATTTTTTGGGGCAAGTACCTAGGTAGATATGCCTGAAACCCTTTTTGATATATTTTCTCTAAGTAATTCTCTTCGCTGGTGTGAGTGAATTCCCAGTAGTTTCATTTGTTCATTTTTAACCTGGCCAGGTAGACTCAAACTCTCACAGCCACTATACTTTAACTTCCAGAGACTCAGTGTCATGAATTACAGATTAACAGCATGCTGAGATAGATACTCCATTTTCAATATTGCCAGCTCAGGAATCTTGCAGTTCCCCTCAATTACATGTTCTTGTAAATACTGAAAGGGAATTCTGAGATTAATGCTCTAGAAACACAGTCAAAGTGTACTGTGAAGACTCAAAACCACAGAAGCCAAACAAAAAACATCCTTTGGCTTAAAATTCTTAAGATATAAAACCCTGAATCTCATCACTCTGCAGCTCTTGACTCATTTTTGAAAGCTTGGGTACCAGAATGGCACTGGACAGATGTCCTTACAGACCAGAGTAGAAAAGTTTCTGAAGCTAGAGAATAAAAAGGAATTAGAAGGTACAAAAGACCTCATACTCATACTGTCAAACTTAAAAGTGAGATCTCAACCTTTACAAAATAGTTTGACTCTGTAATTTAAATCATTTAATAGTGAATTACAAATGCTAGGGGCAAGATGTGGACCTTGAAGTACAAGAGGCACAATGGCATTGCTATGGTAAATCAATCATAACTTGCTTCTTTTCTTAGGCTGCACTGTCAGTACCATGTGTGTGCTGTTTCCTACCCTGAGAAGCTTGGCTCCCACAGGAGGTTAACATTATGCAAGATTTCAACTAGCAAGAGGTATTACCCGTTCTACAACCTGCACCAGCCAGTTCATTAGCTCTCTCTGTGAAACTGTAAAATACACTGTTTCTGATAAGAAATGTGATACATTTGGTCCTTAGGACTAATTATTGTTTAAACAAATACCTTTAAAAACAAAACCTCTGTAATAAAACAACTCTTAAATTTTTCACTGTTTACATTTTCAATTATAGAGATATTTAAGGATCTTCAGTCACAAGGATAAGAATCATCTTTAATGGAGATATGCAGATTAAATTATCTTCAGTTCATAGCTGCTCATTAGAAAACTAAGCTCAGTAAAATTCCTCTAGCACTTTAGAAATATTACCTGTACTCACCTTGTTGGTGTAGGGTCAAGGTTATTTAAACCCTATTGCTACTGTCAAAGCTTAAAGTTGTTCGGAATCTGAATATTTAGCCTCGGGCCATCTCTAATTTTCAGTTGGTAAACAGACATTTAACTTACAAAGCCAGTAGCTGTTGGGCTACAGCTTTGGATGGTATGAAGTGATATAATGCCTGGAGAGCTGAGCCAGCCTATAGCAGCTGTGGGCCATGACTCAAAGTACCCTAGATATGAGTGCAGAGAAATAGAAAGCAATAAACTGTCTTAAAAAGAGAGTAGTAGTCATCATGAAGTTGAGCACTGCTCATTTTGCCTCACATTGCTCAAATAATCTTTGCCAAAGAGTCATCTTCTGGAAAAAATACAGGTCTTCTGCAATTTTGGAAAAAAAGAAAAAGAGAAAAAAAGGGGGGGAAAAAGACTTTTTAAAAAAAGCAAAAGGACAATACACATTCTTATCAGTTAAGCTTCATCTTGTAAGAAAAGGGAAGTTCAACAGTTTGGAGTTCTTTTTCAAACCTTATTTCAAACCGTACAATTACAGAAAAGAATTTTCACACAAATTCAAAGGGAAACATTTCAGCTAGTCTCCCCAAGTCTTGCAAACACACTTTTAAATTTAAATTTTTTATTGTTCTAAAGTTAGCTTTAACAACTTTAAAGTCTCAGAAACACTGATGAAACAATACATGTTTTGTAGGAACGTGCCTAGTAGTGACCTCTTACCTGCGAATGACCTTTAAATCCACCAGAGGATCCCAGGGGATGGTCAGTACATGACTGAAAGCTACAAGCTCAGATTATATTGACATATCTGCACTGAATTGTATATATCTAAAGAACAAGGGTTACCACAGAATAAAGGAGAAGCAGTCATTTGTCAATATTAGTATGATTAGATAAGCAGAGTAGTGTCAGCAGGACGTCTGAGACACAACACGCTGGCGTTGTATTTTACAGGCTGGATTCTGCAGGGATCAAGATGACCCCTGTGAGACAGTAATGCTAAATCAGCTGCAGGAGTCCTCTAGGTTTTTTCCTCGTAATTTGGTAGGATGAAAGAGTAAGTAGAATTTCTGGGGAGGGACCAAAACAGCCTTACCAGCTCCCATTGCAGGATGCAGGCAGAAAACAATTGTTCGGGACACTTTTCTAAATAAATGGTCTTCAATACATCAGTCCCTCCCTTTGTTTCTTGGAAACACAGCTGGTAAACATGCTTGAATTAGTAAATTCTTACTGAAAACATGAGCACTCAGTTCTGAGTTCATGCCAGTATGCTTAGCACATCTGCAAAATAGTGCTATACTAGTCCCTGGGATGGGCAACTGTGCATTGAACCCAGCTTCCGTTTTCAATAAACACTAATGTGAGAGGGCAGAAAAGGTGCTGCAAGGTACAAGATCTTACTTCAGAGGAAAACTGCAGTTGCAGCTAAAACCTTCCTATTTTGGGATGCAGGGGTTAGCATGCAGCATCAGGCCCTTCAGTCATTTCTCTTAACACTGACATTTTAAAAATTCCAGTTAACAGACACTACTCCAAGCCTGCATGAGTTCTTAAGTACTGTCATCATGCCAAGTTTAAACTCAGGATATATTTAAACTGTGGTGCTTTAACCTATTAAACTAATAGCCCACAAATGACAAAGTATATAAATTTGAGACATGGCTCTCATTCAAATATCAGTTCAGTCACTTTTGAGAAATCACTTGAACACAGAAAACATCTCAGTTTTAGCTCCATCCTGAGTGTATTTTTGCATCTGACTGCAGGTATCTGCAAATAATCAAAGTTAATATGATTTAAAAGATATTTAGTATTATTCTGCTTCAAGACCAGCAACATCATCACAATGGAGCACAAGAGTTGCATGCAGTTCATGACAGCTTTTGAACTTTTTGTGCTGTAATGAACTTGTTACTAATACTTGTAGCATAGATTAGTACTCAAACTCTTCCTAGCATGAAAATAGGTTTTGCTTTGTTGAAAATTATTAGAAAATAGGTTTTCTAAAACTCTGAACCCCACAATTACTTCATAATACTGCCATAGAATGCCTTAGAGACTAGTTAAGAACTAGACAGGATTGAATATTCATACTGATAATCAAAACATTCAGGTGCATCAGAGAGGACTTTATAAAATTAAACAGGAAAGAGTGTGAGCCCCTACATATAGGTATAATGGTTAGGAATGAGGTCACCTACAGACAACCTTACCAGCTTTTGGATTTCACACACTCCAAGGTGAAGCTTCTAATACTATACAGAGAAGGAACACACTAGATCAAGTAGAGGCAATTTCTGTTTCATCTATGGTTATTCAAGTTTGAAGTATTAAATGTATGAACTCTTACGCAGTTAACTAACACAACAGTGGAATCCATCTCCTTGCTTACTTCACAAAATATAACTGTGCATAAACACAAATAAGAGAGATGTTTAGAATATTCTACCACTAAGCAGTTTATAGGAAAATCTTTTATATATGCAGCCAGAAGTACAAGGACACCTCAGTAGGCTACACTGAGCACTTGAAACCTAGTATCTGAAGTGTCTAGCAAAGAAAGAAGAAAAGAAGATTACATTCAGTGTTATCATAATTGGAATTTGCAAATTTTCTAGAAGTTATCTTAGGAATCTGAAAGCTATTAATAACTTATCCACGTCAAGGATTTTCAGAATTATTGTCCTTTCAAGTAAAATATACACAATTCAGAGAAACAGAGAGCTATTGTTGTTTTGATGTTCTGTACACTTTCACAAAGGTCATGGATGCATCTGACTTCAGGGATTTAATTGAAACAATGCTTATGTGGTACAAATCATGGAGTGAATAAGCCCTGCCAAAAGGGTAATCCTGACACTAGGTCTTCCTTCAGCAATTAGAGCTGAAGCACTTTGGTTACATATGTAAACTCAACTTATGTAACAGCATGTTCTAGAGCTCACAACAATTTATGGGGACAAGAGCCTCTCTGTGAGGGTTCCTCACCAGCAGAAGGAAGCAATATTTCTAGTGGCAAGCAGCTGTTCATCACTGTTCATTCACTGGTTTTTCCTTTCTCTCCCCAACAAACTTCCTAGTAAAGCAGAATATTTCAGGATCTACCCACAGTGCCCTGTTTTCCAAGAAATGTCGCACTGTTGAGCAAAGCATGAGAGGAGATACAAAATTAATGTATTTCCTTGGCATTCTCACTTACTGGTTAAGGAAAGTTGTGTATATGCACAATGGCATTTAAGTATTATTTAACTAATTTGTCTGCACCAGCAAGAGCAATATGAAGTACAAAAGTTTGAACCTTCCCTCACTGATACTCAAAGTTACAAAACATTAATGGAACAGTTATTCATGACAAGCAGATAGTTAATGTATATCTAGCTAGACAATTTTCAGATTGGAGAGCTTGCTGTTTATGTAAGAATTTCTAATACCATTTGTAATTGGCATGGCCTATTTTAAGAGTTTCATTTAGTAGTGGAGTTGGATTTTACAGTCTGCGTGCTTTCAGGTTTCTTTTGAGAGTGGGGGTTGTTGAGGAAAACCATTTGTAAGTGACAGCAGGTTATCATATTCAACTATTTTTGCTTTAAAACCTTGCACTCTCAGTTAGGCCTTACACGATTAAGACTTGCTGAGGCAGGAGTGCAGCCAGCTCTGCTGAGTGCTCTTTACACACAGTATGTACAGAAGGCCAAGGCTGAAGTCATGAATATACCAGAGCACTGATATTAAAGGATTTGTGAGTTTACAGAAGCAGAAAGGTTCTGTGACAAAAAAAAAAAAAAGTTTAAAAAAAAAGTATATATTTTGGAAGATGTATGTTAACATATCATCAGATCAGAATACTGAAAAAAAACTTCCAAAGAACCACCACCTTTGTTTACCTTAACTCAAACATGGAAGTGAGTGACTGAAACCTCAAAAAGTAATTTTAAAAGCGAGGAAGAAACGCAAAATAACCAAAAATCACCACAACCTTCCAACCTTTACTATCAGTTGTGGAAAACTGTGGAAGGTGTTAAATTGCCTAAAGGATAACACAGTACAAACATTTGACAAAGAATGCTTCCTGAACAAGTTACAGATTACAAAAGTTACAGATTTGCAATTGCAGGTCCCATGAAAAAAAATCACAAAAAACCCCACCAAAATCAGAGAACTGGTTTAGTACCATTGACTTAAGGAAGCTGGCTGCAGAAGTGTTCAATTATTTTGCAATTTCCATACTGGTTTCTAAACATCCTAACCCTAAAATGCTGTAGAGGATTTACATAGTGAATTGACACTTTGAAAGGTCTTTCAAGAGTAAATGCATTACGTTAAGTCATTTATTTTAAGTCATTTGTGTCCATTTGTGTCCTTCTAGGATAAACCAGAGTAGAATCTCTCTGGCAAAGCAGTACAGAGGATGAAGTAGAATCACAGTTTATAAGGCAAAAATTAAGAGTCCCTAAGCTTCTATTTGCTTGGCCAACAAAAGGTGTTCCCTCAAGCAAGCCTAAAAAGGAGAAATGAAACATAAGAGTTCAGGTCAGCTCATTCCTTTTTTTTGTGAGTTTGTGAAGCTAATCTGTGGACACAACACTTTTCCAAGCTCTAGGCTGCAGAAACAGATAATAAATTACTATAGATGAGGAAATGACCTCTCTATATCCATTTGTATGTCAAAGTACACCAACAGGAACAGATTATAAATTTATTCAAAAGTAATTCTTATTTTTAGCAGAACTGAAAAAATCTTTGTGAGCAAATGCTTATAACTGTAAGAGATCCAATTGAAAAAATAGCCTTGAGCAACAGCCCTAGAAATTTTGGGGGTCAGTACAGACCACCACATGACAGAAGAGCACACCACAACCAGAGAGAAAGCTTCATAAGCAAGCAATTATCAGTCTACTGCTCAACACCACAAGTTGTTGAGATTCCTAGCATAGTTGCTGGTGGTTAATTATGATTTCTTAGGAAAGAAAGACTCACTATCTAATCCCTGGAAAGAATCACAGTTCAGTCCTCACTAAAGGGCAAGAAATCAATAGTTTAATAGCAGTAAGCACCTCAAGTGAGACATTCATCTGAGAATCTCAAGAACATTGAATTTAATGAACTCATCTCCCCTAAACCTGTGAGTGAAGGAAATACTACATGAGTTTGTCCTGACTGGGACGCTTACAAACAGGGAAGTTTAGTGACTTAAATGTAAACAAGTGCATGGAATCCACTTTTTTAACTCTTCATCCACATCAAGCCCTGCTTCTCTATAGAGCAGGTCTTCTACAAACAGGGCAAGGCTGTGATTAATGCCTAAACAAGAGAAGCAGGTGTGAGCTCCAAATTTGAGAGGCATGTTAAGCATTTTACCAAGACTTTTTCATTTTTTTTTAAGTAAATACACCTCAGGACACAGAAAATAACAGTTTTTAAGGACACACTGTAATTGTGTTGTTTGGGTATGAAGAAGCAAAGTTAACCATTGGTTCACAATAACATGGGAGAAGCACAAGTATCTTCTGTTTCTAGCAACACATTATGTAACTGTGGAAAGAAATGGCCCTCCCTAAACAACCCAAACTTTTAGCTGATCTCTTTTGTAAGGAAAGCATTAATCTCTAACACCTGTGAGATAAAGGACAGGCAAAGGATTTAACGTGTGGCAAAGCTGCCATGTCACTGAAATATCTGTCACCAGTGAAATATCTGTCATCAGGTCAAGTGGCAACTGCCAAGAGGTCAGACAAGTTTTCTTCCAAAGATCAGCTGAAGTAGAGCATTTCGACATGATCTTTTTATTTCACAGCACAGAAGGAATAGGAAGGGGAGTATCTGGGCAGCATCAAGTAACTATTGGGGGAGGGAGGGAGCAGGAAGGGAGTGTCGAATCTGTAACTACACTGCCAGAAGAATCCAAAATTAAATAAAGGATATCAAATGTGGTCCTGCGCTTAAAATTTTTCATGCTTTTGTCATTGCCAACATACATATGACAGTAAGAAACATAATAATAGCAAATCCTGACTTAGCCACTAGATAGCGTTTGAGAAATCTGAAGCAATCTCACACAGACTGATCACATCAGAAGCTGTCAGAAACAAAAGTGTTTAAGAGAGCAAAACCAGCCAGTTTACTCCTGCACTGCCCCGTACAGGTGATTACAGCTCAGGCCCAGTAAGCACAGCATCATGTACTACCTTGTTCTGCTCAGATGCCTAGAGAACATTATTAAGAACAACTTATTTCTGTATTGGTATTGTATTTCTTTCCATACCATTTCTAAATACATATTACAGCACTAACAACCCAACAACTCACAAAGGTTTTGCATAGCAGCATTTTAGTGTAACATTTTAGGAATTTCCAAAGCCTAAACTTTTAAAGTGTCATGCAACATCACGTGTTGCATCCTGTGAGTATTTTATTGGCATTTTAGCATTTTAGATGTTTTTTTACTAAAATGTTTAAATATTTGTTGTGATGAATTGCTTATCTTTCAGTTATTAAATGTTCAACATAAAATCAAAATGGATTTGCTTATATCCATTTGATTGACTGAAAACAACATAAATAAAATTAAGTAATTTAGTGATGAGTATACATACCTTTGTTTATGAAGAAGAGATTCTGTCACAGTGTCAGCCAATACATATGATGACTGTACTCACACACTTCTCAATATTTCATCTTCTCAAACATGCTATTTTCTTACTGTTTATAAAGCAAACCTTTCCCCTCTCTGTCCTTCACTTGACTTGGTAATATGAGAGTGTTTGAAATTTGAACAAAACCTCCTTGTCCTGGGAGTACAAGGGGTGGAGGAAGATGCAATTGGAGCAATAGGTTGTTCTTAGTGCCTTACACCACCCCCTTTGACAAAAGCCAAAGGACAGGACACTAAAGAGGCCATTCCAGGGCAGCTATTCCTGGGTCACTTTTCTCCAGCTCCTTCTCCATACTTTGTTATGGAGTTTTCTGGCAACTGGACTCTAAACTGAAAGTTGCTTCACTGCTTTTATTTTTTTTAAATAATGGAACAAAGCAATGACTGATACCTGCCCTAACATTACTCACATTAGATAGTGACTTAATGTTGCTAGACAAAGGTTGTACATATACACAAGTTGCCTTTTGGTCTTTTTATTGAAGCAATAGGATTTATGAAATACCTGGCATGGATAAGGTCCTATTAGACAAACTGGAAGCAGATAGGGGGTGATCATAATGCTAAATTGAAGGAGAAATATCTTTATCTTCTGCTTCAAGATTCAAGGAATAAATAACTTAATGTTTCCTGTGAAGTCATTCCCATACTCCAGTATGTGAAAACAACTGTCAACACTCAAGAAAGATTGTGTTAAACAGCTGAAACACTTGCAAATGATTTATCCAAAATAAACTTCCACCAGAAAGCTACCACAAATACTTAGTCATCTTAACTCTTAAAAATGAGCAATTGCTCTGCTTTTAAAGCCATTTCACATTCTTCAATTGAAATTTCTGAAATTACATTAATTTAATATCACTAACTAATACTGTGTTTAACACAGAACATAACTAAAACCAAAGAAAAATTCCTATCTTATGAAGAGCCAGGATTTTGTGGTTTATCTTACAGGGAAATGACTGGACAAGGATAGGGTACTTACTCACTCCTCTTAAGTTTGTAAGGAGATATTGAATTGTTTAGATAACAAAGCAACAGAGCTGCTGCGTAAGGCCTAAATCAGTTTCATCATTTGTAGCAGATGCACAGAGACAGCAAGCAGGCATGGATATGGACAATAGAGCAGTCACAGAGGGCTGTCAGAAGACAGAGGGATGGAGAGGAAAGTCGGAGACAAATAGCAGCAGAAGATGGGATAATCAAGTGTGCTGCCAAGCAGGGACACCACACTCCATCCTGAGAAAATCAGTGTGGTGCTATCTTAAATAAATACTTGCTACTATAAAGTTGTACAAAATCAAATACATTTCATGCAGTAAAGGCTCACGACATGATGCATTTGTATTTTAATCTATATGACTAAGGCACTTACTTGCTTCTTTAGGGCACTACCTTTTAGTCCTGCTACAGCAAAGGCACAGTATCAGAGAACACGGGGCTCAGCTCCTGCCAGGAGGAGGAGATTCACAGCTGTCCTCTTGGCCTGCCCCAAGCCCTGAATCCCAGCATCCCACGGATCAACAGCGAGGGTCGTGCCCCTGCTGTGTCCTGCTCTGACAGGTGCTGGCGTTTGGCCGCATTCCCAGCAAGCAGGCAGCTCTGAGACAGGAGAATTTGGCTGCCAGTCAGAAAGCCAAGCTCATGGAAAGCATGGAAAGATACAGAGGATGCAAAGGTGTTAAACCCCTTCTGTCCTTAACAGCCAAAGCCAGCTCTAAACTACGCCAACTGCCAGCAGCTGCAGGCAGTTTTACAAAAGCTAGAACACCAACAAGAAAAAAATAACTTGAAATTAAGCATAGCCAAATATTTACCAGAAAACTTTCAGGATGTCCCTCAGCTCTTCATCATCTTCCAGCTCATGGCACACTAATTATTTGAGCTGCTCAAATCATGCTGTCTGGATTACTTGCAGCTTCAGATCTGGCTTGAAGCAATATACCTACAGTTTTTCCTCCAAATGACATCTAGCCTCTCCATCCTCCAACATCAAATACCATTGCTCCACTTCCTTCTGGAATTGCAAAGCCTGTTCTGCTTCCATTTAACTGTGACCCTACAACATTTTAGCTACACCAACAGGTAGGAGTCCCTTCAATCTGCTAAAGACATTCCACTTTAAAACAGAGCTTGTTTTCAACTCGTGTTTAAATGCCCAGAATTCCACTGCAAGCAGCACACAGAGCAGAAGGGCAAGTTATTTTTCCTTTTCCCTCCCTCTCCCTGCTCACACATTTCCAAAACATCAGCACAAGAGCAGTCCTCAATTAGTGAGTCTCAGCTAAACTTAAGAAAGAAAGGATTATTATCAATTAAAATTGCTTTGTACCTCAGCTGACTAAATTAATGTTCTTAATTACACATCGGCAGCGAGGCTCAAAGCATGTTTACCATAACCAGGGAAAGAGGTCAGGAGAAGTTATTTCATGTCTTCTCAGCCAACTTTATCTACTTTTAGCGCATCACCTTCCCCTGCACTGATGCTATTCCTGCTTATATACCTTATAATAAACAATTACATTACCAGGAGATCTATGCATGTAACTTACCAAACCAGAGACAGATTAATTCTCCATAAATTCTGTTCAAAAATCTGTTTTAAAAATATCATGATGCTGTCATTCTACCTTAAGTTGCAGTTTTGTCTTTTTGAGCAGGGTTTTACCATAGAAAATGGACATTGTAATGACACAGCACATTGCTGTCAGGAAAAGCATTTTATACTTCCTAGGTTGGAACCACACTAGATTATTTGCAGCTACTTGGAAATTCTAAGATTCATAAAAGCAGAACAATTTTGTCCTCCTAGGACATAGAGATTAACAGGGATACTTTTCTTCCAAAATTGTACACATACTTTGCATAAATGTTAAAACTACATGAGGTTTAGGACAGTATAAACACGGGACTTGTTGACTTGTTAAACATGGGACTTGTTGACTTGTTCAAACTGAGACATCCTATGTTCATCTTCAGTTACTTTAAAGACACAGAACAACATACAGGACAGAACTGTAAAAGAAATCAGGGTAAACACAAACAAACTGTAGGATTTGAAATATTTATCCTTAGCTAAGCACATTAAAGTCACAAGTTCTAACAATCATGGAGGCCTTTTACCAATGGATATTTGATGTATCTTGACGACAGAGTTTGTCAAACACCAATGGACTTATAAAACTTAAAATTTCTAATGGAAGTTAATGAAGTCTATCCTTACAGTGAAAAGATAAAGTGCATTCTGGAAAAGTTGGGGGTTTTTACAGTAGAGACTCCAAATGCTAAAGGGATTCTTTTCGGTTTTTTAATACACTGAAAACAGATACTCAACACTTGCTGGGCAAAGAGCTAATACATCTCATTTACATTGGGGTTAGACATAGGACAGTTTCTAATCCACAGAAGCTATCCTTAATTAGAGAGTAACCATGCTGTAAAGTTACATTAGAATCCAGGATCTGAAAGCCTTCAAATGTGACTGGAGCATTAATTTATTTTTAGTGCAGTCTAAAGGACTCATTTTAAGAAGTTCATCCAACCCAAACTCTAAAAGTATACGTACAGCATGCAAAGAGCTACTCATGCCAGTGTGTTAGTGAAAAACTATGTACTTCTAAAACCCCGTGGGGAAGGACTGCTAGGGTAGACAAGGCCTTTGCATTGCCATTTTACCCCCATTTCAGACATAGTTAAGAATGCACACGAGTATTAGCATTAGAGGCACAGAGGCAACCACATTTGCTGAGAAACCAAGGGCTTAATGAAAGAATTCAGCTACAAACATTGATCTGAGTTTCTGCCACACCAACAACGTGTCTTTCAGTCACTTACAGAGAACACCCAGTACGTCAGCCTTTCACCAAGTACTTATTAAGGACCCATTAATTACCATGTATCCAAGTGCTAGAGTATTTCAGTTCCCTCTGCTCCGATACAAGGACTGCTGTTCTTGATAAACCAGAACTGTAACTAATCCTCTGGCTTTATGCCTGAGTGTATATTTGTTTTTAGTGATATAATCTGACTGTGCTGGATATTTTATAAGAAACATGCTGTTAAAAGGACAATTTGAAACTTTTTTATTTGTTTGCACAATTGAAAACTTGGCTGTCCCTATTGTGGCCTTCTCTGAACTAACAGCAACTCTGGGAGAGAAGAAAATCATTTCCACATTATAAATCAGGCTTTTTAGTTTTGTTGTGAGGCTTTACTTGAGAAATTAGGCAGTGTACTCTGGTTCCTCGAGTCTAGTTTGCCAGCACCCTATTCTTCAGCCCATCTCCTTTTCCTGGCACCTCTTCTGTCTCCTTTTCCAACTTAAACACGGTTTCTAATTCATGCCATCATCAGCTCTTCTCTTCTGCTGCTGTTTCAGTCCTCCAGCTCTTACTGAGGGCACTGAGACCAAACTGACAACCCAAGTTGACACAGTCTACAACTTCTCAGGGGTCCTTAAGCTGTGCTACTCATTCCAGAAGCCAGTAAAGATATGCCAGGACTTGTGCATGTGGGCTCCAAGCCACGACTGCCTCACCTATGACACAACTCTGTCTCAATCACTTGGAGATATTTTAAACGTTGCATAAATATAACAACTTTCAGACACATTTTATGACTGCCTAAGTTTAGAAAGCATTCCTTCCAGGTTGAAGTAAATGGACCTGACATTTTGCTTCTGGATTTTAAGTAGAGATACCCACTGTGGTACACAGCATTGCAGGCTTATGTAAGACTTTAGCAGTTCATTCTGATGCTGTCATCAGCCATTCTGTCACTACAGAACTGCACTCAAATTAAACTTCGGTGAAGATTTAGCTGCAGAGCAATACCATTCCAAGGGGGTGGTTTTTTCAGGTTGTTTTTGTAAGACATTATGATGATTAGCTAGAATTGTATGTTATATAGACATATATAACAGCACTTTTCTGTATGTCATGCTGTTGACAAAGCAGGCAAGAAACTACAAAAGACGTGGGAATGTAGGCAGCAGGGACCAAATGAGCAAGTTGGGTTTCAGATTTTTCTTCTTCTCTATATTAACAGAAAGAGAGAGAGAAATCCATAACTGAGTTCATACCTCAGCACTGTCTTCCTACACTGAAGGGTCAGGCTGTGCTCCTGATTTTATATCACGGGGTCACAATGGACTTGTCTGCAAACACAACAAAACTTCATTGTTCCCCCGTCTTCCCAATATATGGATATTGCAAGCAGTACTGTCCTGAACTACAGAATGGCTACTTAAAAGTAAGTACTATCAGATCAACTACTAAGTACCAGTAAAGACTTAAGAGGACAGACAGAACGAACCAGTTCTTTTGTGAAGTCAACAAAACAGCTGCAATTACTGGTAAGAGGCTTTCCAAACAATTTCACTGCTTTGCTTCAGAGGGTCTCCATTATTAGACAGCTTAGAGGCCTGGCTTATCTTTATTACCTATCTCCCTCACTTCAAGGACTGAGCCTTAAATCATCCTGCTAAAGCCAATGCCCTAGATTTAGAATACTGGATCCCAATTTCTGATTTTGTTCTAGTCTTGCTATAAAGGACCAGAAAGGTTTCCAGTTTTATAGTCTTTAACCAGGGGAAGGAAAGAGATGCACGTATTTAAACCTAGAAAGCAGCACCACTGAAGAAGCAGAAGAAGGAAAAGAGGTCTTAACCTGTTTATGTCTTTTTCTGCTACCACCAATACCCTCCCTCAAGCCTTTTACTTCTTCACATTTCAGGTGCATCTAACCTGACCTAGTTGGAAACAAACAGAAAATGCAGGAACAAAGCCACCAAATGTCCTGGGAGGCACACAGCTGGCTCCTTTAACAGATGGAACAGCAAACAGCAAAATTTTTTCTCAAACAACTGGATTATTTTGTTGTATCTTCCCAGCTGAGATACAATCAAATAGTAATCAGATAGTTCAGAAGTTCAGATTGAGACTCCATTAAGTATTTGAAGTTTGCTGACTGATGAACAAACATAAATAATGTTTTCAGGGCAAGACCCTAAAGAACAGTGGACCCTCACAACCCAATCCATTAGCAGAGATATGACCACACGAGGTCATAGGGAAAGATTCTGTGCTACTATATTGTATTATTTTTACCTAGAAGTGTATTAGAATGACCATTGTCTCTCCATTGCCACTTTCTTTCTGAATGCTCTAAAAGGTACAAGGAGCACTAATTTATGCAAGCTTGTGAAACTATTGCTTTGACAAGGAAGATGCCGGACAAACAGCTTCCTCCACTAAAACTCCTCAAACTGTTCAAATATGAGTCTGTTTGATGACTGAAGTAGTTGTCCAATAGTGGCCTTCAACAGGACATGTAATCAAAGGTTTTCTGATATGTGAAATGGGAAGACATTTCTTGGCAAGAAGAGATTCCTTTTGTTCAGCCTGATCACCTTGAACTTAAAGACTGTAAGTGAACGCACAATACAAGTAATAAAAAAATGCAACCAGTTAATTTATTAGTTAATTTTTAAGTTTACTTTCATGTGTTTGTAATTTAAGCATAGCAAAGCATGCATTTTTTAAGAACTATTGAAAACTGGACTATAAGACCTTTGCTCTTAAGAACAAATGCATGTGAATTTCTATTCAGCAACTTCTGAAGTTTCACTGATGTTTACAAACATAATTGGGAGCAAATCCAAGTCTATGTAATATACTCTGAAAATATCTCTGCTATGAGCAATATTATTTCTCTTTGTGCTTATTCATCACACCTTTTTCACCCCTCTGGGAATTCTTGCATTGTTTTTTTTATACTGCCAGGGTTACTTTGAATTTCTTATGAAGCACAGTACACTTGAATCTAACCAGCCACTTATATTTAATTTCTTCCTCTTTCTGTAAGTGAAATAGTTTGGTTTCTGTTCACAAGACAGTTTTCAGTAAACTATTATATCTAATAGCATGCAATGTCTTCAGTTAAGCAAATCACTGTGTTAGCAAATCTTAAAAATTCTTCAAGCTTCCTACTTTTAAACCAATTAAGCAAAGACATATGCAGAACACATGCTCCATCTAGATACATAGCCGAGTTTTATAATTCAGTCAGGTTATCAAAAAACCCCACCAACCTTTGGTGGTCATTGCTTTTGTTCAGAGTTTATTGTTTGGGATTCTTGAATAGATATTGCAGAGGAAGTATTATTCAAGTAACTACCTCACGCTGAAAATTCAGTACCAAAAATGTGGATTGTCCTTAAAGCTAGATCTAATGTTTTAAAAAACAATGTTGAAGATTAATGTTTTAACTGTTGTAACACCATGTGTTCCAAGATGTGTTAGGTGTTAAAGAGACCACTCAGCAGCATGTTTACCACTCCCTTACATCAACCCTAGCAATTTCCTCAAGTGCTTTTACCATGTTGGGCATATTAGCAAACTTCAGGTGAAAGACACTTCTTTATACTTTCTGGAAATATGGAAAATACTTAGGAGATAGGAAATACTTTATATAATTATTATTTCTGCTGAGAGTGTTCTTAGGCTATTTTTTTCACTACTGTTCCACTGACTGAAAATGCTTTACCTTCCACATCTCATGTCAGCATGCCCACATTCTTTTCACCAACTAAAATAAATTCATCATAGAATCATGGAATGGTTTGGGTTGAGAGGGAGCTCAAAGATCATCTAGCTCCAACCCCTCTGCCGTGGGCAGGGACACCTTCAACCAGACCATGTTGCTCAAAGCCCCATCCAACCCAGCTTTGAACACTTCCAGGGATGGGGCATCCATGGCTTTGCTTGGAAACCTGTTCCAGTGTTTCACCAACCTCAGAGTAAGAATTTCATCCTAATATCTAATGTAAACCTATTCTCTGTCACTTTGAAGCCATTTCCCTTGTCCTATCACTACGCTCTTTTAAAAAGTCTCTCTGCAGCTTTCTTACAGATCCCCTTTCTGTACTGGAAGGACATATAAGTTCACTCTGGAGACTTTTCTTCTCCAGACTGAACAATCCCACATCTCTCAGCCTTTCCTCCCTATGCTTGCTCTTTCTAATCAGCTTTCCATATGCAATAACCAATACAGTTATTAATACACATCTTGCAGTGCTTTATGTGGCCAAATAATTATATAGCACATTGGCACAAATAATTTGCAACATTTGAAACAGTATTTGGCCATGCATAACACTCAGAAAATACTTTTTGTAGAGCTAGAAGAAAGCAGAAGTGATATTTATTGCCCCTTCTAACTGGCCTCTGCTGACATCACCTCTTTCTTTGACACTTGCCAGAGGCTCCAAGCATCTTTGCATTCTCTTTGGGGACCTATAGTATTATCACTTTCTGTCATCAATTTTCATTCAAATCAGAGCTCCATTATAATGCCTGAATGGCAGTTTTCCATCAGGAAGCCTTCTAACTCATGGAGCAGCAACTGCTTGTCTGCATTACCCCTGAAAGTCAGACCACCTAAAGAGCCGAGGCATTCAGCCAAGGACTTGCTAAGCATGTGAGATGCCTCACAGGGTATTTAGATGTGCATTGGAACAACAGCATGGATTTCCCTGACACAAACTTCCTATAAAACGTTCATATTAGCATTGAAGAAGTTTACTATAATAATTAGGTTGGCTAGTGAGGTAGTGTTTCTTACAATTCTGTTGCTCTTAACATGTTGGATATTTTTGCAGAGGTATGTTTTCAACACAGCTCTGGCTGCACCAGGCCTGAAATGCAAGAATAACTGAAGTCACAGTCTCACTGCAGTGACATTAAATGTACAGTATATAATCAAGATCTGGAGCACTGACCAGCACGTGGCTGCATCACAACAGCTCAGGAGTCACTTCGCCCCCCAAAATGCCCTGTTTTCAACATCACTAATGACACATAATCTATTTTTTTTTTACTTTGTGACTTAATTTGCCTTACTTCAGAATATTGCTGTACCAGACTGTCCTCCAACAGTAATATGTTAACTCCAGACTACAATTCTATTGTACTAAAAGCTGGACAGAGCAAGGCCAGCTCCCATCCCAAAAATCACATTTGAGTCATGGCTGCACTTGCAATGTAACAATACCCACTAACATCAGTACAGTCTTGCCTGAGTGATCCCACACAGTCTCCAGATTCTGGTCTTCTCGGTGTTTAGAGCCACCAGCAGCGCTTGTAGCAGGCACAGAGCTGATACGGAGCAGGCTCTGGCTGATAAGGAGGCATGATGAGATAACGGCAGCAGTCCCCTGCCCCAGCTCTTTATCTTGCCCCTAAACACCTTACCCTTATGCAGAGTGCTGAGCTGCTCACAAACAGCAATGGGAGCTACTGCAGTTTACAGATAGCCTGTGAAAATAAATCTAACTTCCAACAAGTCCTGTGTCATGCTACAGTACCAGAGGAACATTTACAATATGGTTTTTTTATCCTTTAGACACGCAATACTAAGAAACAGAATCACTTGCAGCCATTCAGGATACATTAAATCCCGAGAGTACCCCTATTCCCAAGCACTGTGCTAATATTCTTTTGTCAAGAGATAACACCACTAACAACTTAGAACCACTATTCCTGCACTTTCCAGTGCTCAGCTCAGAATTGTAACATTACTGACGTGTTTGCAAATAATACTACTGTGAAAGCTTGCAGACAGTGAGTGAATGCCTCAAGTGTTTGGCTTTCACCCACCCAGGAAATAACAAATGAGATATGAGCTGAAGTCCTGCTGTGAATCTCTACTTTTGTCATATGTTTGACTTTATTTTTTTTTAAATCACCCTCCCGAGATGGAAAGATTTCGTTTATCTGTCACATGTTTTCTGAACATACAAGAAAATTTCTCAGAAAGAAAAGCATGTGGACTACCATGAATCTCCTAAATGAATGCAAGGCCCCTTCTGGAAAAAATGGTAAATTTTAGTCCAACATTTCTGGATTTTCTTTAAAAAGTACAAAGCTCCTGTTCTATCAAACTTATAGTAACTACATTTTGTTACTTATGTCCTAAAATTGGACATGAAGAAAATCCAAGAACCCCTCAATGAAAGCCTACAGCCCTGCACTGGTTTAAGTATTCTAGTATTGGTGCATGAAATAGTCATCAAGGATCAGACATTAGCCCAGGTGTCTGCATAAAACTTTGCTACCGAGAGAAGACTTGACCACTTCTGCTCCAGCAGCTCCGGTTCAGAACTCGCTCTGCAAAACTGACCATACACTGGCTCTCATTCACAGGTTTATGGCAAGGCTACATTCTGAACCCAAACACAAATACATCACATTCAAACACTGAGCTTTTTTCCCTTTACTGCATCTTTCTGGTATCATAAAAAGCACAGAAAAAAACATGCCTTCAATTCACAGATGTATCTCACATGAAATCAGAATTCAACCAATCAACCCACAGATGTGTTTTGCAGTTTGCAACCATTTGAAGTATATGTCTAATGAAGAATTTAAAATGTGTTGGTATTAAAAGTCTGACTCTATTTGACTCTTCTCAAATGTCAGAATATGTGATCATTACATTACACTGTGTTTGTCAATTTTGGCAGGAACCACTGCCACTCAAAGGACACAGTGATGATCTACCAAGGAAAGTAAACAATGTGGCACTGCCATATGCAGCTCTCTGTGGTGCAGGGTTTAAGAGAGGAACAAGTCACACTCTGCCTTGCACCAATCACAGAAGCTTTCCATCACTGAAGATACTGTTAAAAATAAGCAGTGTTTAAATTGATGGGGTTTTTAAAAAAAATATTACTTAACTGTGATTTAAGCTTTCTACAGATCTATTCTTTTCAGCTTTTCACTCAGCAGAAAAGACAAAGTGCTATGGCAAGGGCAAGACTGTTTTTTCAGATACAGTTGATGCAATAAAATGTCCTGCCTGACCTATGTACAGTATGAAACACCAAAATCAACCCTCTTGGAATTATTTTTGATTCATTTGGCATCATAAGAATTCAAAAAGCATTCCTGGCTTCATTGTCTTTTAGAACTCATTTATCAATTGGCAATGAAACAAGAGAACTTAGACACCTAAGACACCATCAAAAGCTATAACAGGTTTTTAACAATAATGCCTTCCTTTCCAAGAAAAGTATGTCAGTCTAGTTCCCCCTTCATTCCTTGTCAGTGAAATAAATATGTTTCAAGCAGAAAACAGAAAGCTCTTAACTCTCTTCTGTGTCTGGGTGTGGTTATTATCACTATTCCTACAGATTGTTCTGCATTATCTTACTGTCCATTCTGACTAGGCTACTACTGGTCTCTTCACATATTAGTGAAAAACAATCCTTAATGAAAAACTTACACAATTCAAAGAGGCAAATCTGCAGCATGGGAGAGAAATACCACCCTTATTTCAGATTGAATAATTGGGCACAAACAGATTAAGGAACACATTTTCAGTTAAATTCAAGTGTCTTGTACTCATTAAACTCTACAGGAGCTGTGTCTTTTATTGGCCTTGGCCTGCATACTCCAGGTCACACAGACTGTCCCAGACTTAGGAGCTGAACTACACAAATCCTTCTGTAGCACTTGAGCCTCACAGAATATCCATGTGTTTGTATATATAACCACAATGATTATTTCGCTGCCATAAAAAGAAGATACAGGAGATGGCTGGAATCTGTTCCTGCAGCACCCCAAAGCAGATATTATGTTTTCTAAGTTTGTCACTCTCTATCAAATCCAGAGCCTCAAGACATTTCAGTACCACAGATGCCTCACCCGTTGCTACTGGAATTGCTCATGGCTTTAATTTCCTTCCTCTACAGTCAGCCACAAACCTCAGCATGTGTTTCTAAATGATGGCCACAGCAGCTGCTGCCAACATTGTTCTGTTGACTCACCTTGGATTTCCAACTTTTATGTTCTGATTATGTGCAAGGACTTCTTCATTGTGCAAAGAACACAGGTGTAAAAGCAATCATTGTCCAAACCCAGTGACAAATTCAAGCCTAAATGACTAATTAGGACCATGTGAGTTGGATTTGATTGATTACTATTGTTAAGCCACTGAAAAGAAAGCTATAGTGTGACAATAAACTTTTAAAATAACTGAGGCTAGAGTTCCTATAATTAACAGAAAACTAGCCTGTACTCTTTATGTATTGCTATTAAATTGCTATTAAACCTCCTACTACTGTAGCCTAAAGCCTGGAAAAAAACCCCAGACTCTTAAATGCATGTTCAGTAAAAAGACTTTGCAGAAAGTTACATTTGGTATTACATTACCAAGGAAACATAAGTCCAAGTGAATATGTTACTTCCAGCACAGGAGGGTACGAACAGCACCACTGAACACATCCACACCATATTGGCTGGTTAAAGAGGAGGGCAAGGGGGGAACAGATAATGCAGCTGGTCTGAGGGGTTTTCAGTATCTTCTTAGGTGAGTGAATTTCCCAAAAGACATGCTATTTCCTGACCTTTTTTTTATATTAAATCCTTTGAAAACTAGCTGTCATCCTCTGGAAAATAATGGAGCAGGGGGAGAAGAAAAAACTTGGTCTTTTATTGGCCGTAACAGGGCACTTGAACAAAGAGTTCAGCTTTAAATTCCCACTCTTTGTAGACTTTTTTGCATGATCTATTAGGACTACTTCTGATTCATTTCTTGCTTCAATTTTTTGCTCCCCCAGAGTCAGGAAGATCAGGGACAGGTACTGCGGAGCTGATCTCATGATCCCTTTTCCAGCTTTTTGGCACCTTCATGCTTCTTGGGACACACCTCACATCTGCTCACCTGGTATAGCAGCATTTAACCCTGTGGTATCAGCAGTAACTCATTCCTCTTCATACCTGGTGTCTAAAAGTGGCTCATTCACCACCTAATGTGGGGAAAAGAAAGTGAGGGTTTGTTAGAGCATCAATCATTAGCCACCTGGAGGGACCTGCACAAGCTGGAGAAGTGGGCCCATGAGAACCTCATGAGGTACAACAAGGCCAAGAGCAAGATCCTTCTGGGGTCAGGGCAATCCCTGGTATCAATACAGGCTAGGGAATGAACGGATTAAGAGCAGTTCTGAGAAGAAGGACTTGAGGGTGCTGGTGGATGAAAGGCTGGATATGACCCACTAACGAGCCCTGACAGCCCAGAAAGCCAAACATGTCCTGGGCTGCATCCAAAGCAGTGTGGCCAGCAGGGCAAGGGAGGGGATTCTGCCCCTCTGCTCCCCTCTGGTAAGACCCAACCTGGAGCACTGCATCCAGCTCTGGAGTTCTCAGTAAAAGAAAGACACGGACCTGTTTGAGTGAGTCCTGAGGAGGGCAGTGAAGACAATCAGAAGGCTGGAGCACCTCTCCTATGAAGAGGTGTGAGGACTGTGGTTGTTCAGACTGGAGAAGAAAAGGCTCCAGGGAGACCTTAGAGCACCTCCCAGTGCCTTAAGGGGGCCCACAGGAAAGCTGGAGAGGGACTTTTTTACAAGGGCATGTAGTGATAGAACAAGGGGGAATGGCTTTAAACTGGCATAGGGTAGGTTTAGATTGGATATTAGGAATAAATTCCTTACTGTGAGTGTGGTGAGACCCTGGAACAGGCTGCCCAGAGAAGTTGTGGATGCTCCATCCATGGAAGCATTCAAGTGCAGGTTGGATGGGGCTTTGAGTAACCTGATCTAGTTGAAGATGTCCCCGTTTATTGCAGGAGGTTTGGACTAGATTACATTTAAAGGTCCCTTCCAATCCAAACTATTCTATTATTTTATGGTTAGTACTTGCAAGAAAAATCAACTATCACATAAAGAAGGCAAACAGGACCTGATTAAGATCTCCTTCAGAAAGACATTTCAGGATAATAGGTGAATCCTAAATCTAGTTTAAATCCTTTGCATTATATTGCAGTGTCCTCTGGGTGGACATTTAAGGCTCAAATATCACTATGCTGCTATTTTTCCCGAAGCCGTTTTTCAGTAAGACTGTAGGTGGCAGTAGCTCTACAGTTATTTATTTTCCTGGTTCCCTCTTGCAAACAATTCTGGCTGCTAAAAAAAAATCTTTCTTCTGTTATTTGTGAAATAGGTCGTGAGAGGATACTCAGAAACAAGAGGGGAAAAAAAGCATTCCCCTTCCGGCTGTTAAAATTCTAGGATGCAAAATGTGCTCATTTCCAAAGATTCCCTTCTCCTCAAGAATTGGATCAGGTTCCTGGTCTAAGAGGGCATGTTGGAGGGAAGTAAGGGACATGTGTTGTAATCTTTTCAGGACATAATTTATGGTTGGATTTTTAATAGTTACACAAACTTATTTTGATGTCTAAAAGCAATACTGTACAGTCTTCCTTTAGAAATAAATCATCCGACATGGTATTTTTTAAAGTATTTGCCAAGTAGTAAGGGCTAAAATAGGCATTTTTTACAAAAAAAAAAAAAATCACTTAAAGCCATAAAAAGTCCATTTTATGGATTGTGATTCCATACTCAAGATGAAGACAGTGAGAAACAGAGTAGTGGTAAAACCTGCAGAGCATGTGCTGGTGAGGACACTAGAAACAGCAGGTTGATTCTCTGCTGAGTTACCCAGGTTTAGCCTGGTTGCCACAGGGTTGGAGCTAGTAAGACCAAACTAAACTTATATGAAATCCTTCCTCATTTATTTAAGTTTAATAATTTGAGTTTAATACATGGGTTTAATACATGGATTTAATGAGTTAAGGTGCATTTTTTTTACATGTAGTTATATAAAGAACATTATGGTTGTGATATCAGGGACAGCCACAAGGATATCAGCTTTTGGGTAGACTGTATATCCTTATTTAATGTACCAACACTTGTACTGGATCCAAATACACCATAACTACCTTTATCTATATGATACCACCGTTTTTATTGTTCCCACTCCAAGCCACTGTTCACTAAATGAGCAATGATACCTTGTTCTATTTTCCTTGCTCTACCTCTATGCATTCCCATACATTTTTCAGTGAAATGTATTAGAATTTGAGCTGGAGGTGGTGTTGATTTGTCCACAGCTCTTTTTTTTATTTTTTTTTTTTTTTTTTTGCTTTAGGTTCCTCAACTCTACAATAAATAAATTTAAAAAAAAAACAAATACATTATTAGATTTAACCTCACGATCACCTTTTGAGTTGGTCCTCTCCTGCTAAACAGAGTATGAGGTCAAAGCACAGCAAGGTTGAAAGCTGCAGCCCAGCTATGTATAACTCTAATACTACACCAGTAAACTGCTTCCCTTTCTCCCACACAGATACATTATGCTCTTGACTAAATTTTTGAAAATGCTTTTTAAGTATTAGTTAGGCTCATGTCTGTTATGAAGACACCACTGATTTATTAAAAATTGGATCTAAGGGTAGGGTTTTGCTGTTAAAACTAGTTTTCTATTAAAACACAAGAAAAAGCAATACAGCAAATAAAAATAACCTGCCCTTGCCATAAATAAAACAACAGTTGCCAATGGTGTATCCATACTGGCAGAAACAAAATGGTTTGCACCAAACTGTAATGAACCCACTGCTGCATTCAGCCCACAATCTGTAACACTCATACCTGTAAAACAATACTGGAGCACGTACAGTAGAGAAAGCAATCTCTGATTCTCTTTACCCTTAGAACCTATTTTATCTATGTGGGTTATTGCCTGCTACAGAAACTATACAAGTTACACAATGAGTAAAACCAGTGAACTGCAGCTCTCATAAGTCTATTGAATTTCACGTTCTGTAAGCAGTAACTAAAGTTATGGAGTAATTCTAACAGTATTATGTCAATTTGACAAAAAATACATGTTTTTTACAAATCAATGAGAAAAGGTGAATTTAGTGTAAGAGCTATAAAGGAACAACTCTGTTGCCTTCAAATTCTTAAAGTAACGCTTTAGAAGTTTCTCTGTATATGCTTTGTAAGGAAACACAATGGTACAATTATGATTCACTGACCAATTTGTGGATGGTGGATCACATCCTATAGTGTCCTGACCCACACCAATTGAAGGATCAAAATCTGTCAGCTTCTGGCATACTTGTTTCTGTGGCAAGGATGAGCTTGGGCAAGTCCTCTGTTGAAGCAACTGGAGGAAAAGAAGCCTTATGCATTGTATGCACTTCCTATAACCTCCCACACTTTCACATGGCCACTTCCCAAAGACTTTCAAACATTCCTTCTGCATCATTTTCTCAGCTGGATATTGAAGCTAGCTCTGCAAATCTGATTGGTGCTACATACAGTACTACGCACTTTTCAGAAAACGATGTACGTAAGTTCTGCTTTCTGGTTTTCTACATCACAGTCTAAATTTGATTCCATAACCTCCCTGTGTCACTGTGACCCATTTTACCACAAGAGTCAGTTCCTCTCTAGCATTTCTCAAAAGCCTGTCCATATAGCTGGAAACAAGACCCCTGCCTTTAATCCTACAGACAAGTCACAATACAGTCTTTTCCAGACTCTGAGAGTCACCTGTTTGCCCTGAAAAGCAGACTATCACATCAGTCTGCATCACACTGCTCCTGCTATCACTGAATGTCCTCTAGGCTCACTTAGTTCAACTGCTCTGCTCATTTTCTATGCTGAAGCTTCCCTTGGACACAAGCTTGCTGTGCTTGTTGTCAGTTCCCTGCTTCTGGTGAATCCTGTTGAGACACAGCCTAAAACCACTCACAGGGTACAGATGTTATCTTCTAGAAGCCAGGTTCACAATTTAATGTTCTCTCTATGGTGCATAGCCCTAAATCCCTCAGGAGCTTAAACACATTCCTTCCCACAGAATGACCAAGTACATGAGTTCTTCAGAAACAGAATGGTTCTGCAGAAGATTTCTCATCACAGCACACTTTTTCTATGAAAAGAAAAAGGCATTTACAGTTCTCCAGGAAAAAAAAAAGAGAGATAAAAAAGGAGCATAGTCCATAAAACCATGCACCTTTACACAGCCCTGTTGTTAACTGTCTCAGACATTCCACATATAATGAAGAGAAAAACCTAGATATTTTTTGTTATTACTGTCTTCCTGATACACCATACACTATAGCTGCTAGAGAACACTAAATTTTCAACTCCTGTTAGAGCTCTTCAGGCTTTCTGTCATATGACTGAAGTAGCCTCCTACCAGGTGATGAGAGCTTCATTAGGTGCTTTGAGTGCCAATATGCCTTTAACTGATATCCCAAACATACTGTTCTCTCTGTGGTAATCCATTTAATGTTTAGAAAGCCATTGTTTTAACAGTAATTTCCTTGACTCTATGACCTTCTGTTACAATTCTTTGACATTCAGTTCTTCCATGGAAAAACTTCAAGCAGTGACAGGTCGAGTACTGAACCCAGGTGTCTGTGCAGGTTGGTGCTCAACACCATGGATTAGGTGGAAATCCACTGGGGATTTTTTTGTTTGTTCTGTGTCAAGTTTGTCTCGTTTCTTGTGTGGCCAAGACAGACACTGATATACTGACTCCACTTCCTAAGAATTTCCCTCTCTATTTTTTCCCTCTGGTCTCTGTTAAACAAGTTTAGATGTAGGAACTCTGACCTGCTGCCTTTTTTAGATCTACTTCAGCAAGTCTGGAGATTCCAGAGCTGCTGTTCACAGCTCAGAAGTGCTTGCCTAACAAATGCTTGATGTGAATATTACCAAATCTGGAAATTTTGGAGATTGTTCAAATTGTCAAATGCCTTTTAAGGTAAATATTAAAGATATAATATGACTATTTCTTCTACAGATTTCAGGGCAGGACTAAGCTTTGGGTGGTCTCCATTAATTAGATGTTACTTTTATGTATGTGCCACTCATTTTATTTCCATTGTGTCGGTTCTCTAATGTATCTTTCAACTGTTTCCACGCAAATCAAAAAGATTAAAACTCAAAATCAGTGGGACCTTTCCTTTCTACACATGGACAGTGATAATTTGGCAAAGTATTCAGTTGATTGCACTTTTTCTACACAGAGTCTAGTTTAGGCCCTTACAGCAGCTCTGGCACAGAAGCACATGCATGAGTTAAAAGGAGTCAGAACTGATTTTTAATTTTATTTTTTTTCATGTTGATATGGCTTTGATATCCACATGGAAAAAGAGGCACTTTGCATAGCTATTAGGAGAACTTAACAATAAACATAATAAAATGCAATAGCTGTTTTTTCTGTTAAGGGGTCAGGTGACAAAACAGAAAAACTTGTGGTTGGTTTGGGCCCCCGGTTAAAGAACTATAACAGGTTTGGGCATGTACTGCACGTGATCAGGCTTCTCTACTGGAATCTCTGACCTGTTCAGTTAAAGACATGAATCACAGTCTGAGAAACACTGCTGGAATCCTCAGAAAGTCACGAGGCTCCTGATAGTTTGAGACGACAGCGTCCTTGTTTGCAGTGCTGCTTGACTATTTCATGAATTTACAGTATTTTGTGACAAGTAAGGAAACGTGTGTATTTCTCATATTGTGCAGAGAGGTCATCAATGACTTCAGAAATATTTTTGTTCTAAATGGGTGAGGAGAAGGAGAATTCTTCAATTTCAGTAACATCAAAGACCAAATAAATACCTGAGATGCAATGGTGCCTGACAGTTTCAGGTTATACTGGATGAAAGTTAGTGGGGGTAGAATTTTTTATATAGGTTATTGTGATAGAAGACGTCAAGAGTTTATAGCTCAGTAGTCCAATTTTCAGGTTTGCTTTCCTGGTCAGCATTTTTGTTTCAACTTGTGCTATTCACAAGCAGAACATCTTCTAGAGAGGAAATCACTAGCTCCATTTTCAGGGAGACAGTATTTTTTCAGCTAGAGATGCTGCTTATGTGACTTTGTCACACAAATATTGATAAAGTGTGAAAGATGAGTCATGCATACTTAGATTAAATCTGTTTATGTAAGACTTGTTTCAAGGCTTTAGAACTGCTCTTCTAAAAGGCACAGCTTAGTGAAAGTATTGGCAGATCAGGAGAGTGACCTGTGGCAGCTACTCAGTTTTAATACTTCACACTACAGGTGTTTCATGCAGCCAGAAAAATCACACTACTGCATGTCAGTGGGGAATCAAATAAGTTTTTGCTATCCAAGTCAGCAAAATCAGAATTTAGGGATTTGTTTGCAAAGTGGGAATAATTTATGAGTTACATGCAATACTAAATAAGAATTGGTCACTGCCTATTACCTTTATTTTAGGTCTTCCCTATCTTTCTCTAGCCTTTAAAATAAGTGGTCATATTTTTCTTCTCTGAAGTTACACTTGAAGATAACATAGAGAACCCACATTCTGAGACTCTTGCTCTAACCACAAATTGTCTTTATATTATAAATGGGATTGATTGTTCTTCTAGAACCACTAAACCATGGATGGGAACTTCTTATTAAGAGGAGATTCTTTTCGATTTCTAATGTCAGAAAAAGTTCTTTGCTCTGTGTGAAAGTTGTTACACCAGGACACCTGTATCAAGCTGAATTGTTGGGATAGGGCTGCTCTAGAGAAGAACTGCACATTAAAGAGACTGCTCCATTAATTTCCTGGTAAAAGCTGGGAGGGTTATCACAAACAAGCAGGTAACTGCTGAAAGAGACAGCATTAGGTCCTTACTCCTGATCAAGTGAGCTGTAATGTCTTCTCTCCTGTGTTAGAATTCCTGTGTGATGCCAATCACATCACTTAATCCAAACGCTTTGCAGGTAGTCAGTGTTCCTCATTTTCTAGGTGCTCGACTTGGGCTCTGAAGTCTGATCCCAGAAGTACTAAAAACACTCACATCTGCAAATGAAGACAACAAGGGTAATTGTTTTGAAAATAGCAAGTACTATACCAGTGTGTCCAACTTTTCTAGTCGGGCAGGTCCTGTAGTATCATCCAATGACAAATGACTTTCTTCTAATGGCACAACCACCTCCTCCAAGTATTCTCATGGGATGGAACAAGCACAGTGAGCCTCAGAGCCAAATGACTTGTCTGAGTGTGGCACACAGAGATCATGATAGGGTGGACATATTAATCTATGTAGTGACAAAACCTGTGAGGAAAATGAGTCACTCGGTGTTTCAAATTCATCCGAACATTCATATTTTCAGTCTTCATTTCTTTGGGTTTTTGTTCCTAATCCTTAGAACAAGAACAGCATTTTTGTCACTAGAACATCATTCTAATCTGTCTAGACCACTATCAGAATTGCATCAGACCCAGCTGGAGCTACCCAGAAGCACTCATAAATTCATCATCTTACTTTCTTGCAGACCAACACACACCTTGCAGAGCTAAACCCTGCTTCAAGAAAATACTACAGTTTTGCAGATGCCTTACTATTTGCAACCAGATGAGCCCACTGTCAGAACGCTTTCCAAGTCTGTAGAGAAGGCAGGGATCCTCCCTAAGCTGCCAGCCCTGCACTCAGGTAGGTCAGCAAGAGTTTGCTGTTGATCTGAACACAAGCAGCACAGTTCTCACCACACTATCAAAGGGAGTGTCTTGGGTGCAGCCAGTTGTTGGCAGCACAATGCTTAAAGCTGGGAAGAGCTCTTGTAAATACACCCAAGGGCTTAAACCGTAGTCTCATATTCTTATTTGGACGTCTAGGTAAACAGCAACATTTGAAGACGTTGCAATTCCATTTCCCTGCCCTCAGGTGAGAAAAGTCACATGCACTTTCAGGTCAGGTCTCAGCAGGGCAGAGACCCTGAGCCCATACAAGTTCACATACTGAATGTTTAAAGCACTATGTGGGGTTCCTTAGCAAGGCAGGCCACGTAAGCTTGGCAACATCCGAGACAATGTGCTTGGGAACAACAACAGAACTGCATTGTCATAGCAGTCCTGGCTTTAATGCTGGGATCTTTACTTATAGCTTAAAAGTTTCTGTACCATGCTCTTTCACCAGGTAGAGAAAGAATAAAAGACTGTCCTGATATCAGCCAGGCTTCCGCTTCCAATCAGTAAATAATGAGGGGAATTGAGAAAGAAACTAGAATAAGGAGAACACTTTGCTTCCTCCATCTACTTTTTGTGTAGAGTAGAAAACAGACTGAGGTCCCTCTGCACTCCTGAGACCCTGCTCTATCACAGGGCTCTTTTTGGCACTACACAGCACATTGTCTTGCTTTTCATCAGCCCATTGCACCTTATCACAATCTTAGGTAGCGCCTGTATTGTTCCTCGTGTTGCAGCTTTAAGTCTAGAAGATGTTCCTAAAAAACATTTTTAGCCCTCATAGTTCTGGAACAAAGGTTGACAACAAGAGCTTCTGAGAAACCAAATCCTTGAGATAACTTACCTTTTGAAGTGTCCTCAAACATCCTTTTATAATCTTGTATTTTCTGGATGGCTTGATCCATTGCAGTAATGATTTGTCTCAGTTCACCACTCGCTGTTCTTAATTCACCATCATTATAACATTACAAAGTCCTCTAAACCCACAGGATTTGCCTAAAGAGAATCAAATAAATTTAAAAATTACCTTTTGAACGTTAACACTTTTGGCTTTTTTAAACATAAGGGTTGAGTTTTCATCAAAACCTGAGAAAAAGAATAGCCATATATCAAGATAATCTAGAACTGGAGTTTCAAGAATATCACTAATTGTTATAATGCTTAAAACTTGAAACAGAAACAATTCAGGAAATCAGAACTTACTTCTACCAACAACTGAGCAGAAGACTTAAATTAATCACTGCATGAGTTCAAACAGTAGTGAATGTCACTTTCAGCTTTCATAATCTGTTTTCTGTTATATATTTAGGTGTTGAAATTTCTGTGGCAAAATAAAAATCTTCCCTATACATTTGTACAGTCCTTAGCTACCTGGAATTTTCCTTGAGCTGCAGCAATAAAATAGCAGCAATAAAAATCAATCCCAGCTAAATTCTGCTTTCTATACCGTGTTAACATTGGTCCTACTCAGTACACCTGACCCAAAATGACCTCATAAATTGTACTGAGCATGTATTTAATGAAAGTGACAAAACAAAGTGACAATGACAATAAGAATCAAACAGCTGCTATTGTTTGTGTTAGCTAACTGGGTGGAACATTGCTGAGGCTCTAAAGCTGCAGTCATGTAATGGGAAGAACTTCTGTCCCTTGGGCAAACAACAGGGCCCCTGAACTGAGTTCTGTATCACAGCTATGAGCAAATGTTGAGCAGTCTTCCCTTTCTTGTTTACTCCTAGCTCTCTCCAAAGGTTCCCCTTTCTCTATTAGTTATACACATCAGCCACGTCTACAGCTTCATGGTTCTGCTATTTAGGTCTACTAAATGACTCCCCTTCACCTATCCCCCAACAGCTCTCCACTGCTGAAATCTCCAGCTTCAGGTCTGGCACACTTACCCAAAACACCAGAAATTTAGTGTCTTAGCAAAGTTACAGGTCTGAACCACTGTGGATATGTAATATGGGATCTCATGTCTAATTTGTGGCTCTGGAGAAAGCAAGCAAGAGGTCCATTTGGGATGTGACCTGTGTAACTACAGGAGACACCCCACTGCTCTGAGCTTTGCAGGGTGCTGCTGTGTTCATCTAAGTTTGATGAAATATATGATGAACTGAGGCCAGTTCATCATCCACCAAAAATGACAGAGATTACAGGAAGTACTTCTCATGAATGCTGCAACATGGGGATTCAGCAGCAGTGTTGAACTCTAGACCCTGCTCGCTGCAGTTCAAATTGGTTGGCTTTGCACAGGTACTTTGGCTGTTTAGAATGGGTTTTTTAATATGGTTTCCATTGTCAACTTCATTAGAGCTCAATACATGTTCTTTCTCATAATGACACCATCTTAAAAATACAACTGGGTTTTTTTAACATCTTGTCTTCCTATGTTAGTGGTGGATTCAACTTACAGGAGATAATGGCAATGACAATAGTAAATGTTGGCTAAGCACTGTCAACCTCTATGAGACTTGAGTGTGTTAAGATGATCACTGGCCACTACCTAAGGCAAATCAGTTTTTAAGTTAGAATTTCTGGATTATCTGGATGAAAAAGAAATGATGGATTGACCAGAAATAGATTTAGACAGTATGGTATAGCAGTTCAATTAAGATTAAGAAAGCTTTGAAAGGAAGTATCTCTCAGTAGCTGTTTTAGACTTTCCCTGATCTTTTCCTGTTTTAGCATCAAACCTACTACATCAAAGGGAATGAAAGGATACCTCATAATACCTCAGAAACAGAAGAAAAATAATGTAGGAAATTTCCATGAAGTTTTCCAATCCAGGTCTATCAACTGAAGAGTGATTATTTTAAAAATCTCTGCTAGTCTTACGTGTTTACCTATCATTAGTTACAGGATTAAAAAGTACTGAGGCCAAAGATTTTTGACCTTGGAAAGGGATCTGTATTCCCAGAGCAAACCTAGAAGAGAACAAACTCAGCTTCTAAATTGCATTTGCATATCATGAAACTTAAATGACTAAAGGTGAAACAGCCTAGTTAAATGTACAACTAGAAAGCCTTTCCTTCAATGCATCTCCCAGCTACCAGAGGCAGGGCTAGAACCATTTCACAACCCTCCCCTCAGCTCAACAAGAAGCATTTGCACCTTTGGGTTCAGGTCTCACCACCTGCTCTTCATTCATGAGCTGATGCTGTCCAGGTACAGAAGTATCTGATGGTAAACAGTGGAAACAAGTGTTATGCAGGAAATAGGCACCACTTTATCACTGCAAACCACTGAGTCTGTATTATCTGCCCGATTTCCCTAGTGATTGGAACTGGATTAGAGAAATAATTGCTTATTTGGCTCTTCAGGTGCGACTCCTGTGCTTTAGAGCAGTTCGTTTATCTAGAGCGTCCTGTGAAGATAATTTTTACCAAACTGTGGACTTACAGCCTGGCACTACTGTGGGTTTCAGTATAAATAATGTTTCTGTTACGGCATTAAGCTCTAAAAAAGGCAAATTTATGCTTTAAATATAATTGAGAAGAGGATTTTCTTTTAAAACCTAGATGTATGTGGAAGCAGATTATGATTTCATAGGGAAAGCTGAGCCTGAGTACTCGACAATGTGTCCTTTTAAAATAAATCCACCAGGTAAGTCTCCTTAAGTTTTGGAACTTTTCCACCTTGTCTGATTTCCTGGTACTTGTTCATACAGGTTTTGCCCTGTGAACACACCTCTGACTAATTGTGACATGGCACCTTTCCTTTCAAATGAATCTTATTTTGAAACTTCTTGTATTTAAAATCCCTCTAGATTCTATCTAGACTTCATAAAGTGCTTTGGGACAAAATTCTTTTCTCACTTCTCCTACTTCCTTACTTAATTAAAAAATTAATATTGAGTCTTGAATGTCTGGGAATACCCACATTTAATAGGGAAAATATGTTTTACTCAGAAATGCTGAGTCATTCTCAATTCCCAGCTCGTACTGGGAAGAGAATGGGGGAGTGAATTTTTAGAATTGCATCACAGAGCAATCAAATAAAAGGGAAATTACTCTCTCTTCATATATATGTATGCATAACCTGTAGGAGATTTCAGTTCCCTTGTCAAGAAAGTGGAGAAAATCCTCTGCACTTCCAAACTCTATTTTGCAGTCTCAGCACTCATTTCAAATGAGTGTATCTCTGCTCTAACCCAGAAATGCGGCACAAAATGTGACATCTGTATCTACTCCCTTTCCATTAATGAAATCGGCTACTATCTGGATGAAGTGTTCAGTAGCATCATCTTCCTCTATAAAATGACTGCATTATCTGTATGGTGTTGAAGACAGGGCTGTAAGAGCTCTCTGGTAAAAAGACCTCTTTCATTCTGTTGCAATCAACAGGTGGCTTACGATTTGACCCTATTTCTTCAGGCTATGTTTTTGCTCTAGATTACAGTTCCTTGCTTCAACACAAAAAAGCAATAGTTGTATATCTTGACTCCTTTATATGTTTGCAGTTTTTTTAATCCTTCTAATAAATAATGAATTTTGTTAGTCTCATTCATGAAATCCCATGCCACGTGGCCTTAGCATAACAAAATCCCCCAGAGGTGCACTGCTGACTTTCTGGGCCAACACACATTAGATGAGCTGTGCTGGCTGCTGATTTGAGACGCTCTTTACCCTTAGCGAGCCAGACATTTCAGATGCAGCATCAAGATATTTTAACTTAATTGTTTTATATAGTACTTGTGCCAATTAATCGTGGCAGTAACTGACTTGGTTAAGTATGTCTGGGAGATTTGGTTACTGCACTGCAAACCTGGATTTCGGTATTACGAAGTGCATTATTGATGGTTGGCACTGTTTAACAGAAGTTACCTGGCAGCCTGCTCTGTCAGCAGCTGAGTAAATCTTCACAAAAATGGTGCTGTGTAGCGTGTACTCCCTGCTCAGGGGATGTTTTCAGGCATGGGGCAGTAATCAACCAGTGAACTTCCTTTAATGAAGTGCCTGGGAAAGCCAGCCAGCAGCCAGGCACTGGGTGGGGAGGTTAAATTCCCTTTATGCGTAGAGCGAATTCACTCTTCCCTTCCAAACTTTTTAGAAGTCAACCACCAAGAAGGCATTGGCAGCCACCGGGTCGGGCCTGTCCTCACAGCGGTGTCGCGAATGCCGCCGTGGCCAAGGAACGTGGACAACGGCAGGATAATTCTTGCGGCGGCGGTAACTCCCGGGGATGAAAAGGCTCGCGTGTTTACGCGGTTTCACCCGCGGGAGGGCCTGTCCCTGCCACACGGATTTCGTGGCCAGCGGCTGGGTTGGTGCCGGGCGCTTCCCGGCTCCTTCGCCGCCGCCTCCGCGGGAGCCCGCCCGGGGCGCCAGGGCCGCCCCTCCTCC